>CM054116.1:147001172-147443033 GCA_028673005.1 Tanypteryx hageni
GGATTTGGTTTTTAGATTATGGATGAAATGCTTGGAGCTCTGGATTTTCTCAAGAATGTGTATTCCATATTTGGCTTTACATTTGAGTTGTGTCTTTCAACTCGTCCTAAGAAGTTTCTAGGAGAGATTGAAATGTGGAACTATGCAGAGAAGGTAATGGATAATATAGAAGTACATTAAAGTTTAAATATATTGATGTAAAAGTAATTCATAGTTGATTTGACAGTTTCTAGAGAAACTCTCAATTTTCAATATTTAGCAACTTGCAGATAGTTTGGACAAGTTTGGGCAACCATGGAAGGAAAATCCTGAAGACGGAGCATTTTATGGACCGAAAATTGATATAACCATTAAGGATGCATTGAAGCGCTCCCACCAATGTGCCACAATTCAGCTTGATTTTCAACTGCCTGACAGATTCAATTTGTCATATATCAGGTGAGATTGAATTTCATGTGTATATATTGTTGGGCCTCTAAAATTTGGTGTACTCGATTTTCAATCCATTGACAAATTACCGTATATAATCGATTGTAAGCTGACCTTTTTTGCCCTCCTTGTTACTAATTCAACCCATTCGTTAAATTTTTGGTAATGATTTTTGCTGCTTCATGATATTTGAGAGCCCTGCTTAAGTTAGCCCAATCAGAATATCCGAAGGTGGTCAAAAATCCATCCATCTCCGACGATATCATCAACTTGTGTCTGTTCATAGGGTAATTCATCTTGCATTTGAATTTCATTCTTTCCAAGCCATAGAAGAAAGCTTTCAATGCTTCCTACTAAATTTTTTGAGACACAATTTTTTCACTTTTCTTTTGTGGTAGAAATCACCTGATGTCATTTTGTTTTTCATTGATATTCTAGTGGAAATTTGAAAAATATGTTAAAAACTTATTGTTTAATTATTGTTGCAATTTTGACAAAACCAATAGATTCACATAACCCTAAGAGCGTTCTATTTTCAAATTCGAATTCATCCTTACCAATATTTACATTGTTTTGCAATTCTTTCTATTTCTCTGGTTTGAATGATTATCTCACTTATTACACGTGTGTGATATGTATTGTTCACTTACCTTATCAATTAACTATACACTTTTAAGATATAAAACTGATAAATAATAAAATAATGTATTTCTTTGGAACACATCTTATAATTTGATCGCACAAATTATTTTTGCTAGAACGTATTAGTTTTCTAAACTATGGTATATTCACTATAACTTGACTTCTGATAAAAATGCTGCTATTATATTGATGAGAAATTACGTACCTAGATATAAAGATGATTCAGGAAGAAGGTGACTGTGTTACTGGTTGAAACAGTGGTAAGGATACACTTACATTCCCTCTGCAGAAGTTGAGTGTAACCATAATTAAATAAAATTAAACTTGAGCGGGCTATCCAACATTAGCCGTTACTTGTAGACACTTTCTGGAGAGTTATCTTCTAATATGACTGAGACTGGTGATCCTGTAATTCTGACTGAGAACTAATTGTAAGATACAGCAATCGAAGAAAGGCATGCAAGCCGCTAAGAATTTAATTTAAAGGTAACATGAATCAGATGCCAACAAAAGATACAAAGAAACACATTGTTGATTTTTGCATGAAATAACATTGGGGATTGATATATCATGCTAGAGGAGGGATGGAGGCTAGGCGAGACAGCCTCGTCTCCCTCACAGCCAGTCACAATGAGGGGAGGGAAGCATTGTCCATGCAATCACAGTGCATTTTTGCTTACTCCCTGCAATCAAATATTTTCAGCCAATGTTAACTGGTTTAATTGTTTATAGTGGAAGCATGTTAAACAGGGGCACAATATGGTGCTCAACACGATCATTTTGATCTCAAATGCCCACTGCATTCCCCAGAATATTGCCTGCAACATTATAAGTATGGAATCCCGCTTGAGAAACCCTATTCTAAACATTTTCGAAATTCGAAACCAAAAATATTTCGAAAAAAATCTATTTTTTAATAGTGTATTTCAATTTCCAAAGAACAAAACCAACAAGTTTGTCATTTATCCAGGGAAAACAAGAATTTCATGAATTTTTAATTTTGCGTTAGCCTTGCAATCAATGTCCAACAAAATATTAAAATAATAGTTCAACATAATACAACATAAACAAGAAATAAAATAAAATTTCTGATTGCATTCTTAAGCATGGATTTTGGAAGCATTCTTTTTTATCGCTTTGAAATACATTCTTTTTTATCGCTTTGAAATACATTCTTTTCATGCTTTTTGATTGCTTGAACTTCGGCATATCCCAATCATTAACGAAGATGCCCGAAAAAAGCAGACATTCCTCATGTAAAGTTATGCATTCAGAATTCATTCTATGCTAACTGGAAATTGAATAAAGAAAATTTTTAATAAATACCAATACATTAATAATAAACTGATGTAAGCAACACATGACTTTCTCCATATTTATAAGGCAAATTACATGTTAGCTCTGGGATCTTTGTCAATATTTTCTTCCGGATGACAATTAAGGAAAGAAAAAGGAGCGTTACTAAGACGTAACTAAGAGTCAATTGTTAACAATAGTCTTTGGTAGGTGGCATGGTGGTGGCAGCTAAAAATATAAGTTATCTCTTAAACAATGCATTATATGAAAAAATGTATCAAACAAAGGTTGTAGAAAATGAAATTTCCTACAACTTTTATTCCAATACATTTTTACATATATAAAATATTAAAGCAAATATTTCAAAATAACGGATAAGTGACCCACTTCTGGTCGACCTATTTTTACCAAAAACTAATCAGATCTTCTAACTTTTATAAAAATGTTAAATATAACATTTTTCGTTGACCTGATTAATAGTTTTTGAGTTAGAGCACCCACAAAAATCTATCACATACAGACAGACACATATCATCGTGAAAATAGTCTAAACGTGTTCAGGGGACCTTAAAACATGTATTTGTTGAAATCTCGAATTCGATTTTTTTCATGAAAACTACTTTCTCTATACTTCGGATATGGAGAAAGTAAAAATAGAAAATTAAAGGAAAAAAATTTCCCTTTGGCCGCCCAGAAGCAGGTGCTTCACACGTATCTGGCTGAAATGGGCCCTGGCTGCATTATACAGCTTGAATGCATGCAAGATATTGCACAGTGACTGATGCAAAAAATATATGCTCACTTTTTATCTCTATTGTTATATGCATATGACAGGCAGAGGTGTTGCTTGCCTGCCTTGCTCAGTGATTTCCCCTTCTTATGTTTTGTAACTTATTGAAATGTACAATTTCAAATGCTTTCACATGATTTTTCTTTAATAATTAGTGAGAGTGGAGAAAAAAAGAGACCTGTGATTATCCACCGTGCTATTCTTGGTTCTGTTGAGAGAATGATAGCCATTTTGACAGAGTCATATGCTGGCAAGTGGCCGTTTTGGTTATCACCTAGGCAGTGCATCGTCATTCCTGTTGGACCTATGTTTGATGATTATGCCCACCAAGTAAGTATACAAATTATTCAGGAATTAATTTCGAGAATTTTCTCAGCAGATTCAGAGATGAATTATCAAGGCATCTACTGAAGATGTAAATGCATATAAGAAATTTAGTTTGTTGATGATTAACGCTAACCTGTAACATAAATATTTTCTTTTCTTCCTCCATAGCTTATACCTTATCCCTCAAGCTGGTTGAGTTTGTCATGTGCAAGCCATTTGTGGTAGTAAACTTAGCAAAAATCACAGGCTGTACTCTTTCTCAAACTACCTTATCTGCCCGAATATAAGCTGATGTTTTTTTGTCAAAATCGATCATGAAAAAATCATCCCTTGGCTTAAATGCGAGTTCGAGAAAAAATGTGGGGTTAGGGTTGTCTCGTAGTCACCATAGATGATAGTACTATATTTTTCGTGAAGTAAATATTAGGCCTATGATGAATATTAATGAATAAATAATATAGCTAGAATATTGAATTTAACAGTACCCATGTTTTGTTGCCATTGTTACCTGTTCTTTCATTTCTAATTGCTATTGGATATTTTCTTTCGTTTCTCAGAAATTTGTATTATTTTTCATTATCCGTTAAAAGAAGTTCCTATTAGTTTTACTTGGCTATTGTAGTTATTGCTATAGCCAGTGTAATGTTTATATGCATGTTAAAATCTCATTCATGGAATCTATTAGAATTACTTACATTGACTACGCAAAATGCGATGACGGCTTTTGATGCTCAACTGTTTGGATTACTGTAAAACTTTACATGGAACATGTATAATTATAAAATGCAATTTCTTAAGGCAATGTAAATGCTAATTTCATTGGAAATAGACTTTGATTAAAAATTATCTTTGCGAGGTCATTATTGCTGTATTTGACCCTTCGTGAAAATGAAGATAAATGAAATTATCGTAACTGAATGTTGAACATATTCAACAACGTGAAATTATTAATTGGAGTAATATTTCAAATGTCAACAACCAAACCATTTTCCACTCTATTCTTCGATCTCCAGTTATGTATCCCAGGCCATGCATGCATGCCCGGCACACTTCAGCATAAAATCTAAAAAATTTACTTTTTTTGAAAAAGTGGTGGAAATTTTTTAGGGGTCAGCTTCTATTCAGGCAGATACAGTATATTTAACATTGTCATTAACCTTTATCATACAAAAGGGAACTCAAGGTCCCATTAAAATAGCATTGAAGGGATGAAAGGGAACTCAAGGTCCCATTAAAATAGCATTGAAGGGATGAAAGGGAACTCAAGGTCCTATGAGTTTCAGCCTCTCATAAATCCAATCCTATAAGTCATTGGGTTCAGGTTTCAAGTCCATTGCTACTTCTAATTTTACTCAAGTGTTCTCTGTGTAGAGTGAGTCATAGTTTTGATGGAGAATAAACAAATCATTGTGGAAATTATCTTACTTTTTCCTCACCCAGCTGCATTTCCTTATCTCCATCATAATCATTTAGTTTTTTCACCAATTCTGGAGAGGATAGAAGCAGCATGTTTGAACTGGGATACAAAGTTTGTATGAGGAGACAGGTGACCACCTACCGTATTTAATCGATTATAAGCCGACACTGATTCTAAGCCGACCCCCACGTTTCACAAGTCCACGCAAGGAAAAAAAATTTTTGGTCAATTAGGACTATTTATCTCGATATTCCAACAAGTATGAATGTGGCAGATTTTCAGTTCGTAATTAAATAAAGATTAAAAACTGAAATTGCAACAACATTAACATATTTTTTTACTAAAATATAAGAATTTGACAAATTTCTAAAACAAATGCATTTTCTTAAATCTCGGAACAAAAGTATTTTCACAAATCTCTGAAAAAGTACTCTCGTAAATCAAATACAATGAATTACATAGCGTACATGAGTAATATACATGTTTACCTTTCTCCTGTGTGTATGTTTTCACTTTTACTCTCCCAAATTGCACGCTATGCCACTAGGACCGGGAAGAACTTCGTCTTCATCGGACGTCACTTCATCTTCACACGACGACTCTTTTTCACTCTCCTCATCCCACAAAACGTCATCTTCTGTGCCATCGAGCGAGTTTGTAATGGAACACTTTTTGAATGAACGTACAATCAGATCACTCGGAATGCCATTCCATGCAGCGGCAACCCAGGATGTAATCTCAGACAGGCTCGCTCTTTTAACACGTCCAGAAGGTGTAAGCATATGGTCTTTACTGTTCAACCAGTCCGCGTAGTAATTTCGAATTTTGTCTTTGAAAGGTTTGTTAATACAAACATCGAGCAGCTGCAATACAGAGCTTTTGTTTGTATAATCTTGGAGTTCACTGGCAAACAGTTATTTCGTTGATCAATCACAAAGTTATTAAGGATCTCCTCCAATTCATGGTAACGTCCTTGCTTGGGGCCTCCAAATGTTTTTCTTTTGCTTGAACACTTAAGTAACTTCTCTTTATCTCTCCTCCAGCGTCTAACATTTGATTCATCAATCCCAAAGCGCCGTTGTGCTGCAAGATTAGATGTCTCTTCTGCATAGGCAATAACGTTCCTCTTAAAGTTCGCAGAGTAATGCGTTCGTCCCATCATGGGGTAATTAAAAACCGAAAAACTCGCTAAGAAATAAGAAGTTTACACTTGCCGCGAGGATGTTCACAACGAAATGAAATATTTCACTCGGGAATCACAGGACACACTCACAAGACACTTAAACAGTGTTGCCAACACCGGAGTTTGTATACATGATGTATAAAGGTGAAATACTCCTTTGGCTAAAGGAGTATTTCACCTTTATTAATCTTAGCCAAAGTTATTGAGCTACTATCAATTACATGATGTATGATTGCGAATTTGAAACAGTATTGAAAGAATACTTAATAGCTTTATCAATGTAATGAGTGGAGAGTGGTAATGACTATAAAATACGAGGAAGGTAGTTTAAGAATACTATTTATTTGATGAATGATGCGTCCGTTATTTAATTGAAAAAACGGGAGAAATCGTCGCATGTTTAACATTATAAACTTGTAAGTACTTATTTTGTTACATTTAACGATAAAATTATTTATTTAAAAAAAAACCTGAAACATCAATTTAGTGAAAATTAGGTCGAAAAATCCGCTATCCCCTAGCTTACATTTTTCTAATCCCCAGACGGTATCTAGATAAAAAGCTAGATTTAGCGGAAAATACGTCAAGTTGGTGACACTACAATGAAATATTTTAGTTAGTGGAGGAGTGTGAAAGCCTACGAATACGTGCACTGCCACCACAATTATTACAACTTTGATGCGCCTCTTATTATTTACGTAATTTATTTCGTCGTAGTTATTCGGTCATTTTTACTCTTCTTTATAGTAGATAGTTTGCGTATTCTTTAAAATGCTTATATCTTGCATTATAATGTAACTGAAGAAATAAATTCAATTACTATTTTGTTTGACACCGATTCTAAGACGAGTGGCAATTTCTGAGATGGTGAAAAGGTAAAAAAAAGTCGGCTTACTATCGATTAAATACGGTAATCAGGTTTATAATAAACTTTTATGGCTGAAGGAGTTTTCCCACCAATGATAATATTGACAATAATAAACAAAATGTCAATAGTTATAAACAAAACCCTGACTAACATGTCACTATCGCTCTCTTTTAAGTATGGAGAAAGATAACTATGAGAATGATGTCAATTCACAAATAAATGAATCTAATAATTCAGTTTTGAGGTCAAGGAAGAGAAGAATCACAATCACTGATGATAAACTCGAAATATTTAAATAGAAAAGGAGAGACATTGAGTTAAATAGCCAAAAATTTGTGTGTTTTTAAGTCTGTTGTCTATAAATTACTAGGAAAAGTACATGAAGCTGAAGATAATAGGTAGGACATTGCAGTTGGAAGTATTTTATAACAACATGCAGAGATATCGCGATTTTGCGTTTCAAGGTCTTCCATTTTGAGTTTATTGTTTTATCCCTATAATTCATTTGTTCTGTATATACTGCTATTTGTTTTGCGTATACTGCTATTTAAATTTATAATATTAAAGAAAAATGTAGGTACATTAAATGAATGCAGTGCGACCTCTATAATCCAAACTAATTAATGGAAGGGCATGTTCGGATTATTGAGGTGTTTGGATTACTAGATTCTAAGTATGTGACCACGTTTTTATGAAAAAAATATTTATTATAATGTATAGTAGGTACATTTCCACAGTAAAAATTGAAAATTTATGTATACATTCCTTGAACCCTTTCACGACCGGAACGCCCGAATATGCCCGTAGTTATGGCTGCTGTGATCAGCCGAAATGCCCGAAACCGCCTGAAAATGACTCTTTCGAAATTACATCCGAAAACTCTGTTTGGTCTATGTATCTCGTTGAAATGGCTTGTTTCTCATGTTAACAAAAGAATAACGAAATCAACTAGATTGTTGGCGTCCTTTTTGGAGTTTGCATGCACGTGTTTTTTCGAAGTTTTCGATCAACATTTTTTCAGTTTTCTTCGTGAGTAAATTCACCCCAAATGGCTGACGATTACTCAAATTATGCCAATTTGAATTGGAGTTTGAATTCTGACGATTCAAGCGATGAATTCTTGGGATTTAAAGTGGAAGACGATAGTTTCAGTGTAACATCAGGCAATGCTCGACAAGGTTTGGAAGGCGAGTCAGACATCAAAGTATCTGATTTTTCGGATGCTGATAGTTTATCCGGAGATGAAACACATAATATTTTGTCTGATGAGGGAGATTCCATAAATATTCAGTGGAGCGAGTCTTTGGAGCCTGTACGAATTGAGGAATTGACCAGAAAGTGTGGTCCAACTGTGAAGATGGATGCTAACGCTGAACCGATCGAATTCTTCCAGCTGCTTGTGAAACCAGAATTCCTCGAAACTGTGGTCCAGGAAACGAATAAGTATGCTGAATTTCGCCAAAAACGGTGAAAGATAGTGATTGGATTCCAGCCAGTGCATCAGACCTTAATTCGTTTCTTGGAGTTGGTGTTATGATGGGAATAAATGTGCTTCCAGAAGTGAATCATTATTGGAGCAATGACGATTCATTAGGTAATGCATTCATAAAACGAATTATGTCCAGAAACAGGTACAAATCTTTGTTAAAATATTTGCACCTAAATGACTCCGAAAAGCAGCCCGATAAAACTGGTAGTTATGATAAACTATACGAAGTGCGTCCTCTCTTGTCCCACCTGTCAGAAACATTTCTTAATAATTTTGTTCCCCCATGTCATGTGAGTGTCGACAAGGCCACGGTCAAATTCAAAGGCAGGCTTAGTTTCCTGCAATATATGCCAATGAAGCATGTGAAAAGGGGTATGAAAATTTGGATGTCAGCATGGCCTAAGAGCCGAGGCTAAAAGTGCAGAAGGGTTGGGGTATGACACAGTGATGAGACTAACAGAGACAATGAAAGGGGCATATCGTCATCTTTATTTTGACAATTTTTTCAATAGCGTGAAGCTGCAAATGGACTTGTTGAGAGACAAAACGTATAGTTGTGGAACCATGAGGGCGAATAGAAAAGGGTATCCCTTGAAAAATATTTAAAAAATGAAAAGGGGTGAGTGCGTTCACAAGCAGAGTGGTAATTTGGTGGCTTCTGTTTGGCAGGACAAAAGGACTGTTCACCTCTTATCTACAAATTCTGAACCTAACATGGTGCAGATTTCAAGAAAAGGGAAAGGTTGAGGCCAAGAAACTGTCATGAAGCCTGTCTCAGGAACTAACTACAACAAGTTCATGGGAGGTGTTGATTTAGCGCACCAAAAAAGGTCCTATTATGAGCTTGGAAGGACTGGGTGCAAGTGGTGGAGATATTTGTTTTGGTGGTTCATTAATGTTTCAATTGTTAATTGCCATGTATTGTACTGTTTGTGCCAAGAGTCAAAACAAAAAAGCCCATGACACATTTTCAATTTCGGCACCTCCTTGCCAAGCAACTGTGTGGTGGGGTTCCTAATAGGAGGAGCATTCCTCAAAAGAGAAAATTAGAGAATGCAGCAAGTCATTCTCTAGTAAAAATGCCAGGTAGAAAAAGAGTATGTGTGCAGTGTTCAAATGATGGACGGAAGGCACCAAAGGGAGGGAGCATTCAAAGCTCTTATGGGTGCATGCAATGCAATGTAAATTTATGTAAATCTTCTGGTTGCATGTTAAAATATCATAATGATATTTCTTTAAAATAAATCAATTTTTTTTCTTTAAATGTCTTTTTTAGTCAATAAATAGCCTTTTAAGTAAATGTTGTATTGTTTTACTTAATTTGACCCTTATTATGACAGCCATCTTGGATTTCTCTGGACTTTTGGGGTCAGACTGACTAAAGCGTCTCCGGTCTTGAAAGGGTTAACTAGGTTCTTATATGCCTGCTCACACAGCTGACAATGTAGTAGTAGTATATCAGTAGTATAGTAGTGTATCAATATTGATGTAAAATAATGAGGAAAAAATCTATTATGTATTAAATTTCTGTAAATAAAACACTAATTAATGTACTTACAGTTCACTAAAATGACTATGAGCGATCTGCATTGATGGACGGGAAAATTGTACTCCACACTGTAGCACGGCAGTTGGAATGAGTGGCCGGCTGTGCCGATATCACTCTTTCCTTTTTAAACAATGTTTCAAAGAATCATCTATTCACCCACAAGAGGCATTAGTAGTGGACATCTGTGCCCGACTTTGTTACAAAATAAAAGCTTCAAATTTCACTTTCTGACACTCGCTTCGCCTAACCGACACTTTACACCTAATGTTGAGAAACAGTTCGGATTGCTGGGAGTTCGGATTACTGTGGGTTCAGATTATAGAGGTTGCACTGTAAATGTATATTAGAGGTAAATATATTTTACATATATCTCTACATATCATAAAAGCTTAATGGTGATCATCATCATCATGTGTAACACTATGATGCTACTCTGCATAACTTTTAATCACATTTTAAATTACTTAGAATCATTGTACGAATATGGGATGTGTACCAAACAATGCCGAAAATAATAAAAATTGTAGTCAATTGCTAGAATTATGTAGATTGTTACATTGATTCGCTAGATTTGTAGGTAGTCGCTGTGGCTTTTTTCATGCATAATTCAAAACCAAAGTCGCTACATATTGCTAAAAATTTGCTAGAATGACTACATTGACTGAGTAGCAAAGCGGGGATATTGCAGTACAACCCACACCTTGCGTTCTTTCTCTGCGCTTATACATATAGATTTAGTTCGAGCTTGCTTACGAAAACTGCTAACATAGGCATAACAAAAATTTTTTCATACATAATTTATGGGGCCGCTTACGTAAGTGTGGGTTTATGTAATTTGAGGCTTACGTAACCCGAGGAGGTGCTTGTATAAGCATTTGCAATCGGTCAGGTCTTTATGAAACACCCTGTATTTTATGTTACATAACTTTCTTATTTAATTAATTGATTAAAAGGAGAAAGTAAATAAATATTGTATAATTATTATCTATCAAAGTTGGGGATTTGTTTATAATTGTTGCTGTTTTGTTTATAATTACTGATACTGTTTGTAACTATGGGTATTATGTTTATAATTACCATTACTGTGTTTGTAACTGCTGTTATTGTGTTTATAATTACCATTATTGTTTATAATTAACAATAACCCTGTACATTGCAACTATATGACCATGAGTTTTGAAAACTGGCACAGCGAGGAACACAGCTGATTGACCAAGGTCGCATGCTGTCTCCCCATGTGATTTTCATGAAACTCCTGAAAATAGATTATCAATATATTTATAAAAATTTTTTCAGTGTGAAATAATTTTTTAGACATTGATATATTGGGAATGTGATTCATGTCCTACAATCATGAATTTTTTTTCAACCTTGAAACGCCGGAGTTAGATGTCCCTTATTAAACTCTCGCTGCCGGATTTAATTTGAGGCAATTAGAGTTTTCTTACATTCGATCAGAAAGTATTTTGTATTTCTTGAACTATTAGTGATAAAATATTTATAAAAAGCATTATCTAATAAATCGTTTGGGGAATATTGGGATTATGTCTTTTATAGTAAAATAATGCAAATCTGCCATAATTCTATAATATAACAATGATAAATTCAATAAAAACATTAGTGATAGTTTTTATAGTTCATTTTTCATGCATTACAATATGAATTTCATTATGCATGACCTTAGAAATCCTGCTTTGCATAGAATTCTTCAAAACAGGAAAATACATACAGACCAACATCGCATATTTTGCTACTGCCATTTGTATTTTCCCTTCTCTGAGCATACTCGGGATCGAAGGCAATTTCCCTAAATGGGCCAAGATTTATTTTCTTTCATCTCTAATCAACCAAATGGGGCCCCGCTTGCACCTTGTTTTCTCTTTTGGGAAGCTTTTGAGGGAATAGCTGACACCTCTTCTTCAATAAGTTCCCTCACAAAAGCAAGGCAAAACTGCTGATGTGTCATTTGCTGCCTCCTCCCCCCCCCCATCTCGCCCCTGAGCTCAGTAAAACAACTATATAGTTATTAAGCACTGTGACCCTAAGGAGGTGAAAGAAGAAGAGCTTCATCAACTTTTAACACCCTTGGACTACGGATAGGTCGGAGTCAGGGAGTTGGAAAGAGGCTAGGCTAATGCTCTCACCCTATTTTCTTTTTTCTCTAGGTGTAAGGTGTCCTCACCCCCAGTAGTTGGGCCTACCACATGTTTGCTTTGACACATCTCGAGAGCAGGCCTCTAGGAGGACCCCTCCCAAATTTCACGCATCCATGAGATGTATACAACATCTGTGAGCAACTTCCAAACTAAGCGTGCCTGTACGGGCATGACAGGCACCGAACGGGACCATTTTTGCATGCCCGTATGGGCACGCCAGGCATTTAAAGGTTAAAGCATTGCAATTAGCATATTAACAAAACTTTGAGGCATAAGGAAAGAGACAGTACAGAATCCATTAACGGAATAATCCACACATGGTTAATCAAGAGTTTACTATACTTGATTCATTTATACCATCATTTTTGATGGGCAATTACTCCAATAATAATTAAAATAACAGTTGCATTTTCAATTCACATACAAACCTTTTTCTCTATCATATAATATATAGAGAAAGTATTGTAATCGTGATAAACTTCGACTTTGAAATTTTGACAGAAATACAGTAAAACCTCTCATTAACGAAAATCAAGGGACCCAATTTTTCGTCTATTCGTTATTCAGAAATTCGTTGATCGGAAGTTATTGGGCGTGTTGCATAACTTCAAGGGCGCATTGCCTGTTAGATTATACGGTTATCCAAATGAAGGCATATGCACAGATACGCCGTAACTCTACTAAAATACGCCCATTTTCACGAAAAAGTATCACATAAGTGGACGATATTCAAAACCCGCCCTCAATGTTTAATAATCAGCCATATTGATTTGAAGCTCCGACGACACAATGCTTTCTTATGGGTAAAAAGGGCCACTTTCATTCATCTCGTTTTGCAATGTTTGACAGTGGCAAGCACCGAATAACTGAAATGCAATGTTATTTTTTCTAGCATTGATTGGCAGGTTTTGCACGAAAACATCCTCGGCAATTTGTTATTATACGACTTTTTTCGAGGTTGCAATGCGTGAAACTCGCTGAGCCTATCCTAATGCATCTGTCGAGCCGCTAAGTTTATAAAAAAATATTTACAGCAATGCCACTTCTTAACACCAATTAATAAACTACTATTTAACCACTATGGCGCGGGTTGCAAATATTTCAAAACGAAATGAATGAAAGCAGCATTTTCCTCATAAGAAAGCACTAACTGTCATTGGCACTCCAAATCAAGACTCCAATCAATATTTTTCACTTACCTTCTTAACAACACTCCAGCTCTGTCTCTGACGAATAAATTACCTATCACATAGAAACCACCTCACCACGATACATACCTCATTGCTGCAATCTTATGTTGAAATTCCCTTTAAATGGATTAGGGCATGAATTTAATCGGGAATGATTTCAAATACAACACTTTTTTAAAAGATTTATTTAAAATATGTCAACATTTTTTTAAAAAACGAATCTATTTTTTTCTGTTTCAAATTCTTTGTGAATTCTTGGGAAACGGCAGTCTCCACTTCCCTAAAAGCATGCATAGCGGCATCACTACAACTCTCGGACGAGATTGTCAATGGCGCGAGAATGCCGGAAACAGGAAATACGTCATCATGCCAGAAAACGAGCTATGATTGGCTTGTTGTAAGCTTCACGCTAATTGGCGCGTTGGCGACTGTTTTCAATCGTTTTCCGTACGTAAAAAAATGTTTAGCGAGCAAAATTTCGTTCTAAAGAGGTAAATATAAACGGAAGTGACCACTTTTTCTTTCGTTGTTTGGAAGTTTTCGTAGTACGGAAGTTCGTAGTAAAGAGGTTATAATTAGGGATTTTGTATATAAGTTTGGCGGGACTGCCGTCAATAGTTCGCTATCCAGAGGTTTTCGCTATAAAGGGGTTCGTAAGGTAGAGGTTTTACTGTACCTGTTTTACATGTGTCTGAGGGTAAAAAAAGTTGTTTTTGCTACGCTGTTTGTGTGAATGGTTCTAGGGCCTAAGTGGTTGAACGAAATCAATTAATATTTTGTATTTAGTCACTGTTATCCAGAATAGAATCTATGAAGAGATGAACAATGTAGCACAACAATATAGTTCAACAAGAATCAATTGAGTATGTCTTATGGCCGAAAATAAAATTCAAGAACAAGCAATTTAAAAAATATACTTGCGTTAGGTATCTCCAATAGCCACAACAAGGTTAAAGGAAACGTGCATTTTGGCTAGAAAGCAGCTGTCTTCAGTTGTAATTCACCAAAAATAGGTAGATTTTAAAAGAATATGTGTGCTATTCTATTCTATTCTAGCATTTCAATTGTTTTTGTAAGGGGGAGGGGGTGCTGTGTGTGGAATGTCCATTGAGGGTGAGAGTTATGAAGGGGAGGGGATTTTTGGGGCATGGGAGCTTGAAAGGGAAGGCAATGGAAAAAAAGATAGGATGGTTAATGGCTGGGGGGAGGGGTAGAGAGCCTGGGTAAAACCAGAAGTTTTTCCTAAGAATTTGAAGTTAGGTGTTCTGCAAGGAAATATAATTGAGAGTGTGGGGTAGGTCCAATGGACAATGGACATCCCACACACACAGCCCTCCCCATATAAAAACGATTGTAATGCTAGCATGTGCTCTTTTAGAATCTGTTTTCAGTGAATTACCACTGAAGATGGCTGCTTGTAGCCAAAATGCACGTTTCCTTTAACCCTGTTGTGGTTATTGGCAATACCTAAGGCAAGTATATTTTTAATGGCTTGTTTTTGAACAAATATATAAGACAATTTACTCTTGTCGATTTTTGCAAAATGTCAATTTAATCAAAAATGGCTCTAAGGATTTTGATTATTGTTCATTCAATTATAGAGTTTGTTGCCATTGGCGTACCATACTAATAGCAAACTGGTGCCCCCAATCAGTGGTGCCCCTAATCAATGGTGCCCCCACAACAAAGAAGCAGTTCATCAATAAATTATTTGTATTTTGTCATTATTTTTTTGAACTCTTTATTTACTGTAAATTAGTTTTAACCATTCCAACTAGTAGTTTGGGGTATCCCCGAGGCCATCATAATTTTTCCATTTGTCGGAAGAGCACAACATGCAATTGTTTTTGATTGTCGCTATATTTCGGATAACGCTTGTCGAAATAATTGAAATTCATTTGCTATCACTGTATCATGTTGAAAGTTGGTTAGTCCTGCAATCAATGAATAGTACAGTCATGGACAATAAAATTGACAAAGTAGTGAATGCAGGCTTCCCGATGAACTCCTGAGCAAATGTGAAATCTGACAATGCCCAAGCATGGGTGAGGGAGAGGATGGGAGTGGGATGGCCGACCATTGACCATAAAACCTCACAAGAAATGTGGAAGGGCAAAAAAGAGAGGGAAGGGGGAAGTGAGAGGGAGGTGGAAGTTATTTACTAGGTCAGTGCCTTGGGGCGTAGGGAATCTCAGGATATTTTGGGAGAGGGTGCAGTGGTACGTTTATGCATAGGTGTGCATTGAAAGGGTACTTGACACACTCGGTTTTTCCAAGTTTTAACCATATGGATAAAACGGAGAGCGTGTAGCAGAAATCTGGAAGAATGGACTGGAATGAATGAAATCTGTCATCGCTTGATTTTTGCTCGGTCCAGTCATGGTGTATGGGCAAGTCTGCCAGTGTGGAGCTAAATTCATGTTTGTTCCAAAACTGGACAGTTTTCTGAACTTGTGGTGTGTTACATAAAGTCATAATGCTGATATACTGTTGAGGTTTTGACGGTTTTGAAGTTTAAACAATACCTTGGTTGCAATGAATAATACGACAATAACAAAAATGAACAAATTATCGTGGTTGCTTGCTCTGTGAGCCATCCCTGAAAGTGGCCTTCAGCCACAATTTTCTCTCATCTTATTAATAATTTTTCGACCTCCTTCATGAAATTAAATGGGAATTACTCAATAAAGGAACGAAATATTTGTTCGAAATTTGGAAGAAATGCTCGATTTACATATTTTAAGGTGATGACGAAAAAAGTCTCGAGAAAAGTCCTGGGTTCGACTACAAGGAAGACATTTCCATTACCCATAAAATAACATGTAAAAATCGACTTTTCGACGTGCAGGCTTTTATTCTTTTTGAGATTTAAATTAGAAAGAATTAACATACGATCTGCGGATCCAAAACTTTTTGAAGAAAGGCAATACAAAAAATATCATACCCGAAATTAAAGTCGCAATTATGTGACCTCGCGGACTGTTTTGTGGCAAATGTGGTCCTCGATCTCAATAATTTTTTTAAATACATAGCTTACAGATCATATAAGAGCTAGGGAAAGAAATTTATGGTTTTTAATTGTTGCTTGACGGATGCCATTTAACGAGATACAAGTATAATTTTATTAAAGTATTTATGTAAACTGGAAGTTCTAATTGATGGATGCAGTTCAAAATCACAATTGGGAGATAAATTTTAATAGGGATCACTCCTATTTAATTAAATTAAATTCGATCCAGTGACTTGGTAGGTGAAAGTTAAAACGGTCTGACGAGACATGCCCATAAGGCGTTTTGCTATTACTGCTTCACTGGTAAAGGATGCCTAATAATACAGAAAAATGTTTTAATCGGGAGAAAAAGTCACTTCCAATGTAAAAACTGATATATAGTAGTATAGTAAAAAGTCATTGTGATTTCCTCGAGCACAGATGCGAAAAACTAAGAGTGAGGGTCCACCTCCGATAAACATACCAACCCAACCCATACGGGCAAAACTGTAGAAAACCCAAAGGTGTGGTGGCGACCTCGTTGAAATGTGCCTGCGTACCACAATGTGTACATGCCTTTGTGGATTGGTCTGAAGAATAAAAAATACGATAACTCAAAAAGTTGTTAATTAGACTGCAGGAACGTTTTTCAATATGTGATGGAGAAGCTAATCATAGTAACTCCAGAATCCCATCATTTAGATGTTGATACAGCATTAAAAAATCTAGCATTTATACCGTCCTCAGTTTGTATTTGTTTAATTGAATGGATATTTCAGATTTTTAGTTCTCCAGAAAAATTTTAAAATAAATTAATTTATTTTTATTACTGGTATTGCTAGTAATTCCTCCAATAAAAGGTCCAAGAATTGAAAATGCGTAAGAAACATGAATTCCATTACAATGTCTGCTAAGTAAATATTATAATTGGTAAATCAAATTTCAAAAATTGTTTTATAAAAATTATTTAGAATTATGTTGTATATGTACATTATTTCTAATAACATGCCTTTCTTATATTTTGTATGTGCATAATTTGAATTCTAGGATGAGGGTGATACGTCACATGCTCACAACCTCGAAGCTCGTGCTAAAGGTAACCCATCTTGGAACTCATTTGTACTGCCACAAACTCTTGGGTTGTGGGGAAGGACGAGTTGTGTGGGAGGGTGATACATCATGAGGGCCAAAACTTTGATGGCCAAACTTGCTTGTACTGTACTCTTGGCTTGTGGAGGAGGAGGGACAAGTTGTTGGGGAGGGTGATACATCACGAGAGTCAAAGCTTTTAGGGTTTAACTCACTTATACAGAGCCGAAAGTCTCACAAGGGGAACGTCAGGTCTGTGGGACACCGATTTTAATGAAATTAAAATGGCGCATTCTCTGATTATAATAAACAGATACGTGTCTTGCCATTTTTGTGAATAGGCCTTTGTTTATGAGAAAAAATGTTAAATAGCAGCATCTTCGACTACTACCTATAACTAGCATAATGTTTCGGCCGTACCTTAAGTAATTCCTGGCTGGTTGGTAGCGAGTCAGGATATGGGTCCAGGGTTCCCAGGTTCGAGACCGGTCTGTCATTTTTTTTCTTCTTTATTGATTTAAAAAAATTTATTTAACATTTTAATTTATAACTTTAAATTTTTTCCAAGGAAATGCTATTTTTTATAGACAAGTTTTATTCATTATATAAATTACATTAACATTCATATATTATTATTTTTTAAATACTTTATTTTCATCATACATTTATCGTCAATAAGAAATACGTTGTTTTAATATTTACTTATCATCTAATATTAGCTTTTCACAATTATCGGAATGGTAATTATAATAAAAACAATCAAAGCATATATATTTGCGACAATACGCACAGCACAAAAAGTCGAAGATGCTGCTATTTAACCCTTTGCGGTCCTATGTCGAGGTGGACTCGACATAACAATTCATTCTAGTGGATCCTATGTCGAGGTGGACTCGACACGCGACTTTATGACGATTTACGCCATCTGTGAATGATTTAGAATACTGCAAGTATTTACGTGATTTATTTTCCGCACGGTAGATGGCCGGACAGTGACGCCGATATATATTTTTATCTATTTTAGAGGTTTTTCCCCTTAAATGACTAGTTGCTACCTGACGCTTCATGACGCTCGACAGGTATCGCTGCGTACTGAGAACGATGGGTAAGTTGTAATAGCAAAGGAGAAGAATTACATGTTTATTAATAATGAATAGGATACTACATATATTAACGTGATATTTTTTTCTTCGCACTAGTTTACTTGGCAGTTATGTTGACACTTTTATGAGTCAGTGCCTTTGAGTGACGTCTCGAACCAATCACTGCGTAATAAAAACGGTGCGTAAACTTTTGTTATTATGGATAAAAAAGTAAAGAAAACGAACCCCATGTTTGATACTAATGAATTTGAAAGTAGTGACGATGATTATATGCAAGAAATAGATGTTGATTTCGACGAGCTACAAGAAAGTGATAACGAACAAAGTGAACGACGTTCATGTGTGACCAAGCCAAGACGGAAAAAACGAAAACTCGTAGCTGATCCTGGTCCATCGAATGTTTTTTCAAGTGATTCTGATGATGACATTGTTCTTAGAAGGGTACATACAAATGTTCCGAGAGTTATTAGTGACTCAGGTAGTTGTGATGATGATGCTATTTTTGACAATGATATTTGGCAGAATGTAACATATAATGACAATTACCGTTCAAAGATACGTTTTGAACACGGGAATAAGACTTTAGGTCCGCAAGTTCCAGCTGCCACGACCACTCCAATTGAATTTTTCAAATTCATTTTCACGCAAACCCTTGTAAAGAAACTCATTGCTGAAACCAACGCATATGCCAGAAAAACAATAAGCACCAAAACATTGTCTCAATATTCGATATGGCTAACCTGAACTGATGTCGTAGAGGAAGAGATGTGGGCATTTCTAGTTGTAATAATCAACATGGGGATAATTCCTTTCGCTGATATAAAGGATTATTGGTCTCAAGCATTTCATTCAAAAATCTCATTTTTCGGTAAGATCTTCACCCGCCGACGGTTTTTACAAATCTTTTGGGCACTACATTTGGAGACCATGCCCAGCTTAGATACAAGTCTAAAAACAAGAATTCAGAAAGTTAGTCATTTCCTCCATTATTTAGAAAACAGATTCAGGGAACACTTTGTGCCAGGAGAAAATATTTCTATAGATGAATCTACTATTGGCTTCAAGGGGAAAATAGCGTTCATAACTTATAACCCAAAAAAACCTACAAAATGGGGTCTCCGTGTTTATGTTTTGGCGGACTCTTGTTGCAGTTATATATATTCATTTGTTCCATATTTTGGAAAACTTACCACAGAAGGACTGATCAAACCGCATCTGCCATTTACAAGTAGGATAGTACTACATCTTTACAACAATCTTACACAATCAATACCTGAAGCTTCTGGTTACCATATTTTTACTGATCGTTTTTATACAAGTCCAAAACTTGCTACTGCATTGCTTGATGAAAAATGTCATCTCACTGGAACAGTAATGCCTAACAAAAAAGATATTCCAACATGTATGAAGAAGCCAAAGCTAAAAAAAGGAGAAATAATGGCATACCGAAAGAAAAACACCTTACTCGTTGCATGGCATGATAAGAAAGTGGTTACACTATTGAGCACATGGGGCACGTCAGCATCAGAAACAGTCCAGAGAAGGACAAAGGGTGGCGAAATCAAATTGGTTATGAAACCCAGTGTTGTAGCTAGGTACAACGAAAATATGGGAGGAGTAGATGTCGCAGACCAGTACACTGCTACTTATTGCTTTTTACGGAAGTCACTCAAGTGGTGGAGGAAATTGTTCTTTTGGGGTTTTGAGGCTTCCATTGTAAATGCATACATCTTATTCAAGGAATGCAGTAAAAATAGAAAGAGCAAATCTCTAACACACAAACAATTTCGGCAAAGGCTTCTAATGGATCTGATTGGAGATTTCCGGAGTGGTTCTGCATCCAGAAGAGGGCGACCTTCTACTTCTGACAGGGAGCAACGCTTGGATGGGAAGCTGCATATCATCATTTCACACCCAGAGGGAAAGAATAAGGACTGTTTGGTGTGCTCAAACCGGAAAGTGGCAGATGGGAGGAAAGAAACCTGCTACATTTGTGAAACATGTGAAAGGAAACCTGGACTCCATGTTGGAGACTTTCAGAAGATACCACACCATGGTGAATTATAAATTGTAAAAATACGTTTCAGAGCTTGCATTTAAACACAGCAGCAAAATAAAGTAAATTTTTCAGTGTCATTTATTACATTTTTTTTATAAAATAATATGTTTCAAAATTCAGCAAAACTATCAACATTAACTTGGACCACCTGGTACCCAAACAGAAAAAATATCTGGACCACAAAGGGTTAACATTTTTTTCTCATAAACAAAAGCCTATTCACAAAAATGGCAAGACACGTATCTGTTTATTTTAATCAGAGAATGCGCCCTTTTTAATTTCACCAAAATCTGTGTCCCGCAGACCTGACGTTCCCCTTGTCAGTTGTGTTGGAGGAAGGACAAGTTGTGGGAGAGGGCGAAATGTCTCCATGTACAACGTTGCAAGATTTCACATTTTCTCAGGAGTTCGTTGGGAAGCCTTCATTCACGGGGCACTACTTTGTCAATTTTATTGTCCATGACTCTACCATATTAACCCAAAAGGAAGATGAGATTATTTTCCAATAATTTTAATCGTCTTATAATAGAGTACTAAGATTTAAATGCTGCACAAAACACCCTGATGTTGATTCTATGCCCACAAAAACACATTTATACCTACACAATACAATGAATATAATACATTTATTCATATTATTGAAGTTCACAATATGCAAACAAGTGGCTATCCACCTCATAGGTACAGGTGGAATGGGAGTGTTGACAAACCTACATTAGAACTAGTAATAAGCTGGGTAGGAAAGTTGATACATATGGCGTTGAAAATGACTACACTAATATTGTCAGCATTTTAGGCATGCCTTGTTACAATTTAAACACATTCGTTGCTTTTCGATTGGTGCACCAGTGGCAGATAACAAGTACACCTGCAGTTTGAAGAGAAGAGAGCATGCGATGGCTACATACTTCACTAAGTTTTATTGTGACGTGAGGACTAGGTATTATTTTTAGCAGTTTTAGAAAAGTTACCCCAAATCTGGACTAAAATGACAGATCATACAGAGAAGAAAGGTACCATCAATTGTTTCGGCCGTTACTTTGTAGAAATACATTATTAAGGATTAAAAATAACTGTAAATTCCTACAATACTTTTTATTAAGAGTCTCTTTCTAGATTTTGACACTTTACGTCATCAACAGGAGTAATACGAAAGTGCAAACCAAGAGCTTACATACACAGTATTATGAGTGGAGGGAAGGGGGAAAAGGAGGAGGAGGGGAGGTTACATTTAAATCTGGGTCCAGAGGAAGATGATTTGGTGATGAGTAGGTGGAGTCATCAGGGTTCGTTAGTAAACTAATGGGAGGGGATATCAAGGAGGGGGGAGTACAAGGGGGGAAGGGTACAAAAAGTTGTTAACAACATTGTGGTCACTTTTAACAGCAGAAACAGGCTTAATGCATTGGAAATTATTTTATTTGTTTCTGCTGTTAAAAGTGACCACAATGTTGTAATGTAGGGTCGATCCAAATTTCACAATTTCGAGGGGTCCCCATGGAACGGTTGGTCCAATTTTGGCAATGTCCGTCTACCTGTACATATATATCAGGGAAGATCTGGCTGAACTGATTTCACTCAAATTTGGTACACAGAATCTTCACATAAATAAATGACCAAAATGACATATTTGGACCAGATCGACAAGCAGGGGTGCCACAATTGCAGAATAAATCTTTTTGGTAATTATGCTTTTGGAAGGATTTGGCCAACCCATACCTGCCGACCCTCCCGCTTTAGGCGGGAGACTCCTGATTTTTATCCATCCTCCTGCTCTCCCAATTTGTATTATTTTACTCCCGATTTTTGCGAAGAAAATTGAAGTCATAGCTATCTGGTTCATGACTCTATGTCAAGTTCAGTAAAAACGAATTATTAAAACAACTCTTTATTCTCCCCTGCTCGTTCGGTGAATTTCTATTTTTTTTGTTTTAGTGGTAAAATCGAAAACAGTCATGAACAATTATGCTGTTTCATGTATAGTGCAATTTGAGAATTCCTTTGTTTGGTTCGCTTGGACCGAGCATTCCTTTGTTTGGTTTGTTTGGACTGAGCATCCTCTGTTTTTCATTTCGTTACTTGAATCGAAACAATTGTAACTAATCGTTTCTTCCGGAAGTTCCATTTCATTCCATTTACAGTGATGTTCGTGCATGGTGCTTGCTTGCTCTGGCTTGTAATTTAGGTGTTTTAATAATTATATTAGCTCGCAAGATGGCAAAAAAATACAAAACAGTTTACAAAAAGGGTTATTCGGAGTTTCCGTTTATGGAGTCAAGGAAAGGTTCTATGTACGTTTTTTGTGGTTTGTGCAGGTGTGATTTTTCCGTGTCACATGTCGGGAAAGGTGATTTAGTGAAGCATATACAAACAAAGAAATTTAAGGACATTGTGCAGTGCGCAGAAAAAAATCGAAAGATAGATTTCAGTTTTGGAGCGAAAAATGATGACTTGTACGTGCTGAATGCCTGTTTACTTCGTTCATCATTGAGAACAATTTGCCCTTAAATTATGCTGATCATGCAGGTCCACTTTTCAGGAAAATGTTTCCGGATAGTGAAATCACTAAAAAATACTGTTGTGCAAGGACAAAAACGGCAGTGATTGTTAATGAACTTGGGTGCAAAGAAAAAGAAGTGATTGTGATGGCTTTGCAAAACGAGCTGTTTTTGATCACCACAGATGGCAGCAATCAAAGTGAATCAAAGCGAATCAAAGCCCTACCCTATTTTTGTAAGATATCACATCAAAGAAACATTAACAATTGAAAGTTGCTTGCTTTCAGTGCCTGGTTTAGTGGGGGATGCCATGGGTCACAACATTGGTAGTCTTGTGTTATCCAGTCAAGTGAAATTCCTGTTGTGCATTGTTTGGCCCTGAGTGCTGATAATGCCCCCGTTATGATAGGATCAAAAAATGGTATAGTGGCTGTATTAAAGAGAGAGATGGACAACTTAATTGTAGTAGGGTGTCCATGCCATCTGATTAATTTGACTGCTGAGAAGGGAGCAGCATACCTTCCTATTAAGGGCGATGAATACCTCGTTGACATTTATTATTATTTGGAGAGGAGTGCAAAAAGGAAAGAGAAGCTATGGGAGTTTCAAGGTATGCACAATGCTGAGGTAAAGAAGATCTTAAAGCCTGTATGTACAGGCATCGCAGAACTTGGTGGCACTTGCGCAGAAGACCCTTTTTAGTGGAAGGGTTCATTGTCTAAAAACTTCCTCGATGCAGGGGAGAAAGGCAGTCTCCGCTTGTGTCCACCAGGGTACCTGCGGTCGCATTCCTTCGTTGCCAACTTTATAATGCTTTCTCTCACTCACTCCACTCGAAAAGGCCGCGTGCCCTCTCCAGGGTTAATGCGAGTATTTTGGCAGCTCTGCCTGCCATGCACTCTCCTCTCCCCTCCGCTCCCTCTGCATACCCCTTCCACGCACGCTTTCCCCTCCCTGACGTCACGCTTCACACCACCAAGTTTTGCGATGCCTGTACCCATTGGCTGTCTCTCTTAAGATGTTTATCCAGATTGGTGCAGCAGTGGCAACTACTGACAAGCCTATTTAGAGGTGAGGTTCAGTTTGATCAGGACAATCACCCGAATACTTTAAAAAGTTATAAAATCCCTAAGCTGAAAAAGGAGGCACAAGAGAATTGTAGTAGTACATCCTCTTGATCTCAGGGAAGCAAAGATTTTGGCATGGTCAAATCTGTGAATTTGTCAAGAAAAAGAAGCAGTCAGTCACAGGTACCAAATTTTTGCTAAGGTTATTCATGTTTCTCTCTTCGGATATAAACAGAGCATTTTGCTTATTCCTCTGGAATGTTTTACCAGCGTTTGATACACCTAACATGATGCCTCAATCAGATGTGCCTCACATCCACTTACTGAGGTCAATCCTCCTGGATTTGCTTAAGAATGTTGTCTAAATTTATTAAGCCTAACATTATATCATCCTCTGCTTCCCTTTTGGAAGTTGGTTACCATAAGCAGGTACATCAGAAAGATGACTCTGACATAGTAATAGGCAGTGCTACTACAAGAGTTGTGGAAAAGCTCAAGCTAGAAGAGAAGGTAATTTTCTTCAGTTAGGAAGTATTTCACTGCAGTGTGTGACTACATGGTGCACATGTTCAAATGAGGTGTAAATGGCCAATGTTTTAAAATCGTTGCTCTTATTTACTTATATCTCTGTTTAATCACCTTTCAGGAGCAGGACTGAAAAATGGAGGAAAAATAATTTGTGGAATTACTTCAAACTCAAGCATTCATCCCAAATGTGGGGATTCATTTTTGCTGTTAAATGTTTGATGTATATTAAAAGAATAGTTTGATCATCTTTCCTAAGCAATCTTAGTTATTTTTTGCTTGTTATACCTGGTTCCCTTTCGTACCAGTAGTTTCATTGCTTTGAAAAGGGGGAGGGAGGATATAATTAACTTCTGCCAATGTTAGTGTCTAGGTCAGTGGTTCCCAACCTTTTTATGCTGCAACCCTCAGATTAATGGAAAAATGTGTATATATATGTAAACATGCATATATTTATATTTATTTGGTTATTATTTATTCATTTTCTTGCTTTAGTTAATTAAAATTAATAGAAATTCAGGTTCAGAAAAACTCCTGCGACTCTAATTTGGGTCGCTACATAAGTGATGGTTTTCAGGAAAAATCTCCTGATTTTTCATAATTGTAGGTTGGCAGGTATGCGAACCAATTTCAATCAAATTTGGTAAATTGAATCTTCACATAAATTCATGACTAAATGACATATTTGGACTGGATCAACAGAGGAGGGGTGCCACAATTGCAAAATAAATTGTTTTTGTAATTGTCCTTTTGGAAGGAATTGACCTAACCGAATTGTACCAAATTTGGTACATAGAATAATTTTCACATGAATTTATGATCAAAATGACATTTCAACCAATTAACTAAGTAGGGGTGCCACAATTGCAATGCTAAACTTTTCTTTGATTATGAATTTGGAAGGTATTGGCTGAACTGATTTCAATGAAATTTTGTATGAAGGAGTTGTGCAACATAAAAGAAAAAATTAAGATTTTTAGGATAGATATAGAAAGCAGGGCTGCCTAATAAAAGTAATAAAAATTATATATATATATATATATGGATGGCAACGAGATGTTGGGATGAGGAAGCCCAGTGAGCACTCGCCAATCAGATGACTTCTCTCTCTGTAGCTGATGAAGGAATAACTCCGAAAGCTTCTACGTTTGTGATGTTTCTTTGTTGTTTTAGTGTTCTTTTACGTGTGTCGCTTCGACATCCCCAGGGCCTCGCCAACCTGAAGTCGTCTGATTGGTGAGTGCTCACTGGGCTTCCTCATCCCAATATCTTGTTGCCATCCATATATCCATTTTACCTTTCCTTTTCCGTAAGCTGTTTTATATATATATATATATATATATATATATATATATATATATATATATATATATATATAGACTTAAGGAAATGAAAAGGTAGTGATGAGGGTGGCAACAAGGTGTTGAAGGAAGCCCAGCGGACACTTACCAAGTCGTAGACCAAGTTGGCAGGCTGCTGGGGGCGTCGAAGAGAGACATTGAGCACACAAAAACAAAAAACACACAAGCTTATCGGGCATATGCCCTTACTCAGCGATAGAGTAAATGAGAGTGTGTATATATATATATATATATATATATATATATATATATATATATATATATATATATATACCTCCGCTAACCCTATTAGCCCCCTTACAATGTCTCCTCTGTTACTTTGTAGCTATTCGCACTTTGCCTCACCACACTCCCTCCTTATTGGCTATCCACCCTTCCTACTCCCCGCCTCCTCCGATCATCAACCTCCCCACATCACCCTGTCATTCCCCGCCCAGTGTGTCACTCTCAGTTACTCTATCGCTGAAGAAGGGCATAGACCCGATAAGCTTGCGTGTTTTTTTGTGTTTGTGTTTTCAACGTGTCTCTTCGACGCCCCCAGCAGCCTGCCATCTTGGTCCCCGACTTGGTAAGTGTTCGCTGGGCTTCCTTCAACACCTTGTTGCCACCCTCATCACTACCTTTTCATTTCCTTAAGTTAATATATATATATATATATATATATATATATATATATATATATATATATATATATATATATATATATATAAACCATAATAGCATATTTGGACAGGATCTACTAAACAGTGGTGCCACAATTACAAATTAAACTTTCAGTAACTATGGATTTGGAAGGAATTGGCTCAACGGGTGTCAACTAAATTTTGTTTTTTTTTACAAAATACCATAATGATATCAAGTTTTTTAAAGCGGAGCTTAAGAGCAGGGCTATCACAATTAATAAATAATAAAAATCATGTGCAACTTAACAGAAAACTCTTTCCCAAGCAAAGCTGGGCATTTCAGCTAGTGCTGAATAAAGTAACAACTATAATGCTGGCAGTATTAGCGAATGGGACAAGGTCACCACCATATATTATTTTAAAACTTGGTATTACAAAGTTTTTCCTGAATAGACCTTGTTTTTGTTGTGGTCATCTTAAATTCGAAGTTGTCTTCTCTTTGGGTTAATACATTAAGTTAATTTCTCATCTAATTGTTAATTTTATATAAAAATTAAAATGTGAATCACCAAAATGTATTTTGTCCAGCGACCCCAAAAAGTTTACTAGGCCACTTCCACTGGTGTCATAAACAATATTACATAAACCAATGGTGTCCAACCTTTTCTACATGGCGGGCTGCATCAGTGGTTGCTAATCCTTCGGAGGGCTGCATTGGCAGTTGCCAATTCTTCGGCGGGCCAGATTAGAGGTGCCATATTAATGAAATTAAGGTTTAATTATGGTTTTTATACTTAACATTACAATATTAAAAGTTTTCTTGTCAAAAAATTTCATAAAAATGTATGAGTTTTTGTGTTAAATTTTTTGGATTGCAATGCGGATAACGCAGACTCTTTACAGGCCAGATGTGACCCGTGGGCCATAGGTTGGACATTCCTGGCATAAACCATAAGTGGAAGAGATGAACTGATTTTAATTTCAAAAGTGGATAAATTTAAGAAAAGGGTTATTCTAATTTTCAAATGATCTCACTGTTTTTTCTTTAAATCAAGGTAAAGGAGGAAATTCTTAAATCAGGCTTCATTTGTGATGTGGATGTTGATGCTGGTGACACTATGAACAAGAAAATTCGTAATGCACAGTTATCTCAGTACAACTTCATAATGGGTAAGTAAAATTACATGTATGCATTCAAATGCAATTCACATATGATTGTTGTAACTGCATATATAAGAATGTTTTCTTTCATAATTTTTCAGTGGTTGGTGAAAGGGAAAAGACATCTGGTACTGTTAATGTACGGACAAGAGACAATGTGGTACATGGGGAATATTCGGTTGAAGTGGTGATAAAGAAATTCAAAACTATAAGCGAGGAAAGGATTCAGGTATCTGAGGAAAATTTCTGAATATCTTTTGTGAAGAACGTAAGATTAAGGAAGTGTAAAAGAAAAATTCATTAAAGGAGATTTCATGCTTATTGTTTGTGAAATTATTTTTGTTTTTACTTAAATCAAGAATCTTGTTATTGTGCCATGTTCTCATAGCGAGTTGAGTAGTTGGAGAGCATTTCAATGTGATTTTTATCAAGGGTTTTACAAATGATGGATCCATTAGAACATGTTTTTCTTTGAACTTTTATAAGGTAACAATATATTTTAATATTTAGCACTGGAAAGAAAGTCAAAGAAATCAAATTTCTGCTATTAAATATTGTATCATTCATTCCTTCCTGGTTTATATTGAAGAAATGTATTCCAGGAAAACTCTTTGGCTATGAGAATTTCATATAATGAAACTACTTTTTCCACAGACATATACATTATACCGCTATGACCTGTTATAAGATGCATTTTTTTCATACATTTTCGGATTCAAAAATTGGGTTATTGGCTATTTCCTATACAAAGGTGCATAATACGCACCCACGCAATCTCTTCAGTGAGATATGAAAATCAAACAAGTGCAAGCTATGGTTTGTTGATTACTTAATTTCATTATATATAGATGTTCCTTACAGAGGAGGAGTAACATATAACATATATATAGGAGGATACTAATGTATAGGCACTTCCAAAAGAGCGGCAGACTCAAAGTTTTTTTATTGGTAGAACTTTTTTTTATTATTAATCATAATACACGTGTAGTAAATCACCCATTTACAGAGATATATGAAACATATAATAGCACAAATAAAATAAATATAGTAAGATGTTACATTAAATCAGATATATACATTCATTGAAGTTATAGTTACAAAACAGTAATAAACTTATTGCATTTTATATAAAATATGACCACCGAAGCACACAAATATTACCTAAATACATGGATTGCCTTGATTTGTTTAACAGTAGTTTCAAAAATATCTATAGAACTATAAGATAAAAATAGATTACCTAAACATTGAAGACGGTTTATTGGTGAGTTGTATAAATAATTTGTAGTACAAGCATTGTTAAAAAATGTATCTGTGGATCTAGTATTATAAGTTGGTATGCGAAACTGAATTAATGATAATAGGTTGGGGCAATCTAACTGGAATTTACTATTTTTAGTAATGTTACAATATCCAAGATTTTGCGACGAAAGTGTAGTGTTTTTAAGTTGAGGCTACATATAAGGTGTTGATACCATATGTCCGATGTACAATTCCCGAGTTTGAAGTTAACCAGCCTTAAAAATTTATGCTGAACTTTCTCTATTGAGTAAGAATGGATTTGTTAATATGGTGACCGCACAGGTGAAGCATATTCTAAATTGGGTCTTACCAGGGAGCAATACAGTAACTTTAAAGAAGTGACATTTCGGAACATACTAGTATTCCTTGAGATGAATCCAAGCATTTGTAACCCCTTCTTTACAACAGCATTAATATGGCTAGAAAAGGTAAGGGAAGAATCGAAAATCACACCCAAATCCCTAATTTTGTTAACTCTATTAAGTGCTGTGTCATTTATAAAATAACGTTCCAAAACAGGATATTTGCACTTATGAAAGGTGATGACGTTACATTTTGAAATATTCAATTGCATTTTGTTGGTGGTACACCATCTATACAAGTTATTCACAGCCAAATGTAAAATATCGCAATTGCTAGAGGAATGTACTGTTTTATAAATTTTTAAATCATCTGCAAAGAGAAGTATATGTACGTTTTGCACATAATTGACTATATCATTAACAAAGATATTAAATAATAATGGTCCCAAATGGGAGCCCTGGGGGACTCCTGATGTCACATCAAATGTATATGAAGAAAAGGATTTAACTTAAACATACTGCTGTCTACCAACTAAATAACTACGTAGCCAAGACATTATAGTACCTCCGATGCCTACAGTTTCTAATTTATTAATCAGTAAACCATCAAAAGCCTTACTAAAATCTGTATAAACAGCATCAACTTGCAAATTATTGTTTATGGCTCTATAAATATTTTCTTCGTAAACTAATAAATTGGTGCCAGTAGAGCGATTTGCCATAACCCATGTTGTTGATCAATAATTAGTAATATCAGATTTCTTGCCTTTTTTATAAATTGGAACGACGTGACTTATTTTCCATTGGCTTGGAAATCCGCCCGAGGAAAGTGGCATTAAAAAGTATGAGTAGTGGAAAGCATAATACACTGGAGCATTCTTTAATCAAACGTGGGGGAATGTTGTCAGGACCTGGACCTTTTTTAATATCGACAGATTTTAACTTTTTCAAAATGTCATCGGATGTCACCTTGCATATACGTATATGTGTAGTATTGTCTTCTTTAAAGTTCAAATCATTCTTCGTATCAGAGTTTTAGTTGTAAACACTACTAAAATATTTGGCAAAAAGATTTGCTATAGCTTGTCCATCTTGAGCTACTTCAGATTCTAAATACATGTGATTAGGAAGCAAGTTGTCTTTCCTCAAAGAATTAACATGATTCCAAAAAGGTTTCATGTTAGAATGCAATAGGAACTCAATATTATCAATATGGTCCTGATAACAATGCTTAGACAGATCTTTACATCTGGCACGTGGCAAGGAAAAAGTCATATAATCAGAAACGGAACTAGAAAATTTGAACTTCTTATGGGCTTGTTTCTTCTCATACATTAATGACCGCAGTTCAGAATTGAACCAGCTTGGAAAGGACTTATTTTTAAATTTAATTTTAGGAACATATCTTTCAATTGCACAACCCAATATATCATAAAAGTAATTCACAGTGCTATTTATGTCCAGTTTAATCAGCACATTCCAGTTGATAAGAGATAGATAGTTGGACATACCACTATAGTCTCCTTTGGAAAAATTGTATGATATTGAGTCATATTTGATGAAATCAGAGTTGGTTTTGATCATAATATCGCAGTTGAGGGGTGGATGATGAGGATCAGCTACAATGAGAGACTCGCAGGCCTCACTGACTGAAGCTTGCTGAATGCTGGTGAGCACAAGATCCAGGCATTTGCCATGTATGTTGAGCACATTGTTACACTGAGATAAATTTAGGTAACTGACAGTGTTCGCCAATGGTCTGCTGTGGTCATTGACTGTGTTGAGCTCTATCTCAGTGTTGTACCAAGAAAGGCAGATGAATTATAGTCGCCACAAATAATAAAGTAAGCACCTGGATATAACAGATAGATTCGTTCAAGTTCTAAACAATGATCTTCATAAACCTTGGAGGAACTGCCAGGGAGAATATACACAGAAACCAAAATTACAAATAATTTAGAACACTTTACAACTACAAAGATGTGTTTAATATTAGTGTTCCGATCGCTCAATTATTTGACTAGTGGACTGTATAAATCGTCTTTTATTTTACCCAAGGTGGTACAATCACTGAATCTATGTTTACATATAAATGCACCTGAGCTGGCAGGCACGTCCTAGCCTTACCGTGTTCACGTCTCCACTGGCATACACCGTCAAAATGCTACATTGCCACACTTCATCGTTCCACCTCACTGCGCCCACCAGGGTGCCCCCGCCCGTCAACAAACAAACAAAACCAAAACAAATACATACAATGTCCCAACAATTAGTGTGTTCAACTTCAATTTCAAAGGGGTTAAATTTATTATTCACTGCAATCTATACCCCTCCACCCAGTTGTTTATCATTAGTAGCAATAGATGTCAGTCCTATAAACATTATATGTTGGAGTTAGTCCAAGTTCGTTAGTGCCAATTGCATCACCCAGCCAAGTTTCAGTAATAAAATAACAATCCAAGGTATGAGAAATAGCTAATCTTAAATGATTAAGTTTTGTTCGTAAACCACATACATTCTGGTAATAAACTCTAAGCCTACTGTTCAAGGGGGACAGTTTTTTGTTAAATGAATTAGTTACACCAATAATATCACTATTTGTGGTAGGAACTGGCCTACCTACTTTGTCACTAAAAAAGAACTTCCACTACTACTTTTAGGAAAATAAAATTTGTTAACCGCCGTATTACACAGCCAATTCGAGGGATTGGTAAGCTTTTCGAGGTTCTTAAAATCGGAGGACACCCTGAAAGAACTGTCTTCACCTTTGGCATTTAGCTTCACTACTTCCACTTTACAGCCTACAGTATTTTCGACATGGAGAATCACATCATTCACCGTTGCGTTAATGTCAAGACGCCACTCGTGTAGGTGAATCTTCGGGTTGGCACCGATTAATGACGAGGAGTTGTTTCCTGTACCAACAATAACTTCGCGTTTGGGTCTACGTTTACGAGTCACTGGGATAAAGGGATCGGCATCATTGCGATCGAGAGAATTCAAGTCAATATCGGGAGATTTACTTTCCTGAGAATCCTCCGTAGGACTGTTAGGGCTAGATGAGTTCGATGATGTGGATGGTGCTGAGTGTTGCAGCTTCTTAGTCTGGTGAGTAACTGGTCTCTCGTAGTCGGGTATTGTGCTGGGCAGCTTCCTTTTCTGGGATTCGTGATTTGGATTCTTCACCACATTAGCGAAAGAAGCGATGCCTTCTGCTGGAGAATGTTCGATTGAAGAAGCCTGCTTGCTTTCAACCAAAGATAGTCGCAAATTTACTTCAGCCAGGGCAATAAGAATGTGTGCAAAACTGACAAAAAAAAACGAGAATCTTGAAAAAGTTGAACAACGCGGCCGCTAAAAATTCGAAATTGTTTAAACAAAATTTCAAGGTTTATGTATTTCTGAATGTGCTATGGAGCTGAAATTTTTTTATTACATAGGCTTTATAGAAAAAACGAACTAGGGATTATACAAATTTTGATATTTTAATTTGTTTGGCAGTTAAAAATTCTTCAAGTTTAAACAGATAGGTAAATGTTTAGATACTACGGGGCAAGATAGGAAGCTGAAATTTTGAAGTTATTTAGAGCTTTGTCTTTATAAACGGATAAACATTTCAATGTCTCCATGAAATTGTTATTGCGGACGTTAAAAATTATTTGAATTTAAATAATTAGATAAATGTATTTCACTTCTAAATGTGGTACAACTTTAAAAATTAGCAGAAATGTGTGGCATTATTAACCGAATGTGAAAAAAGTATAATATTCTTGAAATTGCAAGTATTAGTGATTGTTTTACTCCATGAATGTTCCATAAGGAGAAAACGAAAATCAGTGCAGAGGAGAAACATTTTGAATTAAAGAAATATTTCCAATGATGAAATATCTCTCTGAAAAATGAATGTATTTTCAAGGTGAGATGAAATGCTTGCAGTATGCAAACACCTTATACTAGTCATTATATATAGACGTTCCTTACAGAGGAGTAACATATAACATACTAGTAGAAGGTGCTTGCATACTGCAAGCATTTCATCTCACCTTAAAAAACATTCATATTTGAGAGAGATATTTCATCATTGGAAATACAGTAAAACCTCTACCTTACGAACCTCTTTATAGCGAAGACCTCCGAATAACGAACAATTGACGGGGTCCCGCCAAACTTGTATACAAAATCCCTAATTATAAACTCTTTACTACGAACTTCCGTACTACGAAAACTTCCGAACAACGAAGGAAAAAAGTGGTCCCTCCCATTTTTATTTACCTCTTTAGAACGAAGTTTTGCTCGCTAAACATTTTTTTCAGTTACATAAGTACGGAAAACTATTGAAAACAGTCGCCAACGCGCCAATTAGCGTTAAGCTTACAACAAGCCAATCATAGCACGATTCTAGCATGATGACGTATTTCCTGTGTTTCCGGCATTTTCGCGCCATTGACCGGTGTGTCCTAGGTGAGAGAAGGTGTAAAAGTGCGACAAGTTATTGAGTGAGAAGAAGTGCGTTAAATATCAATTCCTTTTGATATTTAGTGCTTAACGGTGGTTCACAACGCTAACTTTTAGCTTTTTGCTTGCTGCTCTTCATTGTCGAGTCGAGCGACGTATGTGCAGCACTGGATGTAGTGGAAAGATATTTACTCTCATCCGAGAGTTGTAGTGCTGCAGCTATGCACGCTTTCAGGGAAGTGGAGACTGCCATTTCCCGAGAATTTACGAAGAATTTAAAACAGAAAAAAATATACTCGTTTTTAAAAAAATGTTGATTTATTAATAAATCTTTTAAAAAAGTGTTGTATTTGAAATCATTCCCGATTAAATTAATCCCCTAATCCTTTTAGAGAGAATTTCAACAAAAGATTGCAGCAATGAGGTATGTATCATGGTGAGGTGGTTCCTATGCACTTTTTTGTGATAGATAATTTATTCGTCAGAGACTGAGCTGGAGTGTTGTTAAGAATGTTAGTGAAAAATATTGGAGTCTTGATTTGGAGTGCCAACGACAGTTAGTGCTTTCTTATGGGGAAAATACTGCTTTCTTTCATTTCGTTTTGAAATATTTGCAACCCGCTCCGTGGTGGTCAAATAGTAGTTTATTAATTGGCGTTGCTGTCAATATTTTTTATAAATTTAGCGACTCAACAGATGCTTTAGGATAGGCTCAGCGAGTATCACACATTGCATCCTCGAAAAAAGACGCATAATAAAAAATTGCAGAGGATGTTTTCGTGCAGAACCTGCCAATCAATGCTAGAAAAAATAACATTGCATTTCCGAGTTATTCGGTGCTTGCCACTGTCAAACATTGCAAAATGAGATGAATGAAAGTGGCCCTTCTTCCCATAAGAAAGCATTGCGTCGTCGGAGCTTCAAATCAATATGGCCGATTATTAAACATGAGGGCGCGTTTTGAATATCGTCCACTTATGTGATACTTTTTCCTGAAAAGATGTAATGGACATAATTTAGTAAAGTTACTCCGTTTCTGAGCATATGCCTTCATTTGGATAGCCCCGTTGCTCCCGTATAATCTAACAGGCAATGTGCCCCTGAAGTTATGCAACGCCCAATAACCTCCGATCAACGAATTTCCGAATAACGAATAGACGAAAAATTGGGTCCCTTGATATTCGTTAATGAGAGGTTTTACTGTATTTCTTTAATTCAAAAGGTTTCATCTCCGCAGTGATTTTTGTTTTTCCCTTATGTAAAAATAAAAACTGACCAGAAAAAAAGAAAATCTATAAAAAGTTGAACAACGCCGCCGCTAAAAATTCGAAATTGTTTAAACAAATATTCAAGGTTTATGTATTTCCGAATGTGTTACGTAACTGAAATTTTTTTATTGGTAGAATTTGTAAAAAAAAACTAAATACGGGTTATACAAATTTTGATATTTTAATTTGTTTGGCAGTTAAAAATTCTTAAAGTTTAAACAAATAGGTAAATGTTTAGATACTACGGGGCAAGATAGGAAGCTGAAATTTTAGTTATTTATAGCTTTGTCTTTATAAACGGATAAACATTTCAATGTCTCCATGAAATTGTTATTGCGGACGTTAAAAATTATTTAAATTTAAAGAATCGGATAAATGTTATTTCATTTCTAAATGTGCTACAATTTAAAAATTTGCATCAATGTGTGGCATTATTAACCCAATGTGGAAAAAGTATAATTTTACTAAAATTTCAAATGTTAGTGACTGTTTTACTTCATTATTTTTTCATAAGGAAAAAACGAAAATCGGTTTAGAGGATAAATCTTTTGAATTTAAGAAATATTTCTGAAGATGAAATATATCTCTGAAAAAATAATGTTTTTTCAGGTGAAATGAAATGCTTGCAGAATTCAAGCACCTATTAGTATTATATATAGACGCTTCTTACTTAGGATATAACATCAGGAGGATACTAATGTTTAGCCACATCAAGATGTGCTGGAGATTCAAAATTTTTTGTGTGTAGTACTATGTGCAAAACCGACAAGAAAAATAAAAAATCTCAAAAAGTATAACAATGCAGTCGCTAAAAATTTACAAATATTTAAACTAATATTTAAGATTTATGTATTTATGAATGTGTACGAAACTGAATTTTTTTGTAAAGGCAGAATTTGTAAAATAACTAGATAAGGATCATAAAAATTTTGATATATTAATTAATTCGGTTGTTACAAATTGTTAAAGTTGAAAAAATAGATAAATGTTTAAGTACTAGGGAATGAGCTAGGGGGGCTGAAAATTTTCAGTTATTTAGTGCTTATGGCAAACAATTAGGTAAATATTATTTTACTTATAGATATGCTTCAACATTACAATTTGGCAGACATTTGATAAAATTTAACTATCCAAAGCACTAATAGTATCACGCACGGTGATTGACGGTATCATAGATAATTTTAATTCTCACGTACTATTCAAAGCATGAACATGATGATTAAATTTGGGATATCGACTTTAGTAAGGAGAGAATAGGTTTTGCTTTTCTCTAGGACTATAAGGGATTACAAAAGTAGAAGCAACTTGGATATCAGTGACAACAAAATGTGAAAAGTATTTTATTGTTGTGTTTCATGGTTTTCAGGAAATTTTAGCTTTTAAATTGTTAAATATTATGGCAACATTCGTGATATTTTTTATTCAAATGTGTTAAAAGTACAAGTGATAATGCGATAATCGTAACCCAAAATATCCTAATTTTTCCATAAATTTAATGTATAAGGTATTGCCTTAATGATGATTATTCTTATTGCTCATGCAGGGCAGTCTCAGTCACGAAACTTGAAATACGAAAACTTGGACACAAGCCCTAGAATTTGGAAATTGCAGATAGTTGCCTTAATTCTGCGGAAAATAATAAATATTCTGCTATTACTCATGAAATTTATCTAATACATATAGACTGTTGCCCTGGAAATCGAATTGGTTTATTTAAGAGTTTAGATCTTGATATATGGTGATTTTTTAGCACTTGCAGTAAGCAAGCATCAATAACATATAACTAGCGTAATTGCCTGGGCTTTGCCCTGAGTTTAGAATTTTTCATGCACATATCGTATCATCATATTTTCATCCAAACTCAAGGTAAGTGACCAATATTCTCCTTTAATTTGTATAAACAACTTAATTATAGACTCAAATTTGATACCTCCCTTCCTCCGAAGAAATCAAAGTTTTTGTCGTAGTGACATAGGGAGTGTCGAGTAATTGTAAGACGTTTTAGTGCGAGAAGGAATATATTGCCAAGCGTTACATAGGATACAAAAGGAGATCAGTAATACCCAAACGTTACATAGAGTACAACAGGTGATCAGTAATACCCAACATGCTTACTCGGCTAAATCCTGCAAGGGGGAGGTGGCGCGGGGCGCCTTGGCGACCCTGGTCTCGTAGGAGCTGCTAGCCAGTCAGTTCCGATGCAAACGTAGCCTGCGAAAGCGGACTAGCCAGTCGAGGTTTGACAGAAACGTAGCCGGGCCAACGGATGAGGGACCGCGGAGGGGCGGGCGATCCTAGTCCCGTAGGAAGGGCTAGCCAGTCAAGGTTGACGCTAACACAGCTGATCCTACTGACAGAGGAGTCGCGAGGAAACACCGCGGAGGGGCGGGCGATCCTAGTCCCGTAGGAAGGGCTAGCCGGTCAAGGTTGACGCTAACACAGCCGATCCTACTGACAGAGGAGTCGCGAGGAAACACCGCGGAGGGGTGGGCGATCCTAGTCCCGTAGGAAGGGCAAGCCGGTCAAGGTTGACGCTAACACAGCCGATCCTACTGACAGAGGAGTCGCGAGGAAACACCGCCCAGCCTCAGGGATGACCCGCGCTTATATACTAACATGAGATACAAAGGTCAAGCGCTAGTCATCCCCTGAAGTGGGTGATTGAGTGAGCGGGGAATCACCCGAAGGGCGCATTGCCCTGAGATAGCGTGCCTTAAGGGCCTGATTCACCCATAGACTAGTCATCCCCTGAAGTGGGTGATTGAGCGAGCGGGGAATCACCCGAAGGGCGCATTGCCCTGAGATAGCATGCCTTAAGGGCCTGATTCACCCATAGAGTAAATAATGAGTGTGGCGCTGCAGCTGACTATACGATGTCTTTCGGCATCCTTACAACATTTTGACACCAAGGTGCATATCCTCAACGTCTCTTTAGTATGTATACCAAGTGTTAAGTCTATGTTTCTTGGTTCAACGTTGAGATTGGTGGAGGATTCATGAAAATCGGTCAATTGGTGGCTGAGATATCTTCAAACAATGCTTTTCATCAAATTTGCCATAGTATCATGGAATATTAATGTATTTTCTTTGAAATCAGAAAATTATTTTTCCTTATATTGTGGTAGCTCTGCTTTTTAGATCCATTCTAAACATGTTCATTTCGTTTTGCCATTCTTTACCCATCCTACAAACGAAATTTCTTATTGAAATCATATCAGCCAATACCTTTGAATTTCATAGTTACAGAATAATTCTAACCTTGATATTTTAGTAGCTCTGTTTAGTTGACACGGTTGAAATATACTATTTGGATTATTTATTTATATGAAAATTATATATACCATAATGGATTAAAATCCATGTGGACAGTTCTCTAAAAATGTGTAAATGAAATGTTATTTTACCTTTAATTGTGGTAGTCCTGTTCTTAAGCTCCACTGTAAAAATCTTGATTTCATTATGGTATTTTGTAAAAATCATAAACAAAATTGAGTTGACCTGTTGATTTCTTCCTAATCCATAGTTCGAGTTTAATTTGTAATTGTGTGTTTAGTTGATCCAGTCCAAAGATGCTATTATGGTTTTAAATATGTGTGTAATGCACTGGTGGTGTAGTGGTTAGCATGTTGGCTTCCCATTTCAAAGTTACGAGGTTCAAACCCTGTGAATGGAGGTTTTATTAAAAAAATCATTGGTGCCTGGGAGTAGGCAGCAGTACTGTCAGTATGGTATAGAGCTGTAAAATGATTAGGACGATTTGAATGGCTACAGTACTGCGATGTGGAAAGCAAGAGGGAAACTACCACATTACAAAACCTAGTAATGATTATATGGTTGGACTGACATCAGATACTTGGAAAGCTTTGAAATGTGGACTTGGAGAAGAATGCTGAAGATAAAATGGACAGATAGGATGAAAAACAATGAAGTGCTACTAAGGGTAGGAGGGAAGCGAATGATTTTACAGACTATTAGAAAGAAGAAGGCAAACTGGGTTGGGCATTACCTGAGGCAAGAAAGTATGATTAAAGACATGTTAGGAGGAAAATTAGATGGAAAAAGGGAAATAGGTAGGAAAAGGTTTCAGCTGATTGAGGATTTGAAAGGGAAAGAGAACTATCAAGATATGAAGAGGACAGTGGAAAATAGAAGTATATGAAGAACCAGGTTTAACCATGAATAATCACGGACTTGTCTACAGACTACCTATGATGATGATGATATATGTGTATATAATAAATATTATAATTTGGTTAATATTGATGTGGACAGTTCAACACAAACATTTGTAAAAAAAATATTTATTACTTTTGTTATGGCAGCCCTGCTTTCTATATCCATCCTTAAAATCTTAATTCCATTTTTTTTTGTAAAACTCCTTCATACAAAATTTTGTTGAAATCGGTTCTGCCAATACCTTCTAAATTCATAATTACAGAAAAGTTTAACATTGCAATTGTGGCACACCTACTTAGTTAATCGGGTCGAAATATATCATTTTGGTCATGAATTTATGTGAAAATTCTATGTACCAAATTTGGTTGAAATCGGTTCAGCCAATTTCTTCCAAAAGCATAATTACCAAAAATATTTATTTTGCAATTGTGGCACCCCTGCTGTCGATCCGGTACAATTATGTCATTTTGGTAATGTATTTATGTGAAGATTCTATGTACCTGCCAAATTTGGCTGAAACGGTTCAGCCAGTTCTTTCCTGATACATGCATAAGGACAGACGGACATCGCCGAAATTTGGATCGACTGTTCTCGAAATCGTGAAATTTGGATTGGCAGCATCACTTTTGCAGCAGACTGAATTTTAACCTCTTATCTATGTGAATGTTATGTCAGTCAATGAATATGTATTCCTACAGTGGCAGATCCAGGAGGGGGCACCAGGGCAGGTTATTCAACTACTAGGGGTGCTGACCTATGTGCATCAACCCAGCCCTCAGCATGCTCTAGAGTACTTAGGCACTATGCATCTCGATAAGATGAAAATAATTTTTTGTTATAGCTATTATCAAAATGCATATTTTTTGTTCAATAAGTTTTTCTCTTTGGCATACTGTTTCCGAAATACAGTCAAACTCGTTTATAACGAGCATGGTTGTAACGAGGTCACAGCTATAGTGAGCAAATGCTACCTCCAAGATAAGTTTACGAGCATTTACATACAAATATTTCACATATATAACGATCATGCTTCACGGATATATTGAGCAAACTTTGACCGCTTCTCACTGTCTCAAATGCGGTGGCGGTCAGCCCCTTCAATCCTCATAGTGACCCAACCTTAGGTTCTCGAGTCCAACCTCTACACCCTATCCCTCGGGGAGGTTAATGACAGCGGCGTTGTTGTTAAAAAATAATCCCTTCGTCCAAACCAAGAATTCCCAACTTACAGGTACAGTGGCACCCGCGGAGGTCCTTTGTCCTCTCCTCTCAACCCCCAGCTCCTTTACAGCCAGGAGGTTGTGTTTGCAAGGACGTAAGGGGCTGAGGGCATGTACAGTGGCGCCCGCCCCCGTCGCTCAGCCGAATGCACCCAACACCCTTTCCCACGTAAAGATGGGAAATTCCAGGTTTAATCCGTCTCCTCATTAACTCTTCTTGGAATTGGTATGCTCACAATTTGCAAAGAAAGTTCGTAGCGTTGATCACTGTTTATTGAATTGTACATTCATTGTAGTACACTTGTCTTTGTTTTCATTGTCTGCCGCACTGCTGCATGCATGCATGTCGTCGTGCAGACTTGGCAGTCTGGTCCGATCTTGTCGGGCGTCGGCTTTGCTCTCTCTCTCTCGTCATATTTCCGCAAGTAGTCGCGGAATACATAACAATCACAAAAATCAGTTGAGATTTTGCCCTTGAACGAGTAACATGTCCGTACATAAAAGGAAGTGTCTGTCTGTTCGCGAATAGGTTGATATTATTCGAGAGTTAGAACATGGTGAAAAAAATGTTGAAGTGTGTAAAAAATTTAATTTATCGTCGTCTACGGTTTCAACCTTATGGAAAAACAAAGAAGCGATTTTATCTGCACTAGAGAACAACCTAACAACGAACAAGAAAATGAGGAAGTGTGACTTGGGTACTGTTGATCAAGCACTGCTGGAGTGGTTTAAGATGCAGAGAAATGCTGGTTTCCCCATCAAGGTACAGGCAGATAAATTTGCAAAACAGTTAGGACACGAGAACTTCACATGCAATAATGGGTGGCGTGATCATTTTAAAAATCGGCATAACCTTGTTTATGCGAAAGTCAGTGGAGTGGCCCTGTCAGCAGATTCAAAAACGGCAAGTGAATGGGTGAAAAGTGTTTGGGAGGAGTGCCGAAAAGGTTACAGAGAAGAAGACATCTACAATGCCAACGAAACTGGACTGTTTTACAACATGATGCCTGATGCAATGTTTAAATTCAAAGGTGACATATGTATTGGTGGCAAAAGACCTAAGAATCGTTTAACAGTTTTAATGTGCGCAAACATGAATGGGACTGACAAAAAAACTTTTTGTTATTGGTAAGTCACAAAAGCCACGTTGTTTCAAAAATGCAAAGAAGCTTCCCGTTGAATATGCAGCTAATAAAAAGGCATGGATGACTTCCAATATTTTTCAGCAATATGTAAGTCAGTGGAACAACGAGTTACAGAGGAAAAATAGAAACATTTTACTCCTTGTCGATAACTGTCCTGCACACCCACATATGCAGGAGTTATCCAATGTGAAACTGGTGTTTTTGCCTCCAAATGCGACTTCTATTTTGCAGCCAATGGACATGGGGATAATTAAAAGTTTTAAAGGCCATTTCAAGCGATTTTTTGTTATACAGTTGATTGAAAGGAGGGAAAGAGGTTTAGATGGCAACGTCTCTGTATTGGATGCAACTCATTTGATGACATGCATGGGACAATGTTTCACCTACAACGATCATAAACTGTTTCCGAAAGTCTGGTTTAATATCGGGAGAATTTTCGATTGATAACCATAACGTTGATGAAGATGATCTACCTCTATCAGAATGGCTTAAAGAAATTGGAATTGCGAATTTTGACCATGTAAATGACAATTTTGTTCATGTTGATGATGATTTGATTACCTGTGGAATTCCTACGGAGAGTGAAATAATAGAGACAGTACAAATCACAGAAGACAGTGATGAAGACAATGTTGAATGTGTCGAAGACAATCCTGACGAAAGCTGTGCCAACTTACTCTCAAGCTCAGGATGCCGTGGAAATATTAAATGATTTTTTTTAAAACATTGACATTTCCGATGGTGTTCTTAGTGCACTAAGTGCAATAAGAGGAAACTTAAGAGACTTCAAAGTGAAATCTATGAAACAGGCTTATATTCAAAGTTATTTTTGTAAAAAGGGGACTGATTAAGGATGCAGCTGTAAATTTTATATGTACGTATGCTTACTTTAAATTTTCTAGTTTATTCTCATTTTTATGTTTTTTCATAAATTTACTAAATAAACTTTGTTTATATATTCACTTTTACTTCTTTTGTCTTATTTCACCATGCACATGCATGCTTTTGCCTTCACGGATATTAAGTTTAATGCCTATAATGAGCAAAACTAAACGGTCCTGTGGCGCTCGTTATAGCAGAGTTTGACTGCACAATATATGTATGTACATTAAATGGCCGGCATTTTGTTTCAGGATGGCAAGTGAAAATGACATTTTCCTAAAGTCTCCTAGCTTTATTAGGCTTTCCTTGCAAGCAAAGCGATAGTAGTGGAATGCCTTATGGCCACATCGTCTCTGTCCGTCCATCTGCATGTTTACTCTCTGAAACCAATGAGCAGATTTTAATTAAATGAAGTATTAGTGTTCTTTATTAAAATATATCGTCAAATTGTGATTTCAATTATAACTTCCACTTTATATAAGCACTTAAATAAACATATACTCGTATCTCATTAAATGGTATCATCAAACCAATTAAATACCATATTTTTTGTTTCCCAAGATCTTATATGGTATGTAAGGTATAGATGAGAAAATGTATTCAGGAGGACATTTACTTCAAGTCCATGGGACCAAATAATTACAACTTATAATTTTGGAGATAAGCATGAGCTCACCACCATGCTCACCATCACCATGCTCACCACCACCGCCATGCTCACCACCACCGCCATGCTCACCACCACAGCCATGCTCACCACCATCACCATGCTCACCACCACCGCCATGCTCACCACCACCGCCATGCTCACCACCACAGCCATGCTCACCACCACCGCCATGCTCACCACCACCGCCATGCTCACCACCATCATGCACACCATAACTACCACCGCCTCTTACATCATCATCTAATATTAAAGCAATCATTTCAAAAAGTTGGATTTGACAAGAGTACCTAAATACCCATTTCCGGTTCACCGATTTTTACTAAAAACTAATCAACTAACTAACTTTAACGAAAATATCATATATGAAATTTTCCATAGACAAGATTAATAGTTTTTGAGTTAGAGCACCCATACTATTTCTATCACATTCATACAAACACACAATTACATCATCAAGAAAATGGTGACGTGTTCAGAGGACCTCAAAACATGTATTTCCTTTGAAATCTCGAAATCGATTTTTTTATGAAAACAATACTTTTCTCTTTACTACCTATGCAGTAAGTAAAGATGAGTGGAAAGATGCACACATCATGTGTGCACACATGCGAGGCAGAGGCGTTCTTTACGATTTATACAATCATGTCAAAAAAGGTCATATTAATGGCCTATTATAATGTCTACGAACTGAAACAGCAGTAGTGATGCCAAGGAAATGTCGAATTTTCGATTCACCCACTTATTTCCTAATCAATTGTAATTAATAATGAAATCGACTATTACTTAAAACATACCTTACTCGAATAGTTGTAAATTAATCTGTATGTTCACGTAATACCTTCGTCGTATATTACCCATTTATTTTCACTTACAAAGTTGTGTATATGCAAAAAAATAGACTTATTTACGTTCATTTCTTCATCCTATATAATCCATTTTCCGAAAGTTGCGTGCGCACGAATAAATTAAACAATCTAGTGGTACCCACAAGAACTTTAGCAGAGTCAGAAATTGTGCAGTCACACATAGTTCGGAGATTGATTTATCTTGCATTGACCTACGACTCATGTGTGAAAATGTGGTTCACTTAATAATGAAGTGAAACAAAATGATGCTGGCTGCAACAACAATTTAACTCAATTAATTATAAAGTAGCAGTTCTGAAAAGAACTAATCCGCCCACTTTCCTTTCAATACAATTTTAATATATAGCAAGTAGAGGTGTACACAGGTTTCCCGTGGCACAGAAGTGCTTTTCGTCAAATTCGCCGTAGAATAATAGTATATTACTTATGTATTTGCTTTGAAATCAGAAAATTATTTTTCGTCATGCTGTGGTAGCCCTGCTTTTTTGATCCTTTCTAAACATATCTCGCTTTCCTATTCTATACTCGCCCTACAGACGAAATTTCTTTGAAATCCGTTCAGCCAACATCTTCGAAATTCATATTTACAGAAAAATTCTAACCTTAATATTGTGGTAGCTCTGTTTAGTTGACCCGGATGAAATGTGGTATTTTGGTTATTTATTTATAATTATGAATATTATATATACCATATTGGGTTAAAATCCATGCAGTCACTTTTCTAGAAAAATATGCAAAAGAAATATTATTTTACTTTTTATTGCGGTAGTTCTGCTCCTTAGCTTCGCTTTAAACATCTTGAATTCATTATGATATGTTGTGCAAATCTTATATACAAAAAAGTATGCTAATATAGTTTTGTATGTATGTGTATATTATAAGTGTTGAATTTGTTTAAAATTGATGGGGACAGTTCCACACAAATACGTGTGAAGAGAATTTTTTTATTCCTTGTATTGTGGCAGCTCTGCTTTATATATCTATACTAAACATCTTGATATTGTTATGTATTTTTGTACGCCTAAATATACAAAATTTCGTTGAAATCGGTTTGGCCAATTATTTCCAAATTCATAATTACCGAAAAGTTAAACTTTGCAATCGTGGCACCTCTGCTGAGTCGATCCGGTTTAAATGTCTTTTTGGTAATGAATTTATGTGAGTATTCCATATACCAAATTTGGTAGAAATCGGTTCTGCCAATTCTTCCCTGATATATGCGTACGGACGGACATCACGAAGATAATAGTGCTTTTCGGCAATGACGAAAAGCACTAACAAATAGGGGTGTACACGGGTATTCCGTGATACAGAAGTGCTTTTCGTCTAAATATCGGTGCAGAAAGTTCTATGCGAATACATGTATAATGAAAAATTATTTTTCTTTGTATTTTGGCAGCCCTGCTTTTTAGATCCGTTCTAAACACGTTCATTTCGTTTTGCAATTCTATACTCGCCCTACAAACAACATTTATTTTTGAAATCGGTTCACCCAATACCTTCGAAATTCATAGTTACAGGAAAATTTTAACCTTGATATTGTGGTTACCCTGTTTAGTCGACCCATTTGAAATATGCTATTTTGGTTATTTATTTATTTATATGAAGATTATATAGGCATACCATATTGAATTATCCTTGCGATCATTTCTCTAGAAATACGTGTAAAAGAAATATTATTTTACTTTTTAATATGGTAGCCCTGCTCTTTAGCTCCGCTTTAAACATCGTGCTTTAATTATGGTATGTTGTGAAAATCTTTAATCCAAAATTTAGTAGAAATTCGTTCAGCCAATTCCTTCCAAATCCATAATTACAGAAAGAGTTTAATTTGTAAATGTGGCACCCGTTTGACCGATCCGGTTCAAATATGCTATTATGGTTTTGTGTATTTGTGTACATAACAAGCTTTAAATTTTATTAAAATTGATGTAAACAGCTCAACACAAATACTTGTAAAAGAAATTTTTTTATTGCTTGTATTGTGGTAGCCCTGCTTTCAATATCTTCATTAAAAATATTTATTTTGTTTTTTAATGTTGCACACCTTCTTACTAAATTTCGTTGAAATCGGTTTGGCCAATTCCTTCCAAATTCATAATTACCGAAAAGTTTCACTTTGTAATTGTAGCACCCCTGCTGAATGGATCCGGTCGAAATATGCCATCTTGGTCATTAATTTATGTGTGTATTCTATGTACAGAATTTTGTTTAAATCGGATTGGCCAATTCTTCCCTGACATTTGAACGTGGCTGCCCAGTTAAATTTTAATGCGAAATACGAAAAAGGATTTGTAAAAGGAGGAATGAAAGAAAAAACAGCTACCCACGAGGAAATCGAACTCGCGCCCTCTCGTTTACAGCCGCACTCACTATATGCCCACCGCCAACAATTGCTTAATTAATGAGACGTGCATTATCATATTTGTACTAGTTGACCGGAAATTGCAGTATTTGATCGCGATTTTCGGGAAAAAAACTATCAGCCGTATACGCCCAAAAGGATTGTTTGTAGTGATCCTGGAATCCAGACCTATATGCCTACCAAGTTTTATCCGTGATCCCGCTACGGTGTCCTCGTCAGAGCAAGCAAAAGAAGCCATACTTGACGATTCAAACGATTTTGATTGACGTCACAACCGAGTGTTCCTTCTAATAGACGAGCTCGAGAGGGAGTGGCGAGGCTGCAGAGGGCAAATTCAATTTGCAGATGACGTCATTCGATCATTCGTCCTGGAATCTAAGCGCCAGCGAACGGATTGAGTATCTGAGTAGTGGTTTGCCTATCAGGTGCTTCTCCTCCCTCCAGACTATGTTCCCTCCAGCCTATTTTCCCTCCAGCCTATTTTCCCTCCAGCCTATTTTCCCTCCAGCCTATTTTCCCTCCAGCCTATTTTCCCTCCAGCCTATTTTCCCTCCAGCCTCATATCTAAATTTTAACATGCACCTAACATAATCATTGTGATTAGCCCGTCTAAAATATTTCTCCAATAAAGGGTTTGTGTTTGAATAATTTTTTGATGTTCTGGATCGATAATTTTTCCGATTTTCAATCGACGCATCAAATCATTCCACGTATTTAAATTTTCCAAACGATAAATCTCTTTCTCATGTTTTTCTAAGACGGATGCAATATTTTTCTAATATTTAAAACCGTGAGCAGTGGAACTACTTTTTCTTTTCGAAGAAATGCCTTTTATAATATTTTATTGTAAACCTCCATCCAGAAGTTGAGGGAAAATCGAACAATTTGTGTGGGATAAATTCCAACCAAGGTCTCAGTAATTGATAAAATATTTGCCGGCCATTTACCAGTGTCTGTTAAATCTCAATACTTGACAGTTGCCGTTTTCGGGTTGACTTCCCTATTTCTTTCTCCTTCGTCGCAGTTAATGAGTCTCTTCTTCGGATGTAACGTTGTCAGTTGCGTTTCCGTCTTCGTCACTTGCAGTTTTTCCAGCGTCTTCACTTTGTTTTCGTCTTGTGTATGAACCTTATTCCCGGATTATCCAATAGGCACAATGTGCATGTTTTTTTTGTTTGTATGATAAAAAATGTTACAAAGATATCTTCTTCAATCGATATATTTATATAGCCAAGTATGTACAGTGTATATACAAAGAGGCAGAGTCATGTGAATGTTAATCTTTTTTACTTTCTCCACATACGTAGTATAGGGGGAAGTATTGTATTCATGAAAAAATCGACTTCGATATTTCAACGGAAATACACGTTTTGAGGTCCCCTGAACACGTTTTCACCATTTTCTCGATGTCTGTGTGTGATAGCTTTTCGTGGGTGCTCTAACTCAAAAACTATTAATCAGGTCAACGCGAAATTTTATATTTAACATTTTTATAAAAATCAGAAGAACTGATTAGTTTTTGGTAAAAATCGGTCAACCGAAAGTGGGTGTTTACTCTTGTCACATCCGTTATTTTAAAATATTTGCTTTAATATTTGATAAATGTAAAAGTGTACTGGAATACAAGTTGTAGGAAATTTTATTTTCTACAACTTTTGTTTGAAACATCTTTTCATATAATGCATTGTTTAAGAGATATATTATATTATTAGATGCCACCACCATGCCACCTACCGACGACTATTGTTAACAATTGACGGTTAGTTACGTCTTAGTAACGCTCCTTTTTCTTTTTTTAATTGATGGAGATTTGTGGCTATATCTAATATCAGAAGGCTATGGTTTGAGTTTATTTCTGTTCTTTGTAAAGTCTAAAATTTTCTCACAGTTTCTTAAAATATTTATTATTATCTATCCTATTTGGAATTTTTAGAAATAATACAGATATGGAGCAAGTCATGTGGTGGCCACAAGATTTTTTCATAAGGTGAGAGAAATTAACACCGGGTATGAACTTTTCGACATTTTTTATTGCTAAATTAGCAATAACTCCTATAGGTGTGGTTAGCGTGTCTGGCTCCCAATGCTAGGGTCGTGGGTTCGAATCCTGCCGAGGGCATGGTTGTATGTGTTCGTCTTTGTTATTCGTTGTAAAAGGTCGTGAACGGCTGTTTATGAGCTTAAATAAATAAATTGTTTTTTTCGCACAAGGGAAGGCAAGCGTCGTCGTCCTATGGTTGATCGGAGACATTATTTTATCAGATTTAGGTTCGAAAAAGAACTCTCCCCTTCACAATTCGCTCCCAGTAATCCGGACCTGCTTATTAGCTTTCATCTCTTTCGTCATACTTCAAGTACTTACTTTAATAACTGATTTTTTTGTTTTTCAAGTTCAACATCTCTTTTCGATTTTCTTTTTCTATTGTAATAACATGATGGTTTTTTCCCGTCATAGTTATGCATACCTATAAAAACATGAAATTTTAAAATACCGCGGTAAATCAAAAGGAAGATGAACCCTTAAGGTGCGTTCATACTATATACATGTATGATATATACAAATCTTATTCATGTATAAAGAGAAATCTAGAAATGTATGGGATTTGTATAAGTCATCATTATAAAGGTACGTCCACACTATATAAATGTATGTGACAAAACAATATACAAGTAATATGAGACGTCCTAGATTTGTATACGATTCAGTATATATAAATCTAATACAAGTATACATTTCTGAAGCGTTCACATTGGTTAGACAAGTCGGTAGACAATATGAATGTCTTTGAACGAGGAATATCTGTTCATTTGTGCTGCTGCAAATTTGTAATTAACAACAAATTAGCGAAAAAGAAGAAACGTCGATGGTGGATAAGAAATTGTTTGTGCAAAATAAGTAGCCAATGGTGCATATAAATCAATGATTTAACAAGAGAAGAACGACGCACGCATCATAGTATATGCGAGGCAGAGGCGTTCTTTACGATTTATGCAATCGTCAAAAAAAGATAAATATTAATGGCTGAGTTTATTCCTTCGTCGTAAATTACCCATTTCCTTTCACTTACAAACGCTGTGTACACGTAAAGAAAATATACGTATTTACGTTCATTTCTTCCTCGTAGATAATCCATTTCCCTTCATTTTCCAAATGTTGCGTGCGCACGAGAGAAAATTAAACTAATCAGGTATTTACAGCAGATATTGTTTACTTCGGTTGTCACGAAGATCGTTTTCGTTGAGAACGATTAAAAAAGATGGAAAAATTTTCCAAGTTCAAATTAAATTACGGCTTTCTCGTTTGATTTGATTGAAATCGGCTACTCCCTCGATAAAATGTATTGAACAAAACAGATGCTATTTGGTCAGTTCTACAATTTTGGTCGACTTTTTGTTATAAGTGATATTTTGCGATATGTAAAGAGAAGTTCATTATTTGTCACTTGTAAAGTGGCACTCCTGATTGTGATACGTAAACCATTTATATGATTTTCTTTGCCTTTTTGTCCTAAATACCAAATTTCATGAATATCCGTCCAGTACTTGGGGAGATAAAACATGCGGACAGACGGACGGACACGACCTGAATATAAGGCGTTCTTATTTTACTTTTTGTAAAGTACGCCTAAAAGTCAAAAACACTTTTAAGTCACACTCGAACTCAACACTACCGCACGTAAACAATGTAGAGTGACAATGACGGATGATTTAGATCCTACAGAGCAGCATTTTGCGATTTAAATCGCATTTTATCGGATTGTTGCCATGGAGACGATTATTACCGAACTCGGCTTGAGCATAGACGAGTGAAAAAATGTTTTTTTTCTTTTCAGCTCGACTACTCTTCACAAATGGACAGTTTATCCAAACATATTAGCGTATGGACAGTAATAATTATTAAATTCGTTTATTTAAAAAAATACATGCAAAATATAATGTCAGCTACAGATTTAGATATTGCTTTTAATAGTATAAAACCTGTTAAATCTCTATTAATTTGTTTTCCAATTTCCTCTATCATTGATAAACTATGAGCACAAGTAGTATTTATGGTGTGAGAATTCCTTGGAGTGACTAACAAACTGAAACATTTCCTGTAAACGTCAGTAATTAATTCGGGACGTCAACTTTGGGAAACCAGCCTCCATTAGTCCTGGTTTGGACTCGCATTCTTTTGGGATCGCCCCCATGTGAAAAGATTCATCTCTCTTCGTGCGCCACGCTGCGTCATCAATGGCATTCTTTAACGGGTTTTAACAAACTTCCCGATTAGGTGGAAGGTTGAAATTTCGCAGGACTGTTTGATTCAGATATAAAAATTAAATGACGAAAAAGACCCGGGTTCGACTCCAGGGGGGCGATTTCCATTTCCCGTAAGATAACACGTAAAAATCGACTTTTTAAATTGCAGGCTTTTATTCTTTTGGAAATTAAAATTAGAAAGAATTGACGCACGATCTTCGAATCTAAACTATGGTTTAGGAAAATTAATTCATATTTTTCCGCCTACCGTTCGAAATCTCTCATATTAAACATTTAAATCACATATTTTGGAAAATATTGGCTTTTAAACTTGATGTTGCCTTGCCGGTCACGTCATAGTTAAACTTCGAGAATCAATTGTTGTCTCAACTCGCATACGTGTAATATATACGAGTGCATAAATTGCCTTAAATGATCGCAGAATTTTTCGTGAAAATACGTAAACCTAATGGGACTGGGATTTAGTTTGGATTCTTTTGCTTATCTAAACGACTTTATAGATGTAGAGTAAGAGGAGGATGTGGGGAGGGGGATCGGAAGGAAGGGATACAGAATGGAAGGTACATAGAGAGTAAGGGTGGTATAGAATTATAAAAGGACGTAGATAAAGAAGGACACGGAGAAAAAGAGGGAGAGCGATGGATTAGGACAGGAGGGAATGAGAGAGGGGGAGAAAAGAGAGGTAGAGAGAGGGAAGGAAGGAGAGAGGGGGAAGGAAAGAGAGAAAGTAAGGGAGAGAGGGAATATTATTATTTATGTATAATCATCACTTCATTTTTGACTAGGGGCTCATCATTGTAGAGAACAAGAATGAGAAAGAAATTCTCCCGAATCTCTATTTTGGCAAATTTTATAGCGGCTCTTACTCAATAATCATAGCTGTTTGAATTTCAACGGGCAATTACAATAAAAAAATAAACCAAGTTTGTGATTATCCATAATCAGGGGCGCACCCAGGATTTTCTCTTGGGGGGGGGGGCTCAACCATAAGAAAATATATCCCACCGAACATATCTAATACTTTACGTTTTAATTTGGGGTAAAACGTAGCGATTCTCATATAGAGAAGAGTGGGTATTCACTAAAGAAAAGAAATGCGATTGAGATTTGCAGTTTTAAGGACCCACAAATTTAATGACAAAAGAAAAAAATGAAAATTTTGACATGGTTAGCAATAATAAAAAGCTTGGTACAAATTTGACAAAAAATACAAGCTATTTTCAATTATTAATTACATCATTCAAGAAATGCGATTGATATATTCAGTTTTAAGGATCCACAAATTTAAACCAAAAGAAAAAAATGAAAATTTTGACATGGTTAACAATAATGAAAAGCTTGGTATAAATTCGACAAAAAATACAAACTATTTTTAATTATTAATTACATCATTCAGTACATATTTCATTCTAGATTAAAATGTCAATTTTTCTTTTTGATTTCTGTAATTCGTTTAAAACATCTTGAGGATTAATTTTAATGTGTCGATGTATATTTAAAAGCTCTAAGCCATTTAAACGGTCTTGAGACATGGCGTTCCTCAAATGTGTCTTCAACCTTCGTAATGATCTTTCACTGGTGCACGTAGTAAAAGGAAGACTGGCAAATATTTTTAGCAATATGAAAATATTTGGATAAATTATTCTATCACACTGATTCAACGCATCTATAGCATTCTTCGGTGGGGCTATTGTAGATACCAACTTATCAAAACGTTTGTACCGCATTATATATTCTGCCTTTAAGACAAACTCATTTGTTGAAAGAATATCGGTATTGTAGAATTCAACAAACCTCAAAAAATTCTCGATTTCAGATTGTTTTTGAAGTTCTCCTTTAGGTAGAATACTGCTAAATTGAAGTAGTACGCCCTGATGTTTAGAAAACCTTTCATTCAGCTGGCTTAGCATGTGGTCTGCGAAGGGAATGAATATAAACCTTCGGTAATATTCCTCCGTATTTTCAGATGGAACATCTTCACTCTGACGGCGTTTGCAGCTTATTAACCTCTTTACTTCAATACCAATCGACGTTGCTTTTTCAAATCTTTTTGAAATATAACCCTAAATTAATTTTCTGGATTAGTTCGCATACCTTCAATTTGTTCTACAACATCACGCACATGATTAAGTGCTGAGTGAAGGTCACTATCAACTTTTTGCAGTAATCTGCACAACGCTGATGTATAGGAAAATAATGCCTGTACTGTATATACTGAAATAAGAAACCCAAACTCACAAATAGAGTTTAATAGCATTTGGGCACCGGATGAAACTTCTTGGTTCTGCCAGGAACTTATTTCATCAAGAGCAAAATAAATCGTGACAAATAGTTCAATCATTACCATTATGGATTCATGCCGTTCAACCCATCTTGTATTAGCAAGTTGTCGTAGTTTTTTCTTATTTGATTCAGGGCAATGTTCATTAATTTTTCTCGTTAATACTTCACCTCTTTTAGGAGTATTGAAAAACTTATAAATTCGTTCTACTATAACCAAGCAATTCTTAACTTTTTGCATTTTCACAGCATTTCCAATTGCTAAATTTAAACTATGTGATGCGCAGTGGACATATAGTGCAAGGGGGTACAATTTCCTTATATGAGTTTGAACTCCATTGAATTTCTCACTCATTAACGCAGCACCATCATAGCCCTGACCTCGTAAGAATTTTAAATCAATTCCTACACTTTTAACCGATTCAATTAACGTATTTGATAGTTCACCACCAGAAGTATCTGATAATGGAACAAACTGTAAAAAATCTTCTCGTATTGACAAACTCCCTTCTTTATCCTCATCTATGTATCGCGCACACAATGAAAATTGCTCAGTAGTCGATATATCACAGGTTTCGTCTGCAAGAATTGAGAAAAATTTTGCAGCATTTACCTTCGCAACAATTTCCCTCAGTATTATGTCGTTGCGCACTGCCAGAATTTGATTTTGAATGTTCCAGCTGAGAAACGTTGCATTTTTACCACAATTTTCTAGATGTTCTGTTAATTCTTTGTCGCCAGCATCAATTCTGGAACGCAATATTGCCCGAAAGTTACCCTCATTTTCTTCAGGCTCATTTTCAACACAAAACTGACCATAATCTCGATGGACTCGAAGAGGTATTCCTTGTTTTCCACAAATAATTACTGTTATAATGATAGGTTCTAATCTTTTCCTATTTAGTTTAACTTTTTGTGCCTTATCCTTATCTATTTACTTATCAATAGATGTAACTTTCTGATCACGAAGGTCCTGCAATCTTTGAAAAGTCAACACAGAACTGGTATGATAAGCAGTTTTTTTGTGTCCATTAAATGCTTCAATTGCGTGTTTCCAGTCAGAAAAACCTTTTGAAACTAAGTATCCAACAGCCTGTGCCTTAGACTTACCGACTTCCACTTGCGCAAAAAATGTACAGTACTTACAATAGGCACTATTTTCAGATTTATAATAACATAACCATTGATATTTTACCAGCCATAAGTGTTGAAAACTTCTTTTTTGATATTTAAAATGCAGGAAGGAAAATGATAGTCTGCTTTAGGTTTCCAAAGGATTCTTAGTATATCTAACTTGTCATCGCCAGACAATGGGTTCTTTTTTAAAAGAGCTATATCATTTTGATCAATATTAAAGGAATTAGAACAGAACAGTTTCATTGATATGTATTTCGCTATTTTTTGCACTTGGTTCATTATTACTAGTACCGCAAGACTTGTCTTCCACCTCTTCAGAGCCAGTCTCGGTCTTCGGTTTTTTTCCGAAAAAGTGTAACAAATTGCGCACATTTTTTCGTTTTTCTGCCATTTCTGTTATGGGTAAAATTAAACGCAATTATTTAAAAACCAGTTTTAACAGAGTTCCTATGTACAGCAGGCAAACTGTATACGATTTCCAAGAGTACAAATTCAATTAAAACAATTACATTTAAACCGTTGATTTATATGGAGAAGGCATAAATAGGTTGGCTTGCCCATTCTTAACACGAAACATACTTCTATTCACTAGTAACATAAAAATAGGAAACATTCCATTTTGTGAAATAATTAACTTTACTTACCAAATGCTGTAAATTCGTCGCCGTTGAAACTTCAGGAAACTCAGGATAATAAGATGAAACACTCGAAACTTACGGTAACAAACGTTCCGAAATTAAGATTTCATTCCTCAAAAATTAAAACTATCCGGAAGCAACAGGATATGGTGAGCATAGCCGGTAACTTGAGATTTTATTATAAAGGTAACTTATTGTCAACTTTTATGATTTCTAACGAATTATCTTGCACTCAGAATACACAAAACAGACAAACTCACTAATGCAGTTGTTTTGAGGAGAGACAATGTGAAACTGACGCTCAAAAATGCGTTCCTTTCTCAAGATGTGCTTTAACGTTCTTAGAAAAACCTTTCCTCGAATTTCCTCTTTGCGTCGTTCGCATGCGTTCTCTCCATCTGGAAGCTATTAGGGATCCAGGGTCACTTGGCTTTACCCTTCATATGGAGGACAAAAGAAGGCTGAAATGACCACTTTCTTTAGTGCGGGGTGCCTTCCTGTTACTATTCCGTTGGTGTAGGGAAAGACTATAATGAAGTTAGAAAAATGGATGCAAAAAAATGAAACGGCTGAAAAATTACCGATGACTACATTTCCTTAATGATCGACATTGTGAAGAATTTCTCGAGAATATTGTTAGAAATCTTACGAAAAACCAGCAGATTTACTTACAAATAGTACAGACATTCTGGCTAATACTAAAGCCCTAGCATGAACATGTCGATTTTTTTTGGGGGGGGGGGGCTAAAGCCCGTCAGCCCCCCACCTGGGTGCGCCCCTGTCCATAATGATGAGTTACGATTACTTAAGATGTATGCTTTCAGTGGTATTACCAGTCTTACGACGGGTTTTTCAACCATATAGTAACTGACACCCGCCATATGACGGGCATTACACTAGTCTTAATCTATTTAAATAACGAGCGTAGAAATCCGGTCACGCGCGACTAATATCAACTATTCATGACTGACTATAATAATATTTTTAACAAACTTTCCGACTATGTAGAAGATTGAAATTTGGTAGGAATGTTTGATTCTTATAGCAAAAGTCATTTACGAAACAAAAATACCCGAATTCGACTCCAGTGAATAACTTCCGTTTCCCATAAGATAACATGTAAAAATAGATTTTTCGACTTACAGGCTTTTATTCTTTTGCAAATTAAAATTAGAAAGAATAGACCTACGATCTTGAGACCTAAACCGTTTTAAAGAAAACTAAATAACGTTTCTTATTCTTATCGTCAAATTTCGCCTACGATTCGAAATCGCTCAAGTTATAGGTCATATTTATTGGAAAATTGTAAGCTTTTTAAAGCTTTTAAGCCGACCGTGTCATCGTTAAACCACGAGATAGCATCGTCGTCTCAACCCTTATACTCCGTATGCGGAAGGGGAGCGTGCTCGGAATGTTTTAATAGGTGAGAGGGAAGGAATGAGAGGGGAAGAAAAAAGGAGAGATACAGGAGGGGGGAGAGAGAGAGGGGGAGGGAAAGGGAGAGATGATGTTCTTGATTAGGGCGAGATGAGACTAGGAAGTCTTGTTCCAGAGGAGGGGGAGGGAGGTATAATGGGAGAGAGGAAGAGAAAAAAGGAGGAAGAATGGAAAATGCCTCAAATCTCTAGTACTTAATTCATGCATACCCATCATATTGATGGGCTTTTATACTAGTACTAGAAGATTTACCCGGCTTCGCACGGGTTGCTGTTTACATGAAATATAGAACATTTTATAACTAAAATTTATATATTTTATTTAAAACTTTTCATATTGATTTTTTAAATACAAATTATATACTTATTTATTACGTCTTAATATTATGGTTAACTATATAAACTAATTAATAAATGTATTAATCGCACTTTAAATCATACAAAATAAAATATGTTGAAAAAACGTTAAATTCAAATTTTTATTAAATAATATACTATATTATTATACCATCTTTAAGCACGATTCACAAAATAAGAATATTTATTAAGTAACTAAAAAATAAACCGAAACAACATTAAGTCCTCGGACTTTAACAATGTCATTTTCGTCAAGGTATTTATCGTTAAAAATGCAAATTTAGTCCAAATTAATGGGAATAAACGTAAAATGCGAGCGATTTCGAGTCAAATACAAAAAAACGATAAGAATAAGAAAATATGATCATACTTCTTAAATACTGTGCGGGTACGAAATTCTTACGTCATTTGTCGAATTTATATAAGCAAATGAATGAAAGCCTACACTCATAAAATTCGATTTTTACGTGTTATCATGCGGGGAATAACAAAAATGCGAATGACTTTTCTGCGGGAAATCTGTCAGGAATTGAATGAAACTACCCTACGACCTTTCCCTTGGTGCCCCCAATAATCGTGCCAAGTTTCGTTACGATACTTTTGAAGGTGTGGATTTGTATACCATAACATACATCCAAACATTTGAAATTATAGTATAGATACAATAAAGAGCAATCCGTTTGTTTGTGCGTGCGGCCACTCTATGTAAATCCCCAAAAGAGAGCACTTACAAATCCCTTTTTTCACTTGCAGGCTTTTTTCTTTTGCAAAATTAAATTAGAAGTAATTGACCTACGTTCGTCGGACAGGGACCATTTAAAAGAAAAATAAACGAAGATTCTTCTTGTTGTCGTCCAATTTTGCCTTCGGCTCAAAATCGTTCGAATTTTGCTTAAGAATTCAAAATTTCATCAAAATACTGCGTTTTTAGTGAAAGGTTCCCTTGGCGATAGAATAGATTGTTGAACTCGCGATCATCATTGTTAAATGGATTTTTAGTGCTTTTCGTCAATGCTGAAAAGCACTATTATCTTCGTGATGTCCGTCCGTCCATACGCATATATCAGGGAAGAATTGGCTTAACCGATTTTAACCAAATTTGGTACATAAAATATTCACATAAATTAATGACCAAGGTGACATATTTGGACAGGATCGACTATGTAGGGGAGCCACATTTACGAAGTTAAACGTTTCGGTAATTATGAATTTGGAAGGAATTGGCTTAACCGATTTCAATGAAATATTGTAGGAAGGAGGCGTGCAACATAAAAAACAAAATCAAGATGTATAGTATAGATATAGAAAGCAGGGCTGCCACAATACAAGAAATAAAACTTTCTATTTACATATTTGTGTTTAAATGTCTGCATCAATTTGAACCAAATTATAATATTTATAATATACACATATATAGAAAACCACAATAGCATATTTAAACTGGGGAGGAGTTTTCATCGATGTAACTCTTCGAGGACATCCGTTGGGGAAGTGCTGAAATTTGGCATGAATATAGGTGATTGGTTACAACCTCTGGAAAAAATCCGAAATTTTAGAAAGTTATATTCAAGGGGGGTTTTTGACCCCAAAGTTCAATTTTAAACACCCATAAGAAAAGCATTTAAAGCTGTGCAGGGCTATATAAAGTTGCCTTTTTAAATTATTTATAATTAAGATACAAACCATACTGTGTAAAACAATAAGGTTTATTTTTCTTGGAGACAGAATTCAAATCCATGCTGAATTGTCGCAAAAATTAGATTTTAATCATAAAATTACGAAAAGTTTTTCGGTTTTCAACAATGTAAAATATTAACTTCCATAGCAACGACTCCAATGCCTTTCAATAGGAAGTGATTTTCCATACTTAAAGAGCATTGATTTAATGCTTAGACTGCATTACAACCCATTTGATTTCAGCCAACAACGGAATACATATGACGTGATAATTTTAAATTAATATTTTAATCCAGATACGTACTAAAAGGCATGAACGATGACGCCATTATTCTAACGCAAAAATATTCTAATTGTTACATCTTAGAGGCTATATTCTTAATGATTTTTATAGTTATTGCTGAAACAGGGCGATCTCAGCCATGAGACTTGAAATAGGAAAACTTGGACGGGTAGCCGATTGCCAGAGAATTCAGAAATTCCGGAATCATGACTTAATTTAGCAGAAAATGAATTTTATTTTCCTACTTATATATTACTATGCCATTCATTTTAAACTACGACGTAAACATAGGATGACGTCATAATACTAACACACGGAATTTTTTAAAACGTAAAAAGTATTTTAATGTTGTGTTTCGTAGTTTTTCGAGAAATTGTAACTCTTTTCAATCGTGTAATATAAGCGCGTTATACCTATTTCGAGATTTTTAAAATCCAAATACCTGCTAAAGGCATGGATGATGATGCGATAATGTAAACACAAAACATCCTAACGTTTCCATAAATATAGTGTATAGCGTATTGTCTGAATGATGATTACTCATATTGCTCATGCAGGACGATCTGAGACACCAATCTTGAAATGCGAACATTTGAATAAGAGCTGATTGCCAGGGAATTTGGAAATTACGGATAGTTGCCTTAATTTCACGGAAAATTATAAATATTTTGTTAGCAATCGTGGAATTTGTTATCTAACTAGCAGAAACGCCCGGATTAGCTCGGGAAAGTTTCTATTTGTTATTATTTTTATTGATATGTCACTTTTGATGTCAGCTTACAATAAAAATAATACAATAAATTTTGAAATTTACTTACTTTTGCTGTTGGGTACCTAAAGTTTTGAATTGCTGGTTCGGGGGTTTGGGGGGTGGAGCCTCCACAAAAATAGATCCAAACTTTACCAAACGTTCCCCATTCCTTAATTATGCAAGCGATGTTTACATTAACATTTACTATTTTATGCATTGTATTGTGAAGTTTTCCATTAATATAATTATGCATTAATGTCTTACTTAATATTCACATGGCTAGATGCACCGAAGCCTTTAAAGCAGCAATACAATTATGTGGATTATGTCAATACTATACTGGGAGTGTAATTGGCAAATCCAAGAGGGCGGACGCTTCGGACGTGTTCCTATGTCGCCTTGTGCAAAAAGCATAATAATGGTGAATTATCTTTATCCCGTGGTGGTAAATGCTCATCTGAATTTCATTTAAAGTGTACTGGATTAACGGAGCTTGAATGTTTTGTGATAAATGGTAATAAATCCGTCGTGTGAATTTGTAACTACTGCCTCGCCACGGAATCGGCCTCCACATCGCCGAAAGCCGTTATTAAGGACACCCAGTCTCTATCCCTTTTCAAAACTGTGCTTGATAGTTTAAAGAATGTCGAAAATAGGCTTGTATTACTAGAAAATAACCGGACTGACTCAACATGTGAAATTGTGTGTAAATATAACCACGTGGTTTCTCAGGCAAACAGCGAAATCGGAACCGATGAAAAACCGGCTAACAACATCCCAGTGCCTTTGAATGATGGTAATAACCTACCAGTTCGTAAATTTCCTTTAGGCTCCAAAGGTGATATCATTGTGAACCCTATCAATGCTAGTTCCGACCTTAATCCTTCCATGAATATCGCGATCTCCAAAAATAATCCCACTACTGTTGTTTCCAAAGTTTTGCTTGCCCCCGACGACGATGGTTTTACATTTGTGCAATATAAAAGGAAGTTAAAGTCCAAAAATAGTCGTTCTGTGCTTGGTTTAAGCTCGGCCCAAACCGAGTTTTCAGGCACGCCGAGACGAGCTTGGATCCATCTAAGCCATGTTATTCAAGGAACTACTCCTGAAGGCATTTTGAATCATCTTGTTTCAAAGTTCAATGGTTATAAATTCACATTGATAAATTATCAAAATCCTCTAACTGCGCCACTTTTAAAGTTAGCGCAGATTACGGGTTACCTAGTGAGTTAAATAATGGAGAAAATTGGCCCAATGGTGTTTGTGTGAGGTGCTTTAATATTAAAAAATCAGGTTTGGTCCCAAAAAAATCGCAAGAATCGCGAACAAGTGTCATTGCCCCAATACCTCTCTCTCCTGTTGCCACTCCGACTATGGATGACGGAACATCCATTGAATTCGTTCCTGCCATCCCTACTGTTGTGGATCCTGTATCTCCAGTTGAAATTATTCCTGCTCTCTCAATTGAACCTGCTGCTGAAGTTCCTGGCCTCTCCTCTAATGCCTCTGCTATTGGCCCCACTGGTGTGGCCGCTAGAGCTAGAACTGGAATCAGGAAACCCAAACTAAGCTGACTAGTTAATGGTGATACCAAACTCGCTCATGACTGAACAATGGTTGTCTTCTGCACAAATATCTGTTTTTAATATTCCTGGTTTTAACCTAATTTCTTCCTTTTGTTGTGGAAATGCTAAGCATGAAGGTGTTGCTATATTCTCTAGACATGGCATTAAGATCACAGGCATTGATTATAATGAATGCTGTATGGGAATCCTTAAGTGGAATAATTGTACTTATTGTAATTGCCATTTGTTGTATCTACCGTTCCCCAAGTGGAAATTTGAGTAATTTTTTTGCAACACTTCACGATGCAATTATGTTCTTGATGCACAGAAAAGTGGATGGCATGATATTATTTGGTGATTTTAATATAAATCTTTTAAAGGACTCATCTGAGTTTGGCCTTCAAGTCATTAACAAAGAGCCCAAAAGGTTAACTTCCCCAACTTCTACATTAATTGGCTTGATCATATCAGATGTTCCTAATTTTTCTCATCAAACACTGTACACTACCCTTTCTGATCATTTAGCTCTTAATTTAACTTTTAGCCATCCAAATGTATCTATCTGTTCTAATCCTAATATGGTCTCCAAACGTATTTTTGATTTAAATTCAATTCAAAATTTTTGTACTTTGTTATCCCATGAAACCTGGTCTGATTTAGACAGTTCCCATGATGTCAACCATAAATTTAATGTCTTTATGAATACTTTTATGATTTATTTTAATGCAGCTTTCCCGATTAAAAGAATTAGACTAAACTTTGAATCTAAATAGGAAATATTATTCTGATGAACTTATTGTCATGAGTCGATCACTTCGTTATTTGCACTTTAAAAGTAAATTTATTGACCCCAATCTCCATAGTCATTATCAAAAATCTCTCAAAGAATTTAATCGTAAACTTGCCAATAAAAATTTTATCAAATCTTCTAATAACATAATTAAATCATCTTGGTCTATTATCAAATCAAATAGTAAAGCTACAACTCAGTGTCATGGTCTGAATACCATTAATTTCTGTGATTATCCCATCTCTGACACTGACAAAATTGCAATCAATTTTAATTTACAGTTTTTGTAATTCTTCATTAATTAATATCAATTCACTTGAACCAAATCAATTTATACCAACCCCCTTTTCTCAGTCATTTTTTTTTACCTACAGATCCTCAGGAAATTTTGAATACTGATCATTCCTTTGTTAATTCTTGGTCCTGTGGTAATGACGATATCCCTATGTCAATTGCCAAAGCTGCTATAAAATATATTGCACTCCCCTTAGCTAATATAATTAATTTATCTTTCTGCAAAGGTTGCTTCCCTTCCAACCTTAAATTTGCTTGCGTTATCCCTATTCCAAAAAAGGTTCATTATCTAATTCTGATAACTACCGCTCTATTTCAGTACTTTCAGTTTTTTCCAAGATCTTTGTGAAAGTCTTTTATAACAGAGTGATTGATTATTTAGAATCTTTCCATCTATTGGATGATCCCAACATGGATTCAGAAAATCTAGATCAACAACATCAGCCTCCTTCCAATTTATTAATAATATTCACCAGGCTTTAAATGAAAAACTACTTACTCTTGGGATTTTTTATGACCAAGCAAGGCATTTGATAGTATTGACCATAAGATTTTGTATCTGAAGCTACAATTAATAGACATAAATGGAAATGCACTACGTTGGATAACATCTTTTTTATCCAATCGACAACAAATCGTTAGATATTCCTATCAATCTCCTAATGGCCCAAAAATTGCTACATCTAAACCACAAAATATTGAGTGTGGTGTCCCTCAGGGTTCTATTTTAGGCCCTTTACTTTTTATAATTTTTATTAATGACCTTCCGAATAATATTAGGAATAGTAGACCTGCCCCATATGCTGATGATACATTTTGCCTGATTCTATCAAAAACTCTGTCTGATTTATTAGAGCACTCTAATTCATCGATCAAAGCAATGTACCAATAGTGTCTTTCGAATTCTCTTACTGTAAACAAGAATAAAACTGTCTATTTGCAATTTCACACCAAAAAAGCACCTCCTATATCAAGTCCTTATATTAAAATGAATGGTTCCAGTATTGTATGTTCTCCACATGTAAAATTTCTGGGTTTACACTTAAGTGAAGATCTTGACTGGTCTGGGCATATCAGTATTATTCTGAATAAGGTAGCAACGGGCATCTTCATGCTACATAAATTAGCTCATCTTGTTTCTATTGACACACTGAAATTATTATATTATGCCAAAATACACTCATACTCATCATATGGTATTATTTTTTGGGGCAATGCCACCTATGCTAATAAAGCTTTTGCATTACAAAAACAAGCAATTAAAACCATGTGTCATGTTCCTTTGCGTAACTCATGGTAAACCGTTTTTCCAGGCCCTTGGCATACTCTCCCTCCCCTCCATCTATATTCTTAGCTGTGCAACATTTGTCAAAACTTATCCAGAACTGTTTCCCATTTGTGGAAATCTTATCCCAGTGTTGAATCTCACCAATCATTAATTTAAGGCAACATTCAAAGGCATTAATTGGTTGTGATTATGTTCAATCTATGTCCTCTTCTTTACCTACTAATCCTAGAAAGTTTTGGTCCTTGGTTAATAAACGCCGTAAATACTCGTGAATTCCCAATGTCATTTCCTATTAAAATATCAAAGGAACGGGATCGGAAAGACCAAATTTATTCCTTAATTTTTTCTCTGAATCCATGACGCATTCTATTGGTCCTATTTCTGCCAATTTAACTAAGAATTTTTGTCTCTCTCCAATCAGTAATTTTTCCCTTTCTTATCTTCAAACTACCCCCAATGAAGACTGAGTTTTTGTGTAAGATATCCCCTCATCGATCATCTGGTCCTGATGGTATAAGTCCTATTTTCATTAAAAATTGTGCTCCTTCTCTTTGTATTCCTTTACCAATCATATTTAGCCGTTGTTTCTCACTAGGCATTTTTCCAACTCAATGGAAATCCGCAAATGTAACTCCAATACATTAATATGGTTTTAAGTCTGATGTCTGCAACTACCGTCCCATCTCTCTACTTCCCATATTTTCTTTGGTTTGTGAGAAAATAATCTTAAACCGTTTGTATTATTTTTCTTCCCCGTACTTGTCCACTAACCAACATGGATTCTTACCAAATCGTTCTTGTTTAACTAACTTAGCCATTTTCCAAAACCATTCAGTAAATGCTCTAATTAACAAATCACAATTAGATTCGGTATTCTTAGATTTTTCAAAAGTGTTTGACTCCATAGACCATACCCTTCTTCTCCATAAGCTTAAACATCGGTTTGGTATCCATGGTAATTTCCTTCAACTACTTGATAGTTATCTTAAAAATCGGATTCAATGTGTTGTTTTATCTGGGTCATATTCCAAATGGTCTCCTGTTCTATCTGGCGTTCCCCAAGGCAGTGTTCTTGGTCCTTACCTTTTTACACTCTATGTTGATGACTTGGCTGCTCTATTTCACTCTTCTCCTATCCATTCTCTACTCTTTGCTGATGACTGCAAATTATTTACACAAATTGACACAATAAATGACTGCTTGGTTTTCCAGCAGGCTATAAATCAGATCACGAAATGGTGTAATCTTTGGAAGTTAAAACTAAATCTTTCTAAATGTAATGTGATGTCTATTTCTCTCTGCAAATTTCCTATTATTTACAATTATACAATTAATTCTTTCCCATTGACAAGAGTTTCTTCACAAAAAGATCTTGGCGTTATTACTGACAGTAAATTGAATTATGGTGAGCATATTATTAAAATTAAAATGAAGGCCATGTCTCTCCTAGGCATTATATACCGCTTTACTGACATTAGAGATCCTGCATCACTCAAATTGTATTTTACCACAATAGTCCTTCCAGTTATTTCCTATTGCTCTCCAATATGGTCCATGTCTGCCTTTTCCAATGTTTCTTCTCTTAATCAAGTTTTTAATTTCTTTTTAAAAATTGTAAAAACCCGTGTGCCCTCTCTTCGCCATGCCTCTACTGACGCTACACTGTCCTCCCTCTCCCTTAATCACCTTAAAGCTACCCTGATAAAATCCGATCTCTCTCTTATTTATAATACTTTAAACTCTATTACTGACAGTCCTGAATTAGTCACCTTACTTAATTTCCGAGTTCCATTAAAAGTTACTAGATCTACCCACTTACTTAATGTTCCTTCATTCAAAATTTCTCTTGCCCAATGCTCCCTCTTCTATCAACTTCCCTCCCTTTTAAATTCCTTACCGCCAAACATCGATCCTTTCTCTCTCTCTTATAACTCCTTCTTAAAAGCAGCCCTGAGTAATATTTTTGTAAATAGATGTAATTAATGTCTTTATAATTTTTTTGTACATTACTTGTAATTAATTGATGTTCATTGTCCTGATTGTTTGTACCTATTTATATTTTATATATTATATTTTATTGTTACCATGTTCACTGTAAATTGGCGATAACGCTGTATGTGAACCTATTTTAGTAAATAAATAAAAAATAGTAAATAAATAAATTAACTAAGATTTTCATTTCCATAATACTCGTCACAAAACCGACATTCGCATCAATGATTATCTCTTGACCCTTGGTCAGAGAGGTCTCCACCATGCTGTTTCCTTAGTGTATAATAAGCTCCCTTCTAGTATTAAGAATTCATGCTCTGTCTGTATTCAAAAAACGTCTTAAAAGTCTGCTAACAAGCAAAGCTGCAAGACGTCGTACATCGTAAGGTCGGGAGATCGGCGGAGTTGCCGGGCCGGCAGGCGCTCTGCGGCTACCTCAACGGCGAGGTGGCCGGCCGGCTGGGTGCGGACGTTGGAGATGCTGCCTCCATCTGGTCCCGCATCCGGGCGGCCACAAAGAATCTCCGGCCTTTGGTTCGAGTGGTGTGGGAGTGGAGCGACGCGCGCGGAGAGCTGGGCATCCGCATCACGGCGTCGGCTCCGGACTCCCGCACGGTGATCGTCCCTGGATCGTCGACGGACAAGATCCAACGCTACCTCGGGAGGGCAGCCGTTGAGGCCTACCGCAAGCGCCTGGTCGGGAAGCCCGACCAGGGGAAGGTGATGGAGGTCGCCACGTCGCAGACCGTCAGCAACCACTTCGTCGCTGGCGGGCGTCATCTTCGGTTCTGCGAGTGGCGATTCATCCAACGCGCGCGCCTCAACGTGCTTCCCCTCAACGCCGCGAGGAGAGGATGGGCGAGAGGGGATACGAGGTGCCGGCGATGCGGGGCAGTGGAAGAGACGCTACCTCACGTGATCAACCACTGCCTCCCGATGTCCGAGGGGTGGAGACGACGACACGACGCCATCCAGGACATCCTCGTTGAGCACCTCCCGCCCTCCTGGGAAGTGTCCGTCCACAGGACGGTCACCGGGGTAGACTCTCCTCTGCGACCAGACCTGGTCATCCGCGAGGGATTAGAAGGGCCCGTCCACATCGTGGACGTGACGGTGCCCTTCGAAAACCGTTCCGTTCCGGATAGCCAGGGCGAGGAAGAAGGAGAAGTACGCCACCCTGGCCGACGCGATACGAGCGTATTATCGCTACACCAGGCCCTCATCGTGGGATCGCTGGGTGCTTGGGACCCGGCGAACGAACCACTCCTGCGCCGGCTGCGGATTCCGGTTAACCGCTTCCCTGATTACCCCGAATATACTCGGATCGAGGCGAGGGTCAAATTCTGACAAGCCCGAGTATACTCGGGCCGCTGTATTTTTTCCGTTCCTTTAGAAACGCAACCGAGTTTTTTCGATTCTTCGTAGTAGTTTACGTTCCGACCGTTAGAGGTCACTCAGAGAGACAGATTAGATTTCTCGGAGGGTTTCTCGAAGCGGGTTCTTCGAAATATCGGATTACTGAACTCACACGGTCATTTGCACCGCTGATGCCAAAATTTCTCTTTACAACCCAGTTGATTCAATTGCTACTCCAGATGTTCTTTACCCTACCAAGGACACTTTCCATTGCTAGGTAATTCGCTCTGAGAGGGTTTTCCCCACCCACCCTTTCTTTTCATTGCTAGGTCATTCGACCTGAGAGGGTTTTGCCCACCCATTCTTTCGTTCCTCAGTTCCTGGAAGGTCCTTTGCCTCCCCTCCTTGGTGATGCCCCTCGAGATAAGTATGCACCCTTTAGGATCGGCCTTTCGAAGAGATTTTCGGGTCAGTTATTCGTACAGCTTTCGAGTGATTACGTGTAGCAGTTTTCCTTCCGTTTCTGCTCCGTAGCATTTTTATTTTTCTCTTGTTTTTGTTGTTATATTCTGTTACCTTGTTACTATTACTGAAAAGAAGAAGAACCCCACGAAGCAGTGTGCATTGTGTAGATGAAAGCGAGACGCACGGGGAAAGCGGATAAGGAAAGAGCCGTTTCTACTGTGCGACGCGTAATGTTCCGTTATGCGTGGTGCGGTGTTTTAGAAGTTCAAGTTCAAATATATGAATGTTTATATTTTGTATACAGTTTATTTGTTGCATATGTGAATTAGTTATGTTTAATATTTAGCACTTTTTTACCTATTATTAGTTATTTTTTATTGTATATTATTTTATTGTTTCATGTTTATTACGTAAGTGTATATATAATTTACACCATATATATATATATATATATATATATATATATATATATATATATATATATATATATATGTATTTTTTATTGCATAGAAATGTTTTATATTGTATATAAGTACGTTTTATACGTAAGTTTTTCTTAATTTTGTAGTTTGCACCAAAGAAATGTAACTTTTAAATATGAACCGAGTTCAAGTACCTCGTATCTATCAATAATATAAAAATTTTAAAGTTCGATAACATTTTTATTAAAATTTACTGTCAAAAAATGAATGCATTTCTTTAATTGTATCATTACGAATTTTTCGAAATTGCAATAAAAAAATATGACTTTTTTCAGATCCTATATTGTAAAAAAATCGTCAGGGAAGCGGTTAAGAAGGCGGGTGGCATGCGTCGGCGTATGATGAGCGTGGCTATCAAATGGTCACGCGACCTGTACGTCGAGCATGTCACCGGGATTCCGCAGTAAGGGGGCGACGCGGGAGCGCCACGAGGGGCCGATCCGGAACGCCGGCAGAGGGAAGCTACCCCCACCACACCACCACCCGGATTGGACGACGGCGAGGAGGACCTGGGCATCGCCTGCCTCTTCGCCCGCGGTACCGGAGGAGACGGCGCCGATGGAGCGGACCCCTCGACCACCGGCCCGGGACCCCTTCGTCGGCGCCGCCGTAGCAGCTCTCCGGTGCACGGACAAGTCGGCAAGGGGAAGGACTGCCTGGAGTAGCTCTCTTGCCGGTCCGCGAGTGTGAGTGTGGTGTTTTATAGTGTGCGAGTGCGTGTGAGAGGGGGCTGACGGGGGAAGACTGCTAGTGACAGACCCCCTGCAGCCCCGCGCGAGTGCGTGTGATAAATAGTGAACAGAGTGATTGCGTGAGGAATTTAGTGGAAGAGACACGGATGTGGGACAGGAGACAGTTTTTAAATGCTCAGGTTCCTTTTTACGTGTTTTTACTTTCCGCATGTTTACCTTCCTCCACTTTATTACTACGTTTATTTATACTTTTGGATAGGTATCATGCAGTGCGCGGGAGTGGGGACTGTCGGGGGGAGGACTGCTCGAGGTAGATCCCCCGCAGTGCCGCGAAAGACAGAAACGGACAAAAACAGCTGCATTTTTGTATTTGTTTTGATCCGAGTGTTTTTGTTTACTGTTTTGGATGACCGTATACCTTCCCCATGTATTTATCTTAGTGCTGATAAGCGGAGCACGCGGCCGCCGTATTGCGGTAGGCGCGTGTCACCGGGGAGTCGGGGAGGTAGCGTGGGGTGGAGGCGATTGAATGCCTCCACCGGGTGGCATCTTTAGCCGAGGAGACTAAAAATTTTTTCGGAGCCGCTCATCCGCGACCCAGACGGGCCACGGGCCCTTACTCCAGCGGCCGGGAAATACAGCCGATTCGTCCTTTGTTTTCCCGGCCGCTGATGTAATTGAGGAGTGATGTTTTGTTGTGAAGATGTTACTTCCCTCGAGTCAAATGAGGGTCGTATTGATGTACTATTGAATCTTCGCGCCCAGGTGCGATTTATGTATCCTTTTCCTTTGGCGAAAAATAAACGTCTTTATTCCATTAATGACTATGTTTATGACAGTTTGTAATTATTTTTAGCGACTATTATTATCGCAATTTTTTTCCTTTTTGACTTCTCTATGTCTGTATTGACCCTAAGAGCAAATAAAATTATTATTATTATTAGCCAAAACGGAAACAATAAACAACATCTTGGTTACCGAACAAATGTAAATAGATGTATCGATTTATGTTGCGATAAATCTTTCAATGTTAATGGTAAAAGATAACAATGTTTTTATATTCCTGAAAAATCATTTGACTCACTTTAAAAGTATTCAGTATTTACAGATGAGGCATTGCCCCATAAAAAAATACTATAGTTAATGTGACAATGAAAATATGCAAAGTACACACATCTAATATAGGATCTAGATACACATGATTTCAGCTTTCTTATCATAAAGCGCACACAAGACAGTTTCACTGTAATACTAGTGATATGTTCATCCCAAGATAATTTTGGGTCAAGTACAAAACCTAATACCGTATTTTCTGGTCTATAACGCGCACCTTATAAATAACGCGCAAGTGATTTTCTTCAAACCTGGTATAAATGTATAGATAACGCGCAGTCAAAAAAAAATCTATTTGAAACAAGAGCTTCCTGAAAAAAATGAATCAATTAAAATTTGCTGTGGCTTTCCGTTATTCAGTTGTTTTCATGTACACCACACGGTCTTATTGAGTCTTGAATTAGCTTGGCGTCGATATTGAAAAAGTTTTTAATTTACCATGGAAAACGAAAATATGCGAAAGCGAAAATCATACACTTCGCAGTTTAAATTAGAAGTCGTAAAATTCGCTATAGAAAAAGGAAATCGTGAAGCTGGAAGAAAGTTGAACGTAGGGGAATCAAGTGTATGAGAATGGCGTAAAGGCGAATTGGTGCTGAAAAAACTGCATAAGAAAAAACGAGCAATGCGTTTTAGAAAATGCTTTTGGCCAGAACTCGAGGAAGAACTGTATGAGTGGGTGATACGAGAAAGGGCAAAAGGCATTAGGATTTCAACAACGAGGGTCTTATTGCAAGCGAAATGCATTGCTCAAGAGATGGACATCGTGGGCTTGAAAGCGTATCGTTCCTGGGGATTTCGTTTCATGAGGAGGAACAATTTGTGTGATCGTACATCGACAAGCATCGGCCAAAAATTACCGATGGACTGGGAGGCGAAAATGATTAAGTTTAGACAATATATGAAAGAAAACATGTCTGGAGTTGATGCATGTCGGCAATATGGACGAGGTTCCGGTGAGTTTTGATTTTCCTTGTGCTAGAACTGTGAACCTTAAAGGGGTGAAAGTTGTTTCCATAGCAACTACTGGGCATGAGAAATCGAATTTTACAGTTGTTTTGTGTGCAATGTCTGATTGGTTCTAAGCTTCCTCCCATGGTGATTTTTAAACGAAAGACTGCCGAAAGAATGCTTTCCCATGGACATTGTAATAACCGCAAATGAGAAATGTTGGATGAACCAAGAAATGATGAGGGTTTTGTTGGACAGTGTGTGGAGAAAGCGAAAATCTGCCTTTTTTTAATTCGAAGTCACTGTTAGTCATGAATTCATGTCATTGTCATGTGATGCCTGAAATTAAAAAAGTGGTCGGTAAATATTCAAAGCTAGCTATCATTCCCGGTGGTTTAACCAAAAAACTTCAACCGCTAGATCTGTCTGTGAACAAGTCATTCAAATCAAAATTGCGAGCTAAGTGGGAGGATTGGATGTTAGCGGGTGTGCATCAATATACTAACTACCTATGCAGAAATGTGTAAATGGATTGTTGAGAGTTGGGGATCTGTGACGGCTGGCTGTGTAAAAAACGGTTTTGAAAAGGCTCTTAGTGATAAAGTTATGACATGCACGGAAGATTTTGAAGGTGATTCTTGTGAAAATGAAGTTTCAAATGTGCCTGACCAAATTATGAGTGCTATTGAGTCATTTGACATTGACGCAGGTAATGATTTTTATGGTTTCGAATGAATTGTAAAAGTTAATATGCATTTATTTCAATAAAATTTTATTTTCCTTTGGACAATGCGCATGATGTTTTTTCCCGATTTTTATATTTTTTGTATAGATAACGCGCGCGTTATAGACCAGAAAATACGGTAGTTTCACAGGATCATTAGAAATGGGAATATTATGGATATGCCTTAGAGAGAATATTATATTCTGAGTCTTGTCAACATTTATAAAGAGTTCATTAGCATCAAACCAAGACTTGGCAGCTGTCAGGGTTGAAGATAATATAGATATAGCAACATCAAGGTCATAAACACTGTTAACAAACGTGGTATCATCATCATCATCATCATCATTTCCAGAGACATTGGATACCAAGTCATTGATCATTATGATAAAGAAATGGGGCCCAAGAACGGAGCCTTGAGAAACCTCATTCTGAATCATGGAAATTTCAGATTGCTGGCCATTGACATAGACTAGTTGACGTCGATTCAAGAGGTAAGACTCGATGATTTTGAGTGCATTACCTCTAATCCCATAATAATGTAGTTTAAGTAGCAGTATATCATGAGATACACAGTCAAATGCTTTGGAAAGATCGTAAAGAGTCACACTGGCATATTCGTTGTTTTCAAAAGCAGTTAGAAGGGTTGTCACAAGAGATTCTACAGCACTAGTCATTGACTTTCCAACTCTGGATGCATATTGGGCAGGAGAGAAGAGGTCAAAGGATTCCAAGTGGTGGCAAATTTGTTTGAACATAACAATTTCGAGCACCTTGGCCTGTAACTTCCTGGATCATTTCGTGAACCCTTTTTGAAGATTGGAATAATTTTGGCTAATTTTAGAGGCTCAGGAAAGATGCCATCACTCAGTGATTGGTTAATAATTGAGGTTAGTGGTTCAGCAATTACATCAATTATTTGCTTTAGAAAACAGTTTGATAAACCATAGATATCCCTACTATAGGAGTTATTCATGTTCATTACAATGTTGAGAACATCATTAGAAGACACAGGAGTCCATTCGAAATCGAAATAGTGGATGTTGTAATTGGAAAGATATTGAGCTGCTGAGGTGTGAGTACTACGAATCTTAGTTCTAATTAGTTCAATTGATTTAATAAAAAAGCTGTTAAACTGGTCAGGGTATATTGGTATATTCACCACAGGCCTATCCATTACACTCTCCTCTTTTATTATTTTCCAAGCAGCTTTGCACCTGTTGTTTGAATTATTAATGAAGGCCTCCATAATCCTCTTTGCATGGTCTAATTCTGTTTTGTAGGATTTCTTAAAATTTAAATAAAGATTTCTATCCAAGTCACTGTTTGTACATTTAGACACAGAATGCAAGTGATTGGAAGCTCAATGTAAACTTATGGCTAGTTCAATTAAAATAAGATAAAACTCCTTCAGCCATAAAAATGTTTAAAGTTCGTGAACCTGCGAATGACTGTTGTTGAGATTGCTAATTAGCTATTTTAACAGAATGCAAGGTTATTTCTCATTTGAAATAGCTCAGGAGTAAACCAATTTGCTGTGGGATTATTTTTCCTTGTACTGGGTCTGCTAATCCTAATTGGAAAACAGGGTCCAAAAAGTTGAAGAAGAGCACAAAAGAAATGGTTAAATTTATACTTAATATGATTGGATGTCACGATAATATCCCATTTAATTTTACTTAGAAGATGCCTAAAGATGTTCATACCATGAGCAGTGATAGGTCTATTAGAGATGGCTTTATTAATCTTTCTATTTGACAAAGTACATTCATTAATAAGGCTTATCCACACAGCAGAGTGATCAGATATTGAGGGATCAAATATACTCGTCACATATGACCACTTATTAATATTTGTAATTGCGTTATCCAGACATGCTAATAGCCTCATTGGTTGAAATTTGGTGCATTATAGATTAAAGGAACTTAATAAATCCTTAATATAGATAGTTTCAGTACTTTTATGTCTCATATCAAGATTTAAATCTGAGCATACAACAACCTTGGTATTAAAGTGAACTAGGTATGTCAAGAACTTCTCCATCAAATCAAAAAAACTCTAATGTCTCCATTAGGTGAGCAATAAACAGAAATTACAATTAAGGATAAATCCAATAATAGAATAGCACATACCTAACAGTGAATATCAGCACAAAAGCCATTCACATCGACTAATTTATATCTAGTACCTTTGGTTACATAGATCGAAGCACCTCCATTTATGACTGTTGTTCTACAATAGAAGGATGCCAAATCACAGTTATTTAATGAATACATTAGAATCTCATCCTTATTCAACCAATGCTCACAAAAGCACATTACCAGAAAGTATTCAATTTGCAAGAACATTTCAATCTCAGATACCTTATTTCGCATGCATTGAAGGTTAAGATGACATATAGAAATATTATTGGCAATGTGACAATCAGTCGATTTCGAATCAGAAGTTACTTCACAATTACCAGAATCTGTTTGTCATGATTTCTTCCTCATCGATATCCCTGACTGAGAGCAGGTACTGACTCTTTCTGCATTATAGTGGTTTGATCAGTTAATTGAGGTTTCAACAATCACTCTCTTCCCAAAATAAAACTTATTGAGTGCAACATTACAAGGCCAATTTGAAGGGTCCATAAGTTTAGTTTGGTTTACTGAATTGGAAGACACTCTAAAGGATGAATAGTCTCCCTTAGCATTCAACTTCATCCCTTCCGCATCACAACCAATATTCCCTTCCGCATCACAACCAATATTACTATTAATAAAGTTTAAAACATCTTTCTCAGAGGTACTTTTTTCAAGCCTCCAGACATGGAGGATGCATGTATATATGGCAGGGCATCAAACTGGAATTAACCCAAAAACCGAAATATACAGTTATTTTAGCTGGAGTGAAACCGAACCCGAACCGAAAAAAAATATTTTTCTGAACCCGAACCGAAACCAAAAACCATTATTTATTTCATTCCATTTTTTCGATTTGCATAAACAGTGAGAGTGAAATAAGGATTTTTCTTTTTGCTTTAATATGAGTCTTTTTTGGAAGCCTCACTTTTCAACACCGAATAAGGCAAAGGCTAATGGTTTTCTTGAGAATACATGCTCCCAAGCCTTTGGAGAGATGCATCTTTGTGATGATATCTGTTGGTTCAATGGCGGGATTTTCCATGAGCATGGCCTACCCCATGTAGTGTTCCTGGTAAAAATGTTTCACGATTCTTAACTTGGAGTTTGCTTAAAGTTGAAGGTTATTGTCCCCATAAACTTTCATCCCTTCTCCATATGCAGGGCCGTTCCTTGGGAACAGTGAATCGGGGAGGTCGGCCCGGGTCCCGCATCAAAATGAGCCCCACACTAGGCAGCAACATGAAGATTGCTGCTAAGCATTGTGGACACTCATTGTATACAATAAAAAGATTAAATATAACCCTAAACCGTACGAATCATTAATTAACTGATTCATATGGTTTAAGAGTTGAATAATTTCTTTTAATTGTAAATTTCAATTTCTCGCCGTAGTCTTCTTTCTCTCAGATGACACTCATGGTGTTCTGGTGAAAAGGCATTACAAACTAGCTACTTCTTTGTCATCGTATATCAGGCTCTCATGTCACTGACAACGCATTTCGAACAAATGGAAGAGTTCGCAAGTAGGTAATTTCAGCTTCCTTTATGATTTTAAAAGCTGAAAAAATGAAAAATCAGTGTATAAATTTGAACAACATATTGAGTGATAAAGATTCACTTGACATTCACATGGCACTACAGACCTTTTCTTAGAACCGTGTGTGCTTCGACATTTGATCCCCCAAGGATCATAAAGTGCATTTGAAATCCTTAAGTTTCTCAAGTCATTAAATGGTTCCTTCCCAAATAGTACAGAGATAGTGTATAGGATTTTGTTAAGAATTCCGGTCACAGTGACATCAGCGGAACGAAGTTTTTCAAAACTTAAAATAATAAAAAAATTATCTTAGAACAGCAATGTGGCAAGAGAGATTAGGTGGACTGACTATGCTGTCTATCAAGAGAAAAATAGCCTAAGATTGGGATTACAATGATCTGATGGCAGAGTTTGCTGTAAGAAAATTTCAGGAAAATGAATTTTTGAAAGTAGACAGAATGTGATTTTTTATTCTACTTCAGTATTAAGTTAACCTCACGTATTGTATGTTGCCATTCATTTAAGGTTTCTATATGTTTATAATCATATCTGAATTTCTGGTATACATGCAGTTTACCAGCGCCATTTGCTACAGAATAATGAGCATAGATCATTATGAATCAGGCGTAAATTACCAAATTATTGTTGGTTTTACTAAGGAAGCACATGTTTTTGTTCTTGAACTCCAGAAGCGATTCCTCAAACATAATAATAAATATCTCTATATTTATATTACACAATAAAATATAGGTACGTATTTAAAAATATGCAATATTATTTACAATTATTATTTAGTATTCGAATTATACCTTGATGATTTCAGATTGTTAAGGGACTCCACAAATGCTGATCACCTCGAGCCCTGCACCCCCTATGCACCCCTCTGCACCCCATATGCATTGAACCCTTATATTCCGGGAGTCTTTCTCTAAAACTTATTCAGGAAGGATTGCTCGGCAGTCGTGTTATGAGGTATTCTTACTTCTGTTAAATGTTACTGTGTGTACATATTTGTCGACATAAGAATATATATGTAATTTTGTATTGTATGGTGCTTATTTGTAATATTAACATCTAACTTATTGTATTTAAAAATAGTTAAGTAGCTCTTCTTTGAACAACTCTCAATGAATTACATTCTACATTCAGATGTGAATTAATATTATTGTACCTACCTAACAGCAGTCCCAGTGGATATGCTGATAATCCAGGTATATATCATATGCCAACATCAGCTAATGAAGATGAAGAAATCGAGGAGATTAATGAGCAAATTAATGAAATTTACGAAGAAGACGGAAGAGGAAAGGTAAACCGCATAATAATGGGAGATTGGAACAGCATAGTTAGAGAGGGACAGGAAGAAAATGTTGTCGGGCAATATGGACTTGGGAACAGAAACCAAGGAGGAGAAAAACTGGTAGAATTCTGCATCAATAACGACCTTGTAGTGACTAATACTTGGTTCAAAAACCATAAACGAAGGTTATACACATGGAAAAACCAAGAAGATAGATGCCAAGTAAAAGAAATATTCAGGAACAGCACAAAAACCACCAAGGCATTACCAGGAGCAGACATTGATTCAGATCACAACCTTTTAATAGTTAACGCAAGTACAAAGCTCAAACAAATAGGAAAAATGAGAAAAAAACAGAGTTGGGACCTAGAAAAACTGAAAGAAAGGCAGGATGTAGTCAGCATGAAGTTGGATGATCGCCAAAGAAATTTGGAAAACAAACCAAAGACCGTGGATATAGAATGGAAATAAATTAAAACCAGTATGAAGGATACCTTGGATAAAGAGATTGGAAAACAAGAGAAGAAAATCAGAACACCATGGATCATGAAGGAAATGCTGGAGAAAATGGTTGAGAGACGAAAATGGAAAAACATTAACAGTGAAGAAATATAGACGTATAAACGATGAGTTGAGAAGGGTAACAGATAAAGCTAGAGGAAATTGGATAAAAGAAAAATGTGATGAAATACAACAAATGGAAAAGTTAGGATGGTACAATATGATGTATGCTAGGGAACTGGAATTAGAAGATAAGAAGTCGAATGGAATTCGTGGTAAAGGAATTATGAATAAGGATGGGAAGATAGTCTCAGAAACAAAAGATGTAGCACAGGTATGGAAAGAATACATTAGGGAACTATACAGCAAGGAGGCAGGATCGGCAAAAATAGAACTGGAAGATGAGGAAAACATTGAAGAAGACAACTTAGGACCAAGCATTAGGGAGAGGGAAGTAGAAAAAGCGATATTGGAACCAGTGGCGGCTCGTAGCTAAAATTAGTGGGGGTGCTGCTCCAGAAAATTTTTAGCCTTTGTTTTAAAATTGTGTAAAATGAAAAAAACATGTATAGAAAGAAAAAAGTGACAGTGAAACAACATTATCAACGTGCTTCTTTGACTTCTCATGCTTTTCAGTTTTTTCTTTCATTTTGTTTATATTTCTAAAACCATCTTTTGTCCATGGTACATCACCTCCAAACAGCAAACACGGGAAGCAAAACAGTGCATTTTTTACTTCACAGCCGCAAAGCCAACTTTTCCGTTGGTACCATTCAGAATTAAAGCTACGAATATATTTCTTGTTGTTGCTTTTGCCTGGCTGAGATATTAGAATATCAGTTGTTGAACGACCTCTTTTCTTAACTGTAACTTTCTCATGGAGAGATAGCTGTGAAAACTTAAGCTGTTGAAGTTCACTTACAGTCACAGAACTTATTTCTTGGGGATGCAAGGCCATGGTTAAAGTTTTCTGTTAAATAAAAGAACCGAAAAAAAACGAATCAAATAGAATAGCTGGAAGCAGAATAATAATCTAATTCTACACTCTTCTACACTTTATCACATTCAAGAATATGGTACACGGTTTTTAAGCACAACACACGCTGAGTAAAAAAAACTTCCTTCCACCATCACGCCAGAGCCGGCACTGCGAGAGCAACAGTGCTCTCTCTACCTGGCAGTCCCGCCTTCCTCCCCACCCCCCCTCCTATGTGCGCATGCGCACAACAGTCAAACACCACGTCGCTGGCACTGTGAAGTGCACAGTTCCATACAAAGATTTTTGTATCTTTTTCATAAACTGGGGGATGGCTACTGAAGTACTGACATTAAGCTTAAGGAATATATATTGTACTACAAAAATAAAGAAAGAATTAAAGAAAAAAGGACTCATTATATTAAATGTTATCGATAATATCAAGTGGGAATAGGGGGTGCTGCAGTTCCGCAGTGCCTATACACGAGCCGCCACTGATTGGAACTAAAGAAAGAGAAAGTCACAGGAGAGGTGCAGTACAGGCTGAGGTACTTAAAGTCATGGGATCAGAAGGACTAAAAGCGATCACGAAATTAATTAATAAGATTTACGACACGAGAGAGTGGCCTCGGGTTTTCTAGAAGTAACAATGATCCCTCTAAAGAAGAAGCCAAAGGTGTAAAGACTACAGAACGATAAGCCTTCTGTCACACACTTCGTAGATCATCACGAGAATTCTTAATAAAAGGCTGGAAAAAAAGGCAGAAGAAATACTAGGGGAAGATCAATTCGGCTTCAGAAAAGGACGAGGAACTAGATATGCTATAGGGATAGTTAGAATCATATCAGAAAGAGCAATGGAGTACAGTCAAGATATCTGCGCATGTTTCGTAGACTGGCAGAAGGCCTTTGATAGAGGAAATTGGGTAATGTTGATGAAGATATTAAAGGATTTAGGTGTAGACTGGAAAGACAGGAGAATGATCAGGATTCTATACGTGAATCAAGTTTTAAAAGTCAGATTGGAGGATGCGGACACCTGCGGAATAAACATTGGTAGAGGATTAAGACAGGGCTGCTGCATATCGCCAACCCTATTCAATATATATATGGAGAAAGTCTAATGCAAGAAGCGTTAGAAGGCACAGAAGATTTCAAAAAGGAAGGATTATAAGAACAGTAAAATACGCGGATGATCAAGTACTTCTAGCAAGAAAAGAAGAACTCCAGAAAATAATAAATAGACTAGTGATAACAGGTAGAAAATACGGTATGAAAATAAATACAGAAAAATCCAAGGTCATTCGAATATCGGGTAAAGAAGAGAATCTTAACGTAAATATTGGAGGAAAACCTTTAGAACAAGTTTCAGAATATACCTTGGAAGCATCATAACACGAGAAGCAAAATGTACGGATGAGATCAGAACTAGAATAAGAAAAGCAAAAGCGGCTTTCGGGAGAAAGAAACAACTACTTACAGGGAATATAAGGGAAGATATCCGCAAAAAGTTGATAAAATGCTATGTAGGGAGTATAGCTTTGTATGGGGCAGAAACATGGACGCTAAGGAAAATTGACATGAAATACTTGGAAAGCTTTGAAATGTGGACTTGGAGGAGAACGCTGAAGATAAAATGGACAGATAAGATGAAAAATGATGAAGTGCTAAGAAGAGTAGTAGAGAAGCGAATGATTATACAGACTATTAGAAAGAGGAAGGCTAACTGGGTTGAATATTACCTGAGGAGAGAGAGTATGATTAAAGACGTGTTAGAAGGAAAACTAGATGGAAAAAGGGAAAGAGGTAGGAACAGGTTTCAGCTGATAGACGATTTGAAAGGGAAAGAGAGTTATCAAGATATGAAGAGGACAGCGGAAAATAGGAGTATATGGAGAACCAGGTTTAACCATGAATAATAACGGACCTGTCTACGGACAGAATACCTATGATGATGACCTGTTCAAATTCATTATGATAATGAGAATATCTGCTTATATTGGAATCTGGAATGTTGGAATTGTAAAATCAAATAAATGTTGAGTTATGAAATAATAACAACGGTTTTTCATCAAATCAAAGACTAACAAATAGATAATTTTAATAGCTTTTATACGCACTAAAAAGTAAAAAAATAAATTTTTAATTCCTATAGAACAGTGTTAGACGGAGTGGTATAAAAGGAGCCGTTTACGAATTGAATAACGAAAAATGTAATGACGGAATTCATGGAATGTTTTACTGTTCGTTACATGGTGGGAGGGGGTACTTGCGGATATCTATCTTCGATTTCTTGACTTGTTTGTGAAGATGTATTTGATTTAAATAAAAAATAATATTAATTAATGAAGATTATTTTGGAATTCTCTCGAAATTTTCCCCAAAAAATCAGTCGGAGAGAAAAAAACCGTTTCGAACCGATTCAACGGGGGCTATTGGAGCGGAACCGAACCGGAATTTTTTGTTTTCTGTGAACCGCAACGAAAACCGGAGCGAAAAAAAATTCGGTTCGATGCCCTGATATATGGGCTTAATAGGAAGTGATTTGTCATTCATCAGGAAGATGTAATGTAAGTGGAAATTAGACGAATCGTTAGAATTCTATCCTGAAAGACATAATTCATTCGTGAACTCAGCTATACGTCGTCATTTACGAAACGCACCTCTATCAAACACATAGTAATGCGATGGTTTACCTTTGTAACTTTATTTTGCATTTAACCATTGATGTCTGAAACTTGCGAATAACTTAACTCCAATCCATATGAAGACATTATGCGAAAAGATTTTTGAATGACATTTCATGAACATTGATGGACATTTTCCCAAGGATGTTTGTAATTTTCCGCTTTATTTAGCATTTTGAACTCAATTTTTTACGTTTAATGAATAATAACGAATCTTTCCTAAATAGATATATTCGAGAACAAATCTAATTACTACATTACTTATAGTAATTTTAAAGGTATTTACGTTAAGAAGTGAAGGTATGGCTGAATTTTGTGTCTTAATTATCAATATTGGAAATAGAATGTTGACATATTCGAGATCAAAATAGGTATTTTTAAGTATGTATACATACGAGAGCCGCGTTTTGCTAAAATGATATACAGAGAAGAAGACTTACGACTCTTCAGTTGCACTGTCCATTTAAACCGTACTGGAATATGCTGACACACACACACACACACACACACACACACACATACACACACACACACACACACACATATATATATATATATATATATATATATATATATATATATATATACAGACTTCCAAGGGTAGTAAAAAATAGAAAGGAAAATATATATATATATTCCTTTCTATTATATATATATATATATATATATATATATATATATATATATATATATATATTTTCCTTTCTATTTTTTACTACCCTTGGAAGTCTGTATTGTGATGATGCTTCAATTAAGTGTGGTTAAAAACATTGAGTACTATCGAAGGAAACTAAAATGGGCATAATAAAACCACCAGAAACGGGTGAGTCGTTTGCTTCCATTGGTCGTTTCTATGATGTGAATCGTTCAACAATTGGGACCATTTTAAAAGACAAACAAAAAGTTGTTGATCAAGGTCGCGATGCAGGCTGTGATCAGTCCGTCATCGCCACTAATAAACGAAGTGTCGTCGTTGAAGAAATGGAACGGAGCTTCACATTTTGGATTCAGAAACAAAACAAAAAACCCACGCTTGAGTATTGAATTGATTCAAGATATGGCTACAAGTCTCCCAACATTCTTAGGATTAATAATCCATCAAAAGTTGTCTCGAAAAGTACTGTATATACTGTACTGTGTACACTGTAACTACCTTTCATGGAAAACTGTACGAATTTATACCAATTGTGCAAATCTTTACCCCTTCCTACGAGGAAAATTGATTTTTGATAATGATTCCGGAACGCATTAAGGAATGTAAAATTATTTGTTATGGAAAAAATCAATTCAACTTACAAAAATTAATCTTACGAACGCATTTCAAGGTACCCATTACGTTCTTAAGTTGGTGTCCGCCTGTGCATGCTGATAGGAAGAGGTTCAGGGGATGAGCCCGTGCAGCGGGCGAATTCGCCTAGTGAAGCGAGGCACGTGCTGGTCATTGGAGCTCCTACTGATTAAGACATAGATTTTTTATATTTATCATTATTATTTCCTTGTTTTAAAAATGGCCGCATCCAAAATGTGGCGCTCTAGGCCTATTGGTAAATATGCTTCTTAACGATGGGAAGTACTCCGGTAAAGTTGCGTCATGATTTCCTCAGGGAAGTGTATTAGGACCTCTTCTGTTGTTAATTTATGTAAATGATACTTTTTCGGTAGTAGATAGTAAAATTAGACTTTTCGCAGATGACACCGCCATACAAAGTACGATATAATTTCAATTGCCCGTAGCTCTGTAACAAAGGAGAATCGGACCCATGTTCATATGACATTTTTTGCTCAAAATCACTTAAGGAATAAGATCCCGAAGTTATGACATAAAGTCGCCGGACACCCTGTATATAGGTAGATACTCAACTGAGATGACCATCAGTCGCTACAGGAAAATTTAAAAGCCATTTTCGCGTGGGGCAAGCAACGGAAAATTGAAATTAATTACATTAAATGTGCCGCAGTACCCTTCTGGGGAATTATGAACAGAGAAATAGGTTTCGAGTTCGAAATCGATACAAGGAATAATCAAGCAGCTGAACACGTAAAATATTTATGAGTTACCATTTGTCGTGACCTTTCGTGGGAGATGCACATTCGTCGTGTCATAGGTGCAGCTAACAAGAGACGCGTTAATAGGCAGAATAGTGCGGAATAGTACAGATAAAGTACGCAAATAGTGTAATTTTTCACTAGGTAGACCGCAGGTGGAATATGCCTCCAGTATATGGGATCCGTATGAGAAGGGCCATATAATTAAGTTAGAAAGAGTGCAGCCAGATTCGTTAACAAAAGTACGAACATATGGAAAGCGTCACATCATTATTGAAGGATTTGAACTGGATATCACTAGAGGATCGAAGACTAAACTTCTAGAGAAATGCAGGACGGCATTTCCAAAAAAAAAGTTTTAGGAATAACTGAAGCACCAACGTACATATGTAAAAACGATTGTGAAGATAAAATACGTGAGATCGATTGTAGGACAGAACTTTATCGAGACTCGTTTTTTCGAGGACAGCACGACATCGTAACAGGAGAGACTAAACTTCGGGAGATAACTGTTTAGTAGGCTTTGATGCAGCCGCCAGTTTGGTGAATTGCAGGGTAACATAGGGTGACCAGATTCATAGGAAGTAAAACCGGGGCATGAGTTCTAAAGAAGAAAATCGGGAATAATGTGCAACATGACAGGGACAACCTGGATTTTCGTATCTTTTTAATTTTATACACTGCTCAAATTAATAGTAAATAAGCTTCGCAAATACCGATCACAATTTTGTTTAATATATTAACAAATAATTTCAAATTAATAAAAACAAATAAAATCTTACAACAAACTATATCACGATTCAGAGGTAACTATTATTTTAACCCTTAGACGCTCAAGGTGCCGATATATCGGCTCTAGCTTTAACCCCGTTTAAAAATCTTTATAGATCGCACTTTGAGTTATAATTACTACCAAACTGAAGATGATATAAATGTTTATATTTACTTTTGAAATGGTATTCCTCTTTACGATTTTAGTATTTTACATAAACAAAAGTAATTGTCTTTTCCCCCATCCGTCTGACGCAGCTAATTCGCAGTGAGTCATCATCCAAAATATTTTTTGTCCTTCACGGCGGTTGATTACGCACGCTGTCTTTCTCCGTTCTTTCATAAGCGTGCCTGTCGTTGCATTTTCATCACAATGTTATAATCCAAAAGCTGATACGTCATATGGGACGAAATGCTTACCGAAATTTTCTGAGGATTTTTTTTCTTTTATTTTTTCCCTTGATTATCAATCTCGCTCTCTTGCAGACTAGTCTCTATTGTAACGTTACCTATGGCTCAACTTTGACGGAGGTCTCTTGAGTCTCGCTCACTGGTAATATGACACGGAGCAACTTTGTAGAGCATTTTTCATCGTATATTCATTTGATATATACTACCACATTGCCATAGTTTTTTCTGTTCATGCATTTTCCTTCATTCCCCCTTGCGGTTGAGACTATTTCTTTCCGTTGGTTGTGTAGATGGTTACCCAGAGGACGTGTTGTATTCCTCGTGTGTATTTTATTCGGTGAACCCGTATTCTGTTGTCAGTAATTTCTTTTTGAGTGCTTCAGAGACTTTATCGGTGTAATAAATTGTACTACCTGGAGCTGATATAAATTTCTGTAATTTCTGGAACCCATAATGGCTTCTCTCTAGTAAAGCAACTGCATTGGATAAGGAAATAAAGTCTACCATAAATGGGAAAGAAAAAATTACGCTGAAACCAGAAATAATTTGCAGTTAAAATAAATTTATGGGGGGGATTGACACTTCTGATATGATGCTGTATACTTACATGAATGAAAGAAAGTGTAAAATATTGGCAAAAACTTGCGTTCAATATAATTTCAAGTATGGTTTTGAATAGCAATATTCTATATAAAGAAAATTTCAAAGGACCTGGGAAAATGCAATCGAGGCTAACATATGTAGTAAATATAATTGAGCATTTAGGTAATGAGTGGTTTTCAATGAGGGAAAAGACACCTAAAGTGGGCGTTCAAAAACTTGATGAAAAAAGAGACTAATTGTTGTGTTTGCAGCGCTAAGAATAGAAGAAAAATATCCCAAACTGTTTGCATTAGATGTAACAAAGGCTTACATGGGGAGTGTTTGGCCAAACACAAATGCTGATGTGGTGAAATGTACTTTTTCACATTATGTTTTATTTCATGAATAAAAAGGGAATATTGAGTCAAATTTTGATATGTTAGAGTGCATAATGCAATATTTCATAATATATGTGCAAATCTATGATAAAAGTTGAGGTTATGAAGTTATATAATTTTAAAAATTATTTTCTTTTTCATAAAAACGTTTTTTGTTCAAACTTTCTTTTATAAAAATAAATATTGCTTTGTCTCATATAAAACTTTTTTGCTTTAAACTGCAATTTGTTTTCAAAACCCATTAAAAATTTCGATATCCTAGACCAAAAATTAGGCTCGCAAAAAATATTTAAAAAACACTTGAAATTTTCAAAAATTCGGCGCGAGCTTTCTGGGATTAAAAAGGCAAATGCCGTGAGAGCGAAAGGATTAAGGGCAAATAATAAAGTTAAGTATACGTACTAATAGCATAGGAGGTACACGTAAATAAAAGTCAAGAATACTTATATTAAAATCGCAATATAAGATTTCAATTTGATTTTATATCAATTTATATATATTTAATTAATATTTTAAACTACCCCTGCCTGTCTCATTCAAATTTTATTATTTTTCTTATCGGAAAAATCTTGAAAACTCATATATACTTTAAAAACACAAAATAATTGTTTTAACATCAAGGTTGTTTCGTTCGTCAGATCATACACAATTAATTTTCGATATTTTCTTTCTGCATGCGCATTATGGGCCTGAAACGCCAACAAATAATTACACAACATTTTCATCTCTGCGGTCTGTTCTTGAAATGCAATGTCGAAAAACAGGAAGCCCACGGGTCGTAATGACATTTACTAAGCCAGAACTCTCGTTTCTTTAATCTTTTGAAATTACATTTTGTCGGCATTTAAATTTGATTTAATATGATCTAATATTAGATCCATTGTTTATAATTAATTGAACGCAGTTTGTATTTCTTCCGAAAGTGGAATGTCATTTTTAACTGTATCCATTTAATGCCTTTGAATACATTCAAGGGTTCTACCCGTTTTACCAGATAGGCCAGGGTTTGATACTGTTTAAATACTTCATCTAATAACTGTTCAATTTTTTCTGCGGAATATTGTCTTCAATTAAAATTTTTTAACAATGAGTACAATAAAATTTTCTTCAATTCGTACTTTAAACATATCAATCGTCTCTTTTACAAACGAGTTGTCGGTGCTTGCATACTGCATGCGCTTAAAAATCACCATACACAAAGATCTTAACTCGTATATAATCCAACGCGACAGTATTTGAACTATCCATTTAAATAAGATAATAGTTTTAATTTTCCGAGAAATTAAGGCATCTATCCGTAATTTCTAAATTCTCTGGCAATCCACTCTCGTCCAAGTCTTCGAATTTCATGGCTACGATCGCCGTTTCAGCAATAACGATAATCATCATTAAGACAATAGCCTCTAATATGTATGTAATAATTAGGATATTTTTGTGTTAGAATAATGGTGTCATCGTTCATGCCTTTTAGTACGTATCTGGATAAAAAATAATTTAAAATTATCACGTCATCATGTATATGTTACGGGTAAAGATAGAAAACGCGATAAACCTAGATTTATCCGGGATAAAGTGCACATTAACCAAAACAGCTAGGTAAAGCCAGAATAAAATAATGATTTCTAGTTTTACCCGGGTAATATGCATTTTAACCAACTTCGGCTGAGTAAAGTGAATTTTATTTGTGATAACTCATACAATCAAATAACTGACAGAATATGAAATGCTGAAATTGTAATTCAAAAAAGCAACTGCAAACAGTCTTTAACAAAAATGCGAACGTCAATTCTTGATTTTTTCAAAATTAAAACTTTAAAAAATGTATTTCTTTAGAAAACAACTCTAGAGATTATTAAAAACAAGTTAAAACTTGTCTATAAAGTTGATAACACTTTACTTGTTTGAACATGATAAGCTGGAGTGGCACTTGGAGTTACAGAGAATTCCTGCAGCTTTGCACCGACATTTCTGAGTTACAAATTTTGTTTTGCAGTTGCGCCGTTTATAGCCTTGACCTGATCATTAGCAAGTTGACGTAAAGTCTTTTTCTCGGGCGATACGTTTTTAATGTCTATCAGTGTACTGGCATACAATGAAAATTGGTTCCTGGTAAACAGCTCTTCAATAGTTCCACACTCGTTTCCCAGTTTGTACAGTCCCTTGTCGTCTCCTCAACAACTGCCATACGAACATTGCGAAAATCTCCTCTTCTTCTGTCAACGTCTGGAATTTTAACCCTAACTGTATCTCCAACCTTACATGCAGGAAAGTTAGAATTGGACATAGCCTTCATTTTCTTTGCTTGATTTTCTAAATTACTCTTAGCATCACGTCTGTTTGTAATGATTTTTTCTTTTTTGTACAAAGTACACACACGCCCACAGTCAAAGAGTTTTGGTTTTCCTTAGCGTTCCCATTTTCCATGTTCTCATTTTCACTTACATCATCTTCAACTTGCTTATCGGAACGCATATCTTTGACAACTTTTTCCAGATCTTCTTCAGTCTGAATATTTTCAATAACTTCCTTGGGCAATGAGGATGACGTTAAACCAACCTTGATGTCATGACCAAACATAGCTTTGTAAGGGGAACGTTTTATTCCATCATGGTATGCCCTATTTTTCATTAGTTGCACAAATTTAAGACCTTCTGACCATCGCCTGCAATTTTCGTCATTCATCCAAATCATGAGCATATTCTGTATTTCCTGGTTCGCTCGCTCTACGCTGCCCTGTGACTGTGTCGTGGCTTGTCGTGCACTATTTTCAAACCACTCCACATTGAACTCAAGTCTTCAATTACACGGTTAGCAAATTCTCTGCCATTGCCCGACTGCAAAATGGATGGCGCACCAAAAACACAAAAAATATCCAGTAAGTTTTTAGCTACCTCCTCAGCTGTCTTCGATTCTAAAGGTCCAATTTGCACAAATTTAGTTAAATGATCTTGGTGGACCATGATAAATTTATAAGGCTCATCAGGATTTGACTGCATATCTATTAAATCTACTTGGCAGCGACTGTTGATTTCAGAAAATATCATTGGTGTCACAACAAGTCCTTTTTTGGCTGATTTCAGTTTCTTTTGGCGAGGAATACACAGTTTTAAATATAATTTAATAACTTCCTGAGTTACATTTTTATATTTTTTGTTCACTTCATTCACCATTCGATGCTTCCCGCCGTGTCCAATAGCCAAATGAGTGTCATGTAATATGTATTTTTAACAAAATACCTTATGTTAGTCTCACCAGAAGAAACAGGAGAGATGAGCTTCTCAACACCGCTAACAGAACACACATCAAATCGCTTTAAACGCCGATATTGTAAAGTTGATTTAGAGGTAGCTTCTTTAGCAGTCCGTGCAGATTCCAGAAACTCATTGTACTGCTCACTATTCATATAACTGTTCGAGTCCTTTGAAGACACTAGATCTTGAAAAAGTTCGTTAAAACGTTCCTTAAAAGAAGCACACGTTTTACTATCGGTCGCATAGACGTCTATCATCATCATGCTGCTGTCCGAAGACAGCTGAATCGCTGCCTCCATCTCTCTCTCTCTCTCCCTAGAAGCCTCTTTTTTTATCTCTATAAGTACTATATTCCTGCTTTATATTCTCTAATATTCCTATTCTTTTTCTCCCTCTTTCCCTTCTTCCACTAATTTATCCTTCTAAGATCGTCCTTTGTAAACACTGTCTTCTCAATATGTGCCCTATCCAATTTGCTTTTCTTTTCCAGATTGTTTTTATTAGCATTCTTTCTTCTCCCACCATTTCTAATACTTCTTCGTTTCTCTTCCTCTCTGTCCATTTCACTTTCATCATCCTCCTCCATATCCACATCTCAAAATTTTCTAAATATTTTTCCTCCTTTCTCCTTACCGTTCACGTCTCTGCACTATAAAGAGTTATGCTCCATATGTAGCATTTCGCTAATTTCTTCCTTGTTTCTAAATTTATTTACTTGCTTGTGAGAAGCTCCTTCTTCTCGTTAAATGCTGCTTTTGCCATTGCAATCCTAATTCTGATGTCCTGTGTACTACTTCCATCCTGCGCTAAAATACTGCCGAGATATTTGAAACTACTTACTTGTTCCAATTTTTGGCCATTTACCATTATATTTAATTCTTTATGTTCCTTTGAAACCACGATGACTTTCATTTTTTCGGCATTGATCTTCATTCCATATTGTTGGCCAACCTCCACTAGTCTGTCTGTCATCCTCTGTAGTTCTTTCTCGTATTCCGCTATTAATCCCTGATCATCTGCGTATTTAATGGTGGTAATACTTTCACCTACTGTCTTAAATCCTTTCTCTTCCATCAACGCTTCTTCTGCTATTGTTTCTGCATAAATATTAAATATCGCTGGTGAAATAGGACATCCCTGCCACACTCCCCTCCCTATTGAAGTACTTTCTGTTTCTTCTCCCTCAGGCCTGACTCTAATCTTTTGATCAAAGTAAAGGTTTTTAAGCAGTCTTTTATCTTTCCAATCTATTCCTATTTTGTTTAAAATACCCAGCATTTTATCCCATTTCACTCGGTCAAAAGCTTTCTCCCAATCTACAAAACAAAAATACATATCTTTATTGACTTCTAGCGCTCTTTCTATCATCATCCTCATACATCCTATAGCATCTCTAGTCCCTCTTCCTCTTCTGAAACCAAACTGATTGTCTTGCAACTCCTTTTCTATTTTACCTTCAATTCTTTTGGTTATTATTCTTGTTAGAACTTGAGCTGTATGAGAAATTAAACTAATTGTTCTGTAATCCTTACAATTTTTTGCATTGTTCTTTTTCTCCAGTGGTACCATAACAACATCTAAAAAATCTTCTGGCCATATGCCAGTATCATATACTTGGTTAAAGAATATTGTGAGTTGCTTAAGAACGTCCACTGGTATATCATCACTCCCAACGGCCTTCCTTCTTTGCATGTCATCAATTGCTCTTTTAACTTCAGACTCGAGAATATTTGGTCCTAGCTGATCTTTTTCCACATCCTCTTTTTCATTTACTTCAATATTTCTTGGCTTTCCTTCTTTGTCATACAGCACCTCAATGTATTCTTTCCAGACATTCTTTACATTGTCTGGCTCCGAGACTATTTTACCACTTTTGTTCATGATTCCTTTACGTCCTATCTTTCTTGTCTATAAGACTACGCAATACTACTGTACGCGTCTGCGCATGCTCGGCAAGTGGGGGGGAGGGAGAGGAACTACCATTACCCAATCGGCCGTGGATAATTCTCACTTTACACGGATAAAGCCCAAAATACATCTATTATGAACAGAATTTATTATTTTACCAGGGTAATCCTAGTTTTATCGTGTTTTCTATCTTTACCAGTAACAGATACGTCGTTTGCTGAAATCAAATGAATTACGATATACTCGTATAATGCAGTCTAAGCATTAAATCAATGCTCTTCAATTATGGAATATCATTTCCCATTGAAAGGCATTGGAGTCGTTGCTATGGAAGTTAATATTTTCCATTGTTGAAAACAGAAAAACTTTTCGTAATTTTATGATTAAAATCAAATTTTTACGCAAATTCAGCATGGATTTGAATTGTGTCTTCAAGACAAATAAACTTCATTCTTTCGTCAACGGTATGGTTTATGTCCCTACTTTGTATCTTGTAAATAATTAAAAAAGGAATTTTATATAGCCCTGCAAAGTTTTCACTGCTTTTCTAATGGGCGATTAAAATAGGACACTGGAGTCAAAAACACCCCTTAAATATAACGTATGCTGGAATTTGGGATTTTTTCCAATTACCCAATAACCTATCTTCCTTCCAAATTTCATCTCTGTAGCTCTTCTAGAAGTACCTTAGATTTTATATGATATAGAACTATATTGATTATACAACATATATCCTATATATATGTAAGAGGCAGCTATTTATAATGATATCAATATTTATATAGTTTTACGATTTTTTATTTTGCTCATTTAAATTAACAACTATACTATGCATAACATGTAAGCTTGTGTGGAAAAGTGAAAGTAAATTACACCAGCTTTACTTGCGAAATAAAAAACCTTTAGTGCTTCAAATGTTTTCAGTATTTGCACAGTAGATTGAAGCAAGTGTGCAGCAGAAAAAAACCAAAATCAAGATTTTTGTATAGATATAGAAAGCAGGGCTGCCACAATACAAGGAATAAAAAAATTCTTTCTACAAGCATTTGTGTTGAACTGACCACATCAATTTTAAACAAATTTAATACTTATGATATACACTTATATAAAAAACCATATTAGCATATTTCAACCGAATTAACCAAACAGGGGTGCCACAATTACAAATTAAACTTTCAGTAATTATGGATTTGGAAGGAGTTGGCAGAACGGATTTAAATTTAAATTTGTATATTAGATGTGTGTAACATACCGTAATGAAATCAAGATGTTTAAAGCGGAGGTAAAGAGCAGGGCTACCACATTAAAAAGTAAAATAATATTTCTTTTACACGCATTTCTAGAAACCTGACCGCATGGATTTTAACCAAATATGGTATATATAGTCTTCATAATTATAAATAAATAACCAAAATAGCATATTTCAACCGGGTCGAATAAACAGGGCTACCACAATATCATGATTAGAATTTTCTGTAACTATTAATTTGAAACCGATTTCAAAGAAATTTCGTTTGTAGGGCGAGTATAGAATGGAAAAACGAAATGAATATGTTTAGAACGGATCAAAAAAGCAGGGCTATCACTATATAAGGAATAATAATTTTCTGATTTCAAAGCAAATACGTTAGTGTACGATTATTATTCTATGGCGAATTCGACGAAAAGGACTTCTGTACAACGGGAAACCCGTTGACACTCCTACTTGTTAAGTTTAGTGATTTATCGGTTGCAAGTACCCTGAACTCGGAGAACGTTGGACATGCTACAATTCAATAACAATTATTAAAGTAATCGCTCGGCGTTGTTAAAATTAAAAATAAAACAAAAATTAATAGAGCGCAGTTATAATCAAACTCCGACTTATTTTACATATCACTATATAAGAACGATCAGTTTCGACGAATAATCACCATCATCAGTTGACAAGCATTAAAAAAATAGCAAAAGATGAGAGAGAGAAAGAAAATTGAGGGGAAGGAGGAGGGGAAGGAGGAGGGGAAAGAGGAGGGGTTGGACGCAATTAGAAGTGAACAGCAGGTGGGAATTAACCACGAACATAAGATAAAAGTGAGCGCTACGGTCATTGGTTAGGGAATAACTGCAGTTGGTTGGAGAGGGGGGGGGGGGGGCGCTGACACGAGTAAGGAGGACTAGGAAAGGAACTGGCGTTCGTTAACTAAATGAATCTCGGGATTGTTTAATGTGTAAAATTTCCTTTTTTCAAGATTGTAACAATGCCACATTATTATGGAATTTCACAAAGTCTCGGCCTCATCCATTAATTTTATAGAAATTATTTGCCATAGATGCATACAAATTATATTTTGTATTTATTAGTGGTTAACTTCCCCCGCCATTGTTCCCAATTATACCACGGATACCAGGATTCAAATATTCATACATTTCTCATGCAGATATTCGAAGCGTCCAAATTTCTTATACTCGTTACTCGAACTCCAGGTGAAAATGAGAGCAATTAATGTTTTCGGCCTCGTCTTCTCTTCAAATCGCCGTTGCCCCGGGCAAGATATGGGGCCACGCTCGTGCGAACAGAAAGCGATCTGCATTTTCCGCTCGGTGGCCGTTTTCTTTTCATCGTCCGCGGTGAAAGCTTTCTCTCTTTCGAAGGAGCATCGCGAACTTTCTCCCGCACATCATCATCTCAAGGCCAAGGTTTCCTCCTGCTGCTCGTGCGAATCGCTGGTCGTTGTCCTCTCTACGCTCGTGCTCTACTTCGCAGCCGCCGCTGACCTCGGAGGTGCTTTCTCTCGCCACACTTTCCAAGGCCAAGCGAGAGATAATATAGTTCTCGATTGACGATGGAAGGGGCAGAGAATGGGGGGTAGCATGGAGAATAACTTATATCCCGAATAATACTGGATCCTTTGTTTTAATGTAACAATCTGTACAACAAAACAACAATAATATACCATTTCATTATAATGTCTTTGGTTCGTGTACAACGCCTTCGCATCATTAACATTCTACAAAATAACTTAAAGCGCTCACCAAACATTTGCAACACACATACTTTCAAAAGTACAAAAGGAACAAAAATTACCGATAATATTTCGGGTCGACATACAAATCATCTCTTTTTCACTTTGGCCACAACCCATCTTGAAAAATAGTCTCATAAATAGCACACTATAGATGATCTCCTTATTTCACGAGATCTTTAAGTCAGCCACGCGTACTTTCATTCGTTCCAAACATACACGGCAGTCTGTCTGGGAATCATTTCGAATCTCAGCTCATCAGTCTCTTGGTCCTCCGATCAGCAGCAGCAGGCCATCACGCCGGCGGTCGAAGTCGCTCGTTCGGAAGGCGCGATTTCCGTGGCGGTGGCGGCCCTCTGCGTCAGAAGCATTTCTCTAAGGCCGCATCTGAATCCCTTGCTTCCATCGGGACCCTTGGGCATCCTCACCACGTTCGTGGGCAACGAGAGGGAGCCGCGCAGCGCCCCGCTGTTGCTGCGGGGGCGTGCGGCGGGGGGCGATTCGGAATTGGGTCGCGCGTCCTGCGCCGCCGCCCCCCCCACAGATGAGGAGGCCACAGCGGCGGCCATTCTCCTCTGGACCCAGGGACTGCCCCCTCCCTCGGGGGGCGAAGAGGCGGACTGGCAGAGGGGCTTGTGCCTCTGGAGGCGAGGGGAGTTGCCGCAAGAAGGGTTAGAAGTCCTCCGCTGGTGGAGGCGCTCCAGCGGCCCCGACCACCGCCTCCGCGTCACCTCCAGAGGCCTCTCCTCGGCCGCATCCAGTCCGCCCCCGATGACCGATTCGGCAACGAACGACGGCCTCGCGTTGGCCCTCTCGGGGCGCCTCTTTCCCTGCACGTTCGACAGCTGCTGCGGCTGCCTCAGTTGGCGGATCTGCTGCTGCAGCATCTGGATCTGCTGCTCCTTCTTCGCGTCCGCCTCTCGTTTCGCGGCAGAGTTCTTTTTCGACGAAGATGCGGCCTTGGTGAGTTCGAGGACTCGCATGGGAGAGCTGCTACCTCCTTCGCCTCCTGCCGCCTCTTCTGCCTCCTTCACCGCGCGGCGAGCGGATTCGGCGCGCTCGAATTCCACGAGAGCGCACACCGAGGTGGCCAGCTCCGGGTGACGTGCGACGAACGGCCTGGCGTCGGCGGGGACAGGGTTTCCGGGACGAAGGATACGCACGAGGGCAATTTCGCCGCACGGAGAGAACAGCTCTGCCACGTTCTCGATGGTCGGCCTCTCGAGGGGCAGATCTACAGCGGCGACAGTGCGAGAGGGCGTCGTCTCGTCGTATTGCGGAAGAGGGTCGACCCTTCGCAGCTTGGTGCGGGCCTCGTTCACCTGCAGCTTGGCGGACCGCTCGAGCGCGTAGGCGACGGCGCGCCAATCCTTGGCGAGGTGCTTGACCCTCTTGAAACTGGAGATGAGTTTGAGAGACACGTATCCCTCTTTATTGCGCTTGACGTGCTTCAGGAGGAAGGCGTCCTTGGTGATGTTCACGTCGGAGAAGTAAAATTCCACCTGAGCCACGATGCGGGCCGCGAGGTCGTCGTCCGGGGGATCGAAAGCAGCCTCTTCCTCCGCCGCCGCGGCTCCGGAATCGGGAGTCGCGCCCGAGAGCGCCTCCGGGGCGTCCTCCGGATCGTGGTCGCAACCGGAGTCTTTTCCTCCGGTGGAAGACTCGGAGCCGGAATCTGACCCCGGATCCGCTCGGTTGGCAGAGCTCTCCGTGCTGGCGACGGAGTCTCGGTGCGATGACGAGTCATAAGAGAGAGATATGTCACTGTCCACGGAAGATATGCTGTCTCTGGTGTCGCGGTGCTTCATGGGAGGCGGAGAGAAGAGGTCTTCTTCTCCCGAACACTGCTTCACCACCACGATGTCCGGTATGGCATCCTCGCTCGGAACGGGCATTTCGGGCCGTTCGAGAGACAGAGACTATAATTAATGACTGCGGGGGGTGCAGGAGGGCCGAATATATCGGGGGCGACCCACTCCTCTCCAAGGAGGCGGGGCTGTCTCTCGCAGAACAGGGAGGCCACGGGGCGACGGTGGTGATATTATCCAGTTTGCGCAACCACTTCCTTCCTCTACTCGCTCGGTCCGTGTGGATGGACGCCCTCGGTCGCTCCTCGCTTATAAATCCTCGGCGGAGGAAGGCGCCCTCACCCCGGCGCATGCGCGGAATCGGCGCGCGGCGGAAACGGGAAGGTGGCGATGACGAAGCGATGCCTTTGAGTGGTTGGAGTGGGGAAAACGGCTCTCCTCCTGCGCGATGCCGCTAAGCGTAACGCCTAGCGGACAGACGGAAGACCCATTATCGCCGCTTCGGTTCTAGAATTATCTCTTGATCCTTTTACGCGTTCGGTTTTCTCGTGAAAGACGTCGGAGAGTGAACTTGCGATCGATTTCGAAGAATATATAACTGTCTTCGTCATACGCGTTTTGTCGTGGAGCGGACTTTTTTCTAGTTACGTGGTTTCCTCTAGTTGTTATGGCGCACCTTTAGGGATTATATGACTCTTATACGTGGTTGGTTATGTTGCTTTTTAGTTAACGAGTTGTCGGTGCTTGCATACTGCAAGCGCTTAAAAAAATCATCATACACCAAGATCTAAAATCGTAAATAAACCAACGCGATCTCCAGGGCATGCTATTTATAGTGAATGTGTATCACACTAAAAATAATATAGAAATAAACTGAATATTTTGTGTTAGGATTAAGACGTCACCATATGTATACCTATTTAGTTGACATTAACGATATTATGTCATATAGTCCATTCATTCCCATTAAAAACATTAAAATGCTCTTGAAGTATGAAAAATCAATTCCTATTGAAAGGCACTGGAGTCGTTGCTATGGCAATTAATATTTTTAATTGTTGACTCCGAAAAACTTTTCATAATTTTAAAATCGAATTTTTACGCAAATTCAACATGGATTTGAATTTTGTCTTCAAGAAAAATAAACTTCAATCTTTCATCCACAATAAGATGCATGTCTCGACTTTGTATCTTAATTGTAAATAATTTAAGAAAGTATATATTATATATATATATATATATATATATATATATATATATATATATATCACTGCGCCGTATTTAATGATACAAATATCCAGCCCAAACTACAAGAGCTAGAGAGCTGAAAGTTTCAGGGTTTGTAGAGGTAATCGATAAACCTGTAGAAATAGTAGAGCTTTTACCTAAGTGACATGGGTTAGACTCCAGAAATTCCGAAAGTTGTGTTTTTCCCCATAAGAAAAGCGTGCCATTTTCGTAAATTAATTTCAGGCCATTACCGATAAGCTGAAGAATTGAAATTTTGAGTGATGCTAGATGGCTGCCATGCCTATCAGGAATTGGTATTGTTTTTGCTTACAGTATCCTGGGTTCGACTCCAGATGCCCCGGAACATCCCCCATAAGTTAGCATGGGGAAAAGGTATTCCAGTGTGTAGACCAATCTAAGAGGAATAGGGAGCTGAAATTTTGCAGGAATATTGAACTTTGCTCACAACCAAACAGAAAAATCGAAAATTTCAAAATTGCTAATTTTTAAGAGTTCTTTTTACGCCATTTGTACATTGTAATTTGATATTTTTTATCTCGGAAACTATGAGTCGTAGATACGAGCTTTTGCAAACATTTTGTAGCAAATTATACATAGAAAAAAGAAAATCTTGAGAAAGTTCAGCAATCCGGCCGCTAAACATTCGTAATTGTTTAAACAGTTGTTAAGGTTTATTTATTTCCGAATGTACTACGAAGCTGAAATTCTTTTTAACCCATTTAAACCCAAGCGGTCGAAATCGACCATGCCAGCATATAAGCACAAACAGTCAAAAACGACCTTTAGCAATTTAACTCCTAGAATTCTAGGAAATGCATTGAATATGCTTACATTGTGTCTTATCTGTAAAGAAAGATGACTGGTAACACACGTGGGTTGCGCTGTTGCCGAATTGTCAGTCTGGCTTAATGGTTTGTGGAGTTAACATCGAGTTACATTTTCTCCAAGGACATGTCGCGGGAATCTATTTGGTAAGTTTCGTATTTTTTATATATAAAAATTATTTTTTTTTATTTTTGAAAAAGTTTCATTTCATATTATTTATGAAAGGGATCTAAGAAAAACCATACAGATTACGTGTATTCTCTCTTCAATTACAATGGGGTCGTTTTCGATCGTTTGGGATAATAGAGGTAGAGAGGTAATTATGGAATACTTTTTGTATACATGTACCTAATTCGCGTGTTTTACAATGTAATCCCATAATTTTTTTATTGAACGTAATCATAGTTATCTGTGAATAAGTGCAGAGACGGATAATTATTGGTTACTGACAGCTTGTGAGAAAAAAAAATATTTTTAAATAGCTACACTCAACTGGTGATGAATTTTGCGGCGGGTAATATGGAATACTAAGTCCTTCATCCATACTGACCTTTGTTCATATATGTAATCTTTGAAATTCTACAGAAATAATTAAAGAAATACCAATTTCAAAATGCAACACACTTATAACATTCGTCAAAATTTTACAAAATATTAATTTATTTTCATGGAATATGAATTTTAAAAACAAAATCATTCACATATTTTTCATTTTCAGAAACATAATGCACATTTTATAATTACTGGTAATATTCAGTATTATTATTAAAGTATTATAAAGGAATTGAACTCAAACATGAAAATCCAACAAAGAAAAATATGGCTTATTTGCATAAAAACTGCTGCTAGCATACCCCAGTCTCAAAAAATTAGGAACTGTAATTATAATAGGAACTTTAGATATATAAAACAAGAATTACACATTTGACTTTACTTTAGATTGTAAAAAAATCACTTTTTGATTTATAAAGTAATTTAACACCAAAGAACAAAAAGTATAAGATGGATATTCTATAGCATTCGTTATCTCCTCAAATGGCATACAGATTTTCAAATTTAATTACTCTAACGGCAATAGTCACACACAAATTCAATTTTCTCGACATCCGAGCAAGCTTCATGGGCCCAGCCCTTGAAAATTTGACACATTACCCATTTCTCTCCTGCTTTGTCATTAGAAAATCTTCCATGGCAGTAAAGACACTGAGCATCTGTTTTTGGATCATCAACTGCACTGTCTTTCAAGCTTAATTCAACAGAGTCTGATTCTTCATGAAAGCTGGTGTCACTCGAGCTAGAGGATTCTGGAGCTACCTGCTTCCGTTTGACTTCTTTTGCTTTCATTGCTTTCTGAACTTGGAAGTTTTCTGAGAGGATTTTCCTACATTTATTAGTTTTCCATATAACCTTCGTTGCACGATTTGATTCTTTCGTGCTTCTTTTGGAGCTGATCAAATGTTTTGAATGGAGAGCTAGTTACAACATAGGACGAGCCTCGTGTTTTTCCTCACTGGCTGTTTCTTTCCTTCAGTTTTGGCAGAGGTGATATTTTCTCTGGCGGAATTGTAAAAATTCCTGTTGATGTGCTCGGGTGACTATCTTGGCTCTCCGTAATTGAGACTCTCGGAAGGTTATCTGGATTTCCAGGAGTAGAGTTTTCTATTTCACCTAGCTCCTCCGCTTCTACTGCAAAGTCCCATTCTCGAAATATTTGAGGGCACAGCGGAAAGATTCCAGTGGCTCTGAAACCATTTACTGCAACCTCTCCTGATTGAACTCGAAGATAGGTCTTACCAAATAGTTCAGCTACATCATAAGTCGTCACTGGACGGGTGTATGTGCGGAGAAAACACCTCACTTCCTCACTATAATATAATTTCATCGGTCCGATGAAGGACTTGTCCAATGGCTGTAATTTATGCGTCGAGTGAGGGGGAAGGCAAACTATAGTTACGTGATTTTCACGAGCCATATCGATAATATCTAAGTTACGGGTGTGAGAGTAGTGGCCATCTAGAATTAACATAGCTGGGTCCTCTACTGTAGGCTTCACATTGGCCAAAAAATGCTGGAACCATTTGGTGAACAGCTCTGCTTGTATCCATCCCGAAGGATGGCATGCTGCAATGTAGCCAGGTGGTGTTCCCTTCATCAGCTGATCACTATAATTCTTCCTCGGGAAGATCAACATTGGAGGAACAAAATTTCCACCGGCACTCATACATAAAACAAGAGTGATCAGCGAACCCCTCTCCGCAGACGTTATTGCCCCAACCTCGCGCTTACCTCTGAGTGAGATCACTTGTGGTTTTCGCGTTTGTACGACACAAAGACCAGTTTCATCGACGTTAAATATATTTTCAGGCTTGTATAAATTTTTTTCATATTCTTATTCCAAGATATCGAAGAATGTTTTCACATCTTCCTTGTTGAAGCCCCTGGCTCTTGAAAATGACGTACCCGTTGGCTTCCGGAAGGACAAGCGATTCGAGTGCCGCTTAAGAAATTGCTTCAACCAATCTTTCCCGGCACTCTCCTTCAAAATCGAAAATGGATTAGAAATATTGTTTTTCTTTGCAAGCTGAAATGCTAGACGGCGCAGATCTTGCCGGGTTAAGCCAAAGTATTTTCTTTCCATCAATAATAAATAATCCACCAGTTGGGTTTCCATCTCTGGCGTAAAAACTGCTTTTTTCCCCAAAGGAGTTCGGACAGCTTCAGCTGGTGTGAGGTGGTTTGTGTTTGGCCAACCTATAAAGTGTGGCACGCGGTACATGATACATTTTGCTGGCCTTTAGATAGCCGATCCTCCCTTCCCGTATTGCTGTAATGGCTTGTTCCATGTTTTCAGGCTCCCATTTCTGCCTTTGCTTGGATTCGGGTATAACCTGCTTCTTCCCCATTTTTTCGGCTAAGAAAAATACACGAACATTTTTAACAGAAATTACAGAACAGTAATAATTAAAGAGTAAATGATAACTAACGTTCTGTAGAAGGTAAACCACAAAATAAGTTTTGTAATATGTTGGGGGTATTATGAAATACTCTCAAAATGTGGTGGGAAATATGGAATAAGAGTCGTCGATATATAATGATACTAGTAGTTGGTGCTTGCATACTGCAAGCATTTCATCTCACCTTGAAAAAACACTCATTTTTCCGAGAGATATTTCATCATTACAAATATTCTTTTAATTCTAAATATTTAACCTCCGCAGCGATTTACGTTTTTCCCACATGTAAAAATAATAGCTTAAAACAATCCCCAAATGTTGCAATTTTTAACATTTTACACTTTCTCCATTATGGGGTACTAATGCTACACATTTTAGCCAAATTTTAAAGTTGTAGCATTTCTAGAAGTATAATAATATTTTTCTAACTGTTTAAATTTAAATAATTTTTAACGGCCGCCACAATTCATATATGGTAAAATTGAAATGTGTATTTGTGCAAATTTAATATTCTCTAAATAATTTGAAAATTTCAGCTTCCTAGCACATCCCGTAGTACCTAAACAGTTATCCATTTGTTTAAACTTTAAGAATTTTTAACTGCCAAACAAATTAAAATATCAAAATTTGTATATTCCCTATTTCGTTATTTTATGAATTCTACTTACAAAAAAAATTTCAACTCCGTAGCACATTCGAAAGTACATAAACCATGAAAATTTGTTTAAACAATTGCGAATTTTTATCGGCCGCATTGTTGCACTTTTTCAAAATTTTCGTTTTTTCTAGTCGGTTTTGCACAAAATCCTACCTATGAAAAAAATTTCGAATCTCCAGCACATCTGGAAGTGCCTAAACATTAGTATCCTCCTGTTATATGTTATATATCATTACATATCGACGACTCTTACAGAGGAGGATATAACATACTAGTAGTTGGTGCTTGCATACTGCAAGCATTTTATATCACCTTGAAGAAACATTCATTTTTCAGACAGACATTTCATCATTACAAATGTTCTTTTAATTCTAAAGATTTCACCTCCGCAGCGATTTTCGTTTTTCCCACATGAAAAAATTATAGTTTTAAACAATCCCCAAATGTTGCAATTTAAAATTTTTACACTTTCTCCATTATGGGGTACTAATGCTACACAATTTAGCAAAATTTTAAAGTTGTAGCACTTCTAGAAGTCAAATAATATTTTCTAATTGTTTAAATTTAAATAATTTTTAACGGCCGCCCAAATTCATCTATGGTAAAATTGAAATGTTTTTTTGAGCTAGTTTACTACTTTATACATAACTTGAAAATTTCAGCTCCATAGCTCATTCCGTAGTACCTAAACAGTTATCCATTTGTTTAAACTTTAAGAATTTTTAACTGCCAAACAAATTAAAATATCAAAATTTGTATGATCCCGATTTCGTTTTTTTAAGAATTCTACTTATAAAAAAAAATTTAAACTCCGTAGCACATGCGGAAATACATAAACTATGAAAATTTGTTTAAACAATTGCGAATTTTTAGCGGCCGCATTGTTGCACTTTTTCAAGATTTTCGTTTTTTCTAGTCGGTTTTGTACAAAATCGTACCTATGAAAAAAATTTCGAATCTACAGCACATCTGGAAGTGCCTAAACATTAGTATCCTCCTGTTATATGTTATCATTATATATCGACGACTCTTACAGAGGAGGAGGATATAACATACATATAACAGGAGGATACTAATGTTTAGGCACTTCCAGATTGCTGGAGATTCGAAATTTTTTTCAAAGGTATAATTTTGTGCAAAACCGACTAGAAAAACGAAAATCTTGAAAAAGTGCAACAATGCGGCCGATAAAAATTCGCAATTGTTTAAACAAATTTTCATGGTTTATGTATTTCCGCATGTGCTACGGAGTTGAAATATTTTTTGTAAGTAGAATTCTTAAAAAAACGAAATAAGGATTATACAAATTTTGATATTTTAATTTGTTTGGCCGTTAAAATATCTTAAAGTTTAAACAATTGGATAACTGTTTAGGTACTACGGGATAAGCTAGGAAGCTGAAATTTTCAAATTATTTACAGAGTAGTAAATTTGCGTAAATAAACATTTCAATTTTACCTTATACGATATGCAGAGGCCGTTAAAAATTATTTAAATTTAAACAATTACAAAAATATTATTTTACTTCTAGGAGTGCTACAACTTTAAAATTTGGCTAAAATGTGTAGCATCAGTACCCCATAATGAAGAATGTGTAAAAATTTTAAAATTGCAACATTTGGGGATTGTTTAAACTATAATTTTTTCATGTGGGAAAAACGAAAATCGCTGCGGAGGTGTAATATTTAGAATTAAAAATATATGTGTAATGATGAAATATGAATAATGAATGTTTTTTATGTTGAGATGAAATGCTTGCAGTATGCAAGCACCAACTACTAGTATGTTATATGTATGTTATATCCTCCTCTGTAAGAGTCGTCGATATATAATGATATAGGAGGATACTAATGTCCAGCCCAAACTACAAAAGCTACAGAGCTGAAAGTTTCAGTTTTTATAGATATAATGGAGAAACCTTCAGATAAAATGATACTTCTTACCTAAGTAACATGAGTTCGACTCCAGAAATTCCGAAATTTGCGTTTTTTCCCATAAGAAAAGCATTGCGCCATTTTGTAAATTAATTATGGGCACTTGCCGGTAAGCTAGAAAGATGAAATTTTCAGTGTTGCTATATGGCCGCAATATCTATTAGGAATTATTGTCATGTTTGCTTACAGTGCCTTGGGTTCGACTCCAGAGACCCCGGAATATCTCCCATAAGTTAGCATGGGAAAACGCAATCCAGTGTGTAGACCAATCTAATAAGTTTAGGAAGCTGAGATTTTGCAAGATTATAGAAATTTTCTCATGACCAACTATAAAAATCGACAATTTTAAAATTGTTAATTTTTAGGGGTTGTTTTAACCCCATTTGAACATTAAGGTTTAATAATTTTTTAGGTACTACGGGATGAGCTAGGAAGCTACAAATTTCAAATTATTTACAGAACAATGCATTTGCACAAATAAACATTTCAATCTCTCCATATATATATTGCGGCGGCCGTTAAAAACGTTTAAATTTTAAACAATTACAAAAATATTATTTTATTTCTAGAAGTGCTACAACTTTAAAATTAGGCTGAAATGTGTAGCATTAGTACCCCATAATGGAGAAAGTGTAAAATGTTTAAAATTGCAACATTTGGGGATTGTTTTAAACTATTATTTTTACATGTGGGAAAAACGAAAATCGCTGCGGAGGTGAAATCTTTAGAATTAATAGAATATTTGTAATGATGAAATATCTGTCTGAAAAATTAATGTTTTTTCAAGGTGAGATGAAATGCTAGCAGTATGCAAGCACCTTCTACTAGTATAGTATAAGGACGACAATACAATCTCCAGGTTTAACAATGAATACGGTCGGCAAGATAACATATCCTTAAAAATCTTAAAATTTTCCAATAAATGTAATTTAAACGTATAACTTGAGCGATTTGGAACCGAAAGCGAAAGTCTACATCTACATCTACATTATACCCTGCAAGTCACCTTTTCGGTGGATGGCAGGGGGTGCAGTGCACCAAGGGTCCATAGTTTTCCTACGTTATTTTTTCCTATTATGGTCTCTTATCGTCGACGATAAGAATAAGAATTTATGTTTATTTTTCTTTAAAATGGCCCAGGTTCGAAGATCGTAGGTCAATTACTTCTAATTTAATTTTGCAAAAGAATAAAGGTATTTTTAAGTGTTCTCTTATGGGGATTTCTAAAGAGCGTTCCGGTGGATCAACGGACAGACGGACCAACAGAATAAAGATATTATGTATATAATATTTTGCCTATTTAATAAGATTAATAGTTTTTTGTTTGATTTTGTCGGCCATTATTGATATCAATTCGTTCTGTATATTGTTGCTCATATTAGGATCAAATTTTCCATAAGTTCAACGAGTTTAAGGAAATTTCCGTTATCGCTCGCATATAACTTGCCCGTAGAACCCGTAGCACTGGGAAGCCAAAAATTTTAGAATTGCAATTAACCTCTCTAATACGTTTCGCCGGTGTTTTTGCTATTCTGACACTAATCTTTCTGATTCTGCGTCTATTGTCTGATGCATTTTCAATCGAATATCTAGTTCATTCCATTTCCTGAATGTATCAATATGCTTTTTATATGTCTCGTGGGTCGATGAAGCTCGTGAAAGATTTTTCCAGCCACAGAGTCCATCAATAGGCCATTGTGTATGTAATTTATTCGACAAAAAGCAGACAACAAAAGCAGTATACGGAATTTTTATGGACAGAATAAACCAACCACTTTCGCTCAATTTCTTCTCCATTTCTCAAACGCAATTTGTAGTGTGTTATAGAAAAGTGCCTTAAACTTTCATCAGTAGGAAAATTGGAATCCTTTACTTGAACAGGGCCATTTTCAATTAAAAACTTTCTCATTTCAACATTTATATGGCCCCATAAACCAGGATCAGCACCACAAACAGAGTCACTGTCACCTCCCACCTCACTAGCATTTTGTTGTTCGTCTTTCTGACCTTGCTCTTCACATTGTAGTCCATCTTGCTCATAACTTTGTTGTTGATTCCGTTCTCCATCTTTTCGCTGATCCTTGTTAGGGTCGTTATTTTGTTGATGAATCTGCGCTACATTTGAATCTTCTAAGGTAGGATTTAGAAGAATAAATTTGTTTAACGTACCAGCTTGCTTTCTTGCTTCAGCTAATCTGGCTGTTTTTCTTTTCAGATTTTGTGAGCCTGATAGTTTATACCTTTTCATTGGAGCTGAAATTATTTCTTAGTATAGGTACCTAAATGATACAGAAAAAAATTAAATTCATCAAAATCTATAATTCTAATAATTATAAAATATATGAGTATTATAAAATATAATTATAAAAGTGTTACTTTTGCTCTGTCAGTGACACACTCCATTAGCGAACTTTATAAAATTGTCGACTAACAGGGAGAAGTCGCCAATAGTTTCCATTGCTTCTGATCATATTGAACCACAAACTAAATAAAATATTTTTCTGAAATACATAGAAACCGCATGCCATTAAAAGAAAGACTATTATGGGTGAAATAACAGACTACCTAATTATAATTTAATATAATAATATACTGTAATATATATTTTGTAACATTAGAAAAGCAAATACCAAGCACAAAAAGCGATTATTTATAAATCTAAATAAAATCAAATTTCACATGCATTAAAATTTCTCACTACTTCGTTTAAATTGCCGCCGATTCGGAGCCTGATAACCTAATATAACATCAGAAGTGTAATATTTAGGATAAAAAATATATCCTAAATAGCACATTATTTTACTAATTTACTATCTTTTTCAATAACAAAGATATTTCACCTTCTCCTGAGAAATTAACACTGAATTTATATTTAGCTCCACCTTAGAAGAATTCACTAACAGTTTTATATTGAAAAAATGTCTTACCTATTAGATTCCAATTCTTAATTAAGGGCGTAGATGGTATTTCCAAGTCCGCTCACTGAAAGTCAGAATTCTGCTGAGTTACACAGTAAAACAAGTAAGCCAACGATAGAGAGAACGATACCTCTTTGTGGTTCGAGGCCAGCAGAGAGTGATTGAAAGGAAAGTCTGCGCCTCTCTAGTTCAGGAGGAGTGAACTCTGGGAATAGGGCGGATTGTATTGTGTAAAAGACAAGTGATCCCTACGGCTCTGTTAATAACAAAGTCGTGCTTTGCATTATCCAACTCAATGTAAAAATGAGTTTTTGCAACATTGTTTAAAAAGAAATAAAAGATATCGAAGAATATGAATACGCAATGTCAGCCCGAGGTATCGTATTTTGAGACTCGGAAAAATCAAACGAACAGCGCCCCATTTGCATATATAACTTTCACAAACATATCGTTAGTACAAAGTTGCCGCTTCGTTAATATGTAGTTCAAGTTGGGATATAAAAGAGAAATTTGCAATAATGTATATAGAAAGCAAAAGTCGTTTGAATGCCCTAAGGATATTTACGTCTCGGTCTGGCCTTGTGAATATATGTAGGTAGGGTTTCATTTTTGTCAAATTTTGACGGTTCCCATCGAGAGGTGCTTATAGGTGGTTGACTCGCCCATCGGCACGGTCCTGTATATATGTGTATATGTATGTAAGAAGCAGCTATTTGTAATGATGTCGTCCGTATACCAAAAGTATTTTCAATCGAGTTGAACGGATAAAATACGACATAGAAATCGCAAAATACTCGAAATGCGTTAGCGTATTATCTCGGTGTGTTAGGCTCTCCTATGTCCCATTATATGTTCGGGACGGCACACTGTCTATCCCCATATTGCAATCTTATATTTTGCTTCTGCACTCGGTGGCCAGGGTGCAATTAGAAGGGGAAAAGAAAGCAAAGAAGGAGCCCTGATTAATCTAGAATATTATGTCTGTAATTTCAGTTGTTATGATGAAGGTTTTATAATAAGGCTGCTTCACTAGAGGAAATCCTTCATGCGAGGTTCCAGTCGTGTTCACCCCACTCATCCCACTCCACGTGATTCCATCTCTTTTCAATCGTATCGTTAAGGTGCGTGGATATTGGGAACGTCTTCTTTTGAGATCTGAATAAGGTAGCTGCCCTGTAGCGCGCGAACATTACGCAGTTATATTCCACTGACGCAGTAGTTATTCGTGGAATAAAGGATGGAGCCCGATAACTTCTACTAATTTTATTTTCAAAACAAATTTTATAGTTCCGCTGCATTATCAAAACATTAGCGTGCTTGGTGTAAAGAGCGCGTTCAGGCAAATGGCAAAATGGCTGGAAGTTTAGAATTATCGGACGGGTAGTCCAAGTTGGAAGTGAGTTTAGACCATTAACGATTAACCCTAGCAATACCAAGGGAGGGTTCAGAGGCCCACAGCTTGATTTTTTAAGTTTTTTAAAACATATTCATAATTTTAAGTAACGAAAACATTATTATTGTCAAATGCATTGCTTAGAACCAACTTACTGTGACACTATCTCAGAATAATCATCAGTTTATTTTTAATTTTCACATAATTAGTAGTGGGACTCAAAGGCCTTCCCGTTGGCAATCCTAAGGGGTTGAACGGTTTGTCGCTTGGTGCTGTTGGTATGCACTTTTCATCTTTATTAGTACCATACTTTAACAACAGAGAACACGGTTTCAGTTTATTTTGTTTGCTTTGCTTCTTTTCACTTCTAGGTCATTTTCTGTTCGTGAACACTATGAGAAGACGTTCTTACGTGATAACTCTATTGAGCGGTAATTGAAAGAAATTTGTAATGAATCAGACTTTGATGCCGGTGAAGAAGAAGACAGTGCTGAACAACTGGAAACATCTGGCTCTGAACTTGAAAGTGAGATTGTCTGTTTCTACAGCATCGGTTTTAGACGATGGTACTGATGCGAGTGACTCAAATGGTGCCAATGGCAAATATGTCACAAAAAAGGGCGAGTTTACATCACACAGCCTCCAAGATTTTCACGAAGAACAGTGCAAAATATTGTGCGGGAGAAAAGGGGGTTGCGTATACTTTGGTGCAAGATAAACAAAAGAGACTTCTTTTGAGGTTGTCAACTCAGCATACAGAGGCAAATATCAAAGATGATCCTAAGAAAACCACCAAAATAAATCTCTACTACAATGCAATGAAAGGATGAGTAGATACAGTCGACCAAATGGCAAGAAATTACTCTACAAAAAGAGGAACGAGAAGGTGGTCCTGTCTGTATTCTACACACTCATTGACATCGTGGGCATAAATGCATATACAATCTTTTTACTGAACTTTTCAGACTAGAAGGACAAATTTCCAAACCGCCGCCGAGTGTTTCTCTTGAAACTAGACCTTGAACTAATCAATCCATATGTTGAAAGGTGAGCAAGGATCTTGTACGAGCTGAAGAAGCCAATATTCTTGGCTATGGAAGGTATTCTGGAACGTAAACTGGAATGTACTACAGAAGTTTCTACACCAGTTCAGCCAGAATGTCGTGGTAGGTGCCATATCTGCTGCAGAGAGGCTAAAACTAAGGCAATGAAGTGCAACAAGCTTGGAAAGTCAACTGTTGGTGTTCATAGTGCATCAAACACGTGTGTGGGAAACAGTTCCAAAAATATAATGTATGTGAAGTGTAAGTTGATCCGATGATTCAGAATGAAAAAGAGAGATCAAAATGAGAAAACTTGAGACATTATTTTCATTATCTGGTGTTATTTTTGTGCAATTAGTGAAATTTTATTGGGAAAAATAAAACATTTTGAAGGGTAGTGAAAGATACAATTGAATTTTGTAACTGGTACATATATGTTTTCAGAAACAGTCTCTTGATGTCTTTTGTTATATATTTCCATATTTTCCATCGACATTAAATGAAAACAAACTTGCGGACATGAACTTCACCTCTCTAATCCACATTTTATAAAACACTATACGGTCGGCCTCCATATAAAGCGGTATACTAGAGCGCGGTTTCACCTATACGCGATTTATAAAGTTTGTCTATTTTCATACTAGGATACTAGACATAAGTTATCCTATTACACGGTGTTTACCGGGAACGTGTATATCATTATAAATAGCTGCTTCTTACATATATAGGATATATATCTATAGAATATATAAGTGCTACAGAGCTGAAATTAGGCATGAAGATAGGTCATTGAGTATAACCTCTGGAAAAATCCGAAATTCCTGAAAATGTTATATTTAAGGGGTGTTTTTGATTCCAATGTCCAATTTTAAACACCCATAAGGAAAGCATTAAAACTGTGCAGGACTACATAAAATTGCTTTTTTAAATTAGTTAAAAGTAAGACACGAAGTCGGGACATAAACCCTTCTCTGGATGAAAGAATGAAGTTTAGAATAAAAATTGAAATCCATGCTGAATATGCGTAAAAATTTGATATAATCATAAAATTATGAAAGGTTTTTCGGTTTTCAACAATGAAAAATATTTACCACCATAGCAACGACTCCAATGTCTTTCAATAGGAATTGATTTTCCATACCTCAAGAGCATTGATTTCTTGCTTTTAATGGAAATTAATGTACTATCATTATATATAAACGTTTCTTACAGAGGATGAGGAGGATATAACATATAGGAGGATACTAATGTTAACGCACTTCCAGAGGAGCTGGAGATTCGAAATATTTTGCTAAGGTAGGATTTTATGCACAACCGACTAGAAAAAACGAAAATTTTGAAAAAGTGCTACAATGCGGCCGCTAAAAATTCTCAATTGTTTAAACAAATTTTCAAGATTTATGTAGTTTCGAAAGCGCTACGGAACTGAAAATTTTTTAGAGGTAGGATATGTAAAATAACGAAATAGGGCTTATACAAATTTTGATATTTTAATTTGTTTGGCAGTTAAAAAATCTGCCCCGACAGTTTGATACTAGCTTGGCTAGTTCCCGTCCCACCAAGGAAAACATCCGTGTTCAGAAACGAGAGAAAATGTTCTGCTACGATAGTTCAGGGGTAGAATATCCGCCCGGCAAGTGGAAGACCCGGGTTCAATTCCCGGTCATAGTAGACTTTTTTCTCGTTTCAAAAATTGTTCCAGATAGGTAAATGTTTAGACACTACGCGGCGAGTTAGGAAGCAGAAATTTTTAAATTATTTAGAATTCTGTCTACATAAACGGATAAACATTTCAATGTACCTATGAATTTTTTATTGCGGCCGTTAAAAATTATTTAATTTTAAACATTTAGAAAAATGTAATTTCACTTCTAAATGTGCTACAAATTTAAAATTTGGCATAAATGTGTGGAATTAATAACCCAATGTGGAAAACGTTTAATATTCATAAAAATGCAAAAATTATCAATTGTTTTACTCCATTATTTTTCCATAAGGAAAAAAAGAACTGATCAGTTCTCTCTCTGCAGCTGACGAAGGAATAATTCCGAAAGCTCCTACGTTTGTGATGTTTCTGTGTTGTTTTAGTGTTCTTTTACGTGTGTCGCTTCGACATCCCCGGGGCCTCGCCAACCTGAAGTCGTCTGATTGGTGAGTGTTCACTGGGTTTCCTCATCGCAACACCTTGTTGACATCCATATATATATATATATATATATATATATATATATATATATATATATATATATATATGTATGTATATGTATATGTTTTTGTTTTTGTTTGTCATAAGCCTTGCAGTGCTGAACGATTTTAACAATTACAGCTGTGCATACTGCTCATTGACATTTTTAATGTCGCCTTACAAGCCAAACATTATTCATATATTGAAAAATCTCGACTTTTAGGCATTTTAAGGTAACCATGTAGTTGGGTGTCAGTATACTAGGATGATTCGGTGATGGCATGGTTGGTAGGAAGAAAGGGACGAAGGACGGGTTCGATATGGAAAAGGGAAGGCGGAATAAATTTAGAATTGACATATGAGGGTGTCTTGACATAGGACAAAGAAGGGATTAGAAGAAGAACTCCAAGTAATCTTGAAGTTGGCCATTTCATGCTCGTTCCCTTTAGAAAAATGGTAATCCGTAAGAATTCTCCATTTTATGCGTCCACTGAAGACATTTAGCAGCCTGATGGAGGAGATGGGTTACGGCGGTCGTTCTTCGTGGATGGAATGGATAACTGCCTTAGATGTCGAGAGGAGAAAGGATATTGCAGAAGAGTATTTTGTTTTCTCATTTGGACCAATCAAAAAGTTTTCTCTGTTGAGCTTGAAGTTGGGATTTAGTCGTTGACACAAATGATTCACCAGTTTTAGTAACAAGGCTATTTTAGGGCAGTCAAAGAAACGGTGAGGCAGTGATCCATCTCCTCCACATGCTCTACAGTGAGGAGATGCTGTCTAGTCTATATGTGCTGCCTGTCTTGGGTGGGTTATACCGTGATGAAAACGTTTGAAGGAGATATCCGAATCCTTTTTGATTGAAGGAATGCTATACAGAATTCGGTTGTTAAGAACTCTCTGAGTAGTGAACCATCCAATGTTCAACCACTTGAGTTTCCAGTCGTTAAATCAGATATCTTTTTATCCAAATCTAATGATGCTTGATAGATATTGGATTTCTTCATCTCAGTAAGGAACTGAACTGATTTTTATAAAGTAAGTTTTTTCCGTAGATTGTGCCATGCCATATAGATAGAGCAGAGTGATTGCCAGTCCATAGGATAGGGTGGGCTAGTGAGCAAGGAAAGGACATCTCTGCTTGGGTCGGGTATATTACCGGTGTTCAGGATGCTAAGAATTAGGAGTTTTCCAGGATTGGTTTTGAGTAGTTTCTGAATGGTTTGGAGGCGAAAGGATTTTATTTTTGAAGGGATATTGACTAGGCATAGTCTGCCATGTATTACAGGCTTGCTGAGTGCAGCTGTGGATACCCAGTGCCAAGAGTTTACCCAAACAAAGTTGATGAGTTTCCCTTGGAGATTGTTTATGACGTTCACAGGTGGTTCGTAGTTTTTTAGAATGTGCCAAAGGGTGGATGCAGTTAGGTTATTTGCTATGATCACTTGTCCTTTTAACGACAGATGAGTCTTGTCTCTCACGCTCCATAGATTTAGTACCCTTTGTAAGTTATCAGTTAGTTTTTTATTGTTTTCTTCCATCGCGTTGGTTTCGGCTCCAATGCCAATGCCTAGTTACTTAAGGAAATCGTTTCTCCACTGGATTCCAAGGGGAGAATCAAATCGATGCTTCCAAGCTCCTCCCCACATCCCGATGCTTTTCTCTAGATTTTGGAGTATTCCTCCAGTAGGTGTGATAAGATTGGGAATCCACGATCACTTCCAATGAATATTAAAAGATCATCAGCTTAGCATGACACTATGTATTCAGGTGAGTCTCTCGAGAATGACAATCCACACCCAAGTAGTTTCTTTTTCATAGTTGCCAATAATGGTTCGATGCTCAAAGAGTATAGTAACCCTGACATAGAGCAGACTTGTCGGATTCCTTTTCTCATTTTGAAGGGTGATAATAGTTTTCCAGGAGTCTTGATCATAATTTCTGCATCCGAATAAAGCATTTTTATTGCTTCTATGAATTTATTTGGCAATCCAATGATTTCGAGGGTTTTCCACAGGAAGGAATGCGATACTTTGTCGTACGCCTTTTGTTGGTCTATTGATATTATTGCGATCGGCATATTCTTTGTGGAGGCTACGTGGAAGAGGTCGTTGACCAGCCTTATGTTGTCGTGTATGGTTCTTCCCGGAATACAGTAAGATTGTTCGTCTCCGACCACATCAGACACGATATTCCTCAATTTATTCGAAAGACATTTAGCGACGATTTTATAATCTGTATTGCACAAGGATATCGGTCTCCAGTTGGCTATATTTTCGCGGTCACTTTTTTTAGGGATTAACCTTAAGGCCGTTCTTCTCCACGAGATCGGAACCGATCCTGCTTTGAGGCTGCTTCTCCAGACACGATGAATATCTTTAGCCAATATATTGCTAAATGCCTGGTAGAATTCCGTGGTTAATCCATCGGTTCCGGGGGATGTCGTTCTACTAAGACACGAGATGGCAGATTTTAGTTCATCCATTGTAATTAGAGGGTCAAGCTCAGTTTTCCTTTCCTCACAAAGAGAAGGGATTTGCGCTTGAGCAAGGAAATTATCGGCTCCTTCTAAAATATCCTTATCATAATTTTGGCTGAAATGCTCTCTCACGTATTCGTCTATGGCTTTCTCGTCGCATATTATGTTTCCATCAGGTGTTGTCAAAATGTTTATGTAATCTTCGTTAATGTTGTTTCCTTTTTCCAGTGAGAAACAGAAAGCACTGGGCGCATCGCCTTCTTTCAGAAACCGGCTGCGTTTTTCGAGGACACTTTTGGATGCCAAACGTCTTTCGATTGCGCCGAGTTCGGCTTTTCTTTCTATTAGTAGAGGGCTCAGTAGAGGGTTTTTTACTATTTCTTTGGAGAGTTGGTCAACTTCGTCTCTCTTCTTTTTGATGTGAAAGTGAGACGACTCATTTTTGTTAGCTTTTATGTATTCGATTACTAGACATTTGGTTTCAACTTTTCCAACATCCCACCAGGAGGAGAGCGAGGCAAATTTATCTTCCTGAGATTTCCAAAAATTCCAGAAGTGTTCAAAATACTTCTTAAAAGATTCGTCTTTTAGCAAGCAGTTAGGGAAGGTCCCATATGCGGGCCTTCTTTTTCTTTCTTCTAAGTTGATTCTCGTCATGACAGCGTAGTGGTCTGTGAAGCCACATATGATATGGGTGCCGTCGAGAAGATTACTTTTTTGTCTCTTATTTTGAAAAATGTGATCTATCCGAGAAGCCGTTATCTGGTTTAGTCGCGATCCAAAGCGTGTATATTCAATTTGATTTGGGTGTAGGTTCCTCCACGAGTCTACTAGTTTGTGTCGATGGCAAATGTGGGCCAGTCGGCTGGAAGCACGTGCGTTATGCTCTCTCTTCGATTGGCGGTCCAGAAGCGGATTAAGCGTTGTATTCAAATCCCCTCCAATAATGGGTATTACGTTAGTCCAAGAGTTCAGGTTCTACAGCAAATCATTAAGTGTCCTTTCTGCACGCTCTGGGTGATTAGGACAACGAATGTTGCACAACATATATTAGTTTCCATTTAATGTGAATTTTAGGGCGGCAAACTGGCCCGGTTCTATTTCCAACAGGGAAAAATCTACGCAGAAGGCAGCTTTTGACACGACAAACATAAGGCCGGAGCCTCGAGCGCTCCCGGGTGAGTGGAAAACAATGAAATTCTTCTTCCACTCTCTCCAGTCGAACGATTCAGGATATCTGCCGTTTGTTTCCTGGATGAGAGCTAAATCGGGTTTGTATTTACGTGAAAAATCCAATAGAACTCGACGATCTATTTCGGGCGCAATCCCACCAACGTTTAGCGTCAAAAGTTTTAATTCCATCGTAAACTACGAAATATTAATAAAGCGACGAGTATTTTGTTCGAGCAGTGATGTGTTTTTCTATATCGGAAATGAGACGGTTCATCCGAAGAATCAGATTAGATTTTTCCGGTTTTTCTTCCTCGGGAAAATTTTGGTTTCTTTTTAACTGCTGGCTTAAGGAAGGTAAGTCTTCCGTGAACGATTGGCATATTTTTACTCTTTTACTTCTTTTGTTGTAGGTCTCTTTTAGAAGGCGGTTGAGTTGGGAGAGGTTTAAGGGATCGCTCTCACTAAAGGCGTTTTCGGGCACTGTTGTGTGGCTCATATTCAAACATTCAGAAATGTCGGATTTTGTGTCGGATAGTTCTGCGATCGAATTGTCTTCTTCTATGCTAGTGGGCTTGTTATTTTTCTTCGTATTTTCACGAGGCAATGTGGCATTTGAAGAGGTAAGTTCTTCGTGAACAAAGGAGTATGAAGAAGGGAGGGTTGCGCCCGTCTTGATTTGCATTAATATTTCGCGTCTCAAACTGACAATATGGGAGAAAATTACATTTCCCCCATTTGCAATGGGTATGGGACGCAGCCAAGACGTAATTTTTCCGTAGTTAGACAGAAAACTTGTCACGATGTGGTCAGGCACTTCGGATGGTATATTGGAAACCATTACTCTCGTCGGTCTCACATGGATAGGACAGGCGGACAGATGTTGTCCATCTACGTCAATTCTTCTTTCCAATACCAAATTCGCCCAAGAGGGGTCATTGAAGTAGATTACTATTGCTGACGGGATTCGTCCTATTGACACGATATTTTGGGGTGAGAATAAACACTGACACCGAAGTAAGATAAACAATTTGCGGGACATTCTCTAGAGCTTTGAATAAAACACCACAGCTTTTTGTCACCATCCTCTTCTCCCAGCTGAGACGGAAGTCGGCAGAACGAACCGCCGTCACGGGAGGGGCTCCCGGCATGGCGAAAAGACGCCTCGCGTGAAACGAGGCGCCTTTTAAATCACTCCGAAATGGGACTAATTAAGATTTAGTACTTACAAAACTTGGGCAGTTTGTTAACAGACACGTAAGGTCTGATTTCAACCACACACAATCACGGTGAGTTGTCGATATCCTCGGAAAATCCACGAAAATTACGGAGCTCACGAAGACACGTCTGATCACCACTGTATATGTATATGTGTGTGTGTGTATTAACTTAAGGAAAAGGTAGTGATGAGGGTGGCAACAAGGTGTTGAAGGAAGCCCAGCGGACACTTACCAAGTTGAGGACCAAGTTGGCAGGCTGCTGGGGGCGTCGGAGAGACACGTAAAACACACGCACACAATATATGCATATATACACACACACACACACAGAGTGCCCATAAAGTCCTTGTGAATGTGAACTTTCAAAAATTAATAACTGTTGATGCACAGATCATAAAGACACACCACAATGGGATAAGAACGCAGATATGCTTAAGTTTTATTTAATTTGGATCCTGCAAACGGAAAATGAAAAACATTAATTATATTGTATTTTTTCAGACCTTGCAGCTGATTTAAAATGTAGAGTAAAGGAAATGGCTGACTCTGTTCTTTGGCTAGCAAAATTTATGCGCATATCCGTTACAATAAGTGCAAAATTTTCCGTATTGAAGAATGAATCTTATTGTTACAATTTTTTGCAGTTACAGGTAATATTCACAATTTTTTTCGACAACTTAATGACCACTTACGTTGATATAACTCTTACCTGAATTGCGCGACTGCTTTGCAGTATTTTTTTTTAGAGTTGTCAGGGTACCTGTCTTTTTCTATTTTTCTTTTCATTATTTATTTATATTTCTGTAGTAGCAGGATCTGCTTCGAAACTATGTATTCTGAAGTTCTACAGTAGAATACGAATGTTCATCTCCTTCAGTAGGCCAATTATTTGCAAGTTTTTCCACTGCATTATTTTCATCCAATTCATCAATAAAATTTTTTGTAGTTTGTTCTTCATAACTACTTACAACAAAGTCTGGATCTAAATCTACATCATCAACAATTTATGATTCTGTGTCACTGTTCATCATGTTTCTCCGCTTCAACAGACACGTTTGATTAGGCCTACACTATTATTTACGAAGACGATTTCTATCTCAATAATTGTTAAGACACTATGCCCATCAAGTCTTTTTGAAGCTAAAGCTCTCTTAAAAACAATTGAAAGAACTATAAGGATGAAATTATGCTTAAATGAATGTCAACATAACCTAAAAGTTATTCAAACATGTATTTTGAATACTCTTTAAGAATGAGTTGCTGTCATGGTTTGGAAAACTTTAAAAGAAACACAATAATAATAATAAAAGGCTAATTTCTCAGTCATTTGGTCTCAGTGTAAAGTTTTTAAAACGCGAATAACTCGATCAAGGATGTAGATAGAAAATTGAAATTTGGCAGAAATTTATATAATGAATGAATTAGTTTACTTAGAGTTGACATGGTAATTTAAAAAGTAACTGTTCGTTTGTGGCGTTATTTTGAGGGGTGGGGTGATATATTGTGCTTCCTTCGAATAAGACTAATAAATTTTGATTTAATAAAACATATTATGTGGACTGAAAATTGAAAAGTATGTTCCAGAGAGTTGAATTATATTCTTGGTCTCATATTAATGCTTAATAAATGCACCATTTTAGTGCTTTAATACGGATTATCTTTTTAGAGTAAATACCAATTAATAAGACGTTTCATATTTGCTATTTAGTATTCATTAGAATAGAGATAGATTGCATAAATAGAACGAACTCGGGCTCCACAGCATTGTGGCGCTTACATTCGTTCAAGAATATGTTTTAAACACCAAAAGTCTACGTTTGTTGAAGAGAAATCCTGGCCTAAGTTAAGACGAGTTCCTTTTTAATTAATGAAATGGCAATTAATTAAAATTAAAACCATGGGATATATATTTATTCCTGCAAGATTCATTTCGAAAGATTATTTAAAATATTATAAATTAGTTTGAGGATTTTTAATTACACAATTTTATGCCGTGTGTAAATTAAATTGAACTCTTTAAAAATCCAAATCGAGGCACTTTTCGACATGATGAACCATCTAATAATAAGATAATGACAGATATACGGTTTAGCGGAGAGATTTTCCGTAATTTACGATTTAAAGGGATGTGAAAATACATTATATTTTAATTCAATAATTCTACCTTTTAATTATTTTGTGTTAATCGATACGTTAATTTTGTTATATTATTAAATAATTTATGCTTATATTCCTTAATATTTGTGAATTAATTGCAACCTTTTCTTTAAATTTCATTTTGAACTATAGTAAACTGATGATTTATTGTAAAATAAATTAAAAAAAAAAAGATTTACTGACTTTACGATTTTAAAATTTTAAAGCAAATGATAAATTACAATATTTTTATTATAAGTGAGCAAATGAATACTGTTATGCTATTTATCCTTGGTTCGATCGCAGGTCGAATCTGCGTCAGCTGTGTTGTATCCCTACGAAAAGGGACTCACTGAGGAGATAGAAAAGGTGCAGCGCAGGGCGCTAGATTCGTAAAGAGAAATTACGATAGTAAAATAAGCGTAACATCGTTAATAGAAAATCGGAAATGGACTTCGTTAGAGGAACGTAGGCTGCAGGCTAGATTTAAACTGCTGGAGGGAGTAGCGAATGAGGTAGTAGGTCTTCTCAGATGCCCGACGTATCTAGGAAGGAAGGGCAGCGGGGATAAGATTCACGAGATCGATTGTAGAACGGAGCGATATAGGGGGTCATTTTTCCCTGGGACGATAAGAGAACATAATAGGAAAAGGTAACGTAGGAAAACTGGGAATTTTGGTGCACTGCACCCCCTGCCATCCACCAAATAGGTGGCTTGCAGGGTATCTTGTAGATCAGGGTTGTCCAACATACGGCCCGCGGGCCAGAATGCGGCCCGCCGGAGGTTTTCATGCGGTCCACGAGAGGCTTTCATCCGTTCAGCAAACACTTGGAAACTATTGCATACAAATTAAATTTACAAAAACTTTTAAGTGGTTCTTTATTAAGGATATGCAATGCGCCTGTGTTGAGGTGCATTTTCTCAATAATCAGTCTTTGATTATTTAAAAGTTCCTTCTTCATCGCGATTCCTGATACTGCAGTCTCAACCGCAGGGCCACCGACAGGGCTGGGATACCGGGGCAAAATCCACGAGGGCCGGGCCTCTGGGACTCGGTCTTATGAGCGGTCACAATACTTTTCTATCGTAAAACGCGGGTGCAAGGAACGCCGTCAACCGATTTCAAGGGGCGGCGTTTCGTCCCTTCCCACTTTCCTTTTCTCAGCCCTCGACTCGGGTTTTCCCCACTCTGCCCACTGCTTTTCTATCTTCCCTTAGCGCCGTATGCCATCTCCCCACTTCTCTCATTTTCCTCCCCTTGCGGTCATTAGCTCGTCATAAAATGCTACGAGAATGAATTTTCCTGAGCGTCGGCGACAGTGGGGATTTGTGAGGGCGAGAAAGGATGTTAAGGTTCTCTCTTCCACGATTGTAGGATAAAATAACAAGTTGCATATGGTGACAGGGTCCCAACAATGCATCCTTTTAGCATTCTTTACTTAATTATCCTTCTTTTCGATCTGGTTGTGGTTTGTTAGTAATGGCCGCCCTTTCTTCGCCTGCAATGAGAACGGGGGATAGTAAACCGTTATTTTCCTACACATTGGAGAACTCACATAGTTCTCTCTCCTACCCCTTCTTCCACCAATTTCGCATTTGGGAATTTCACGAAATACGTTAGCCCTTCTCCCCCGTCAGTTCTACGAAGCATTTTGTCAATGAGTCGAGTGAGTTCGGTCTTCTTGCAGCTCTCTGTGTCAAGATAGTGAATATATAACAGGTCTGTGTTTTCATTTATAATTATTCAATAATATTTTGTTGTCTTTGCTCGGCAGTTTATATCAATATTGACTTTTACTGTTTATGCGTTTACGAATGCAGGTGTTACTTAGCGACTTATGGACATAGCAAATTAAAATCAGTGCGGAATTTTAATCGAAGAGGTAAGTTTCGATTTATATTTAAAAAATTTGCCAAAATCCGCTATTTCTGCTTCTTCCTCTTTCAAGTATTTTTACATGACTGAGGTCTCAAAAATACTTCCTTCTAGAATAATAGTTTAAATTTAATCGTTTCTTAATTTAAAATGCATGTGACGTTCCTTTTAAATTTTGGCCTCATAGGGCAGTGTTTTTCAAAAACCTCATGAGTAGTATATTCCGGGAGATTTTTTATAGGTTAAAAAAACAACTTATGTGAACAATGAAACTTCCTTTATTTATTGATTATAAAACACTGCTTTTTCAACTTTAATTTTATTGTTATAATATGGTATAAGTAGAGAGCCTGTGACATGCATCACAATCACATTGAATTGATTTTGTATATAAGTTTCCATTTGGTCATTTATAAGAAAATTTCACGCCCCATATTAGTTATTTTCATTGGCAGTTAAAACTATTCTTTTACTCCTTTTCTTTTCCTACCTCTCTATCCCCTTCCCTCTCTCTCTCTCTCTGTCCCTCACCCCCTCTATCCATTCCACTCTCCCTCCTACCAAGGGCGGATCTAGAATCTAGATTAAGTACTATTTTCCTCGTAAATAGGAAAATTTTCAAATACAACTCCCTATATTCGTCAAAATTATATTCAGGACTTTTTAAAGAGATTATCACAAGAAATAATAGTATAGTATATTTTCTATCATAAACCCTATTTTAGGTGAAATATATTTTGAAAACCACGCATACATTGACCTCCCTTATAATAATCCATATTTTGCGAAAATGATGTATAAGGCTTATGTTTCGCATAATGTAAAAAAGAAAAAATTTATTTAAATCGGGTATCTGGGACATTTTATCAACTTTGTATAGCACTTCTTAACATTTTATTTTTAAAATCACAATAAAAAATCAAGTCGTCGATTGCCAGAATTAGCAAAACGATCTAAAATCTCTTCCGGGTCAAGATGTCTTGATGTATATGGAGTAACGTCAAACCCACAAGTCTTTCTTCACTCATTCTGTTCCGCAACCAAGTTTTTAACCGTCGCAAAGCCGAAAAGCTGCGTTCAGAGCTAGCAACACATATAGGAAGAGTGAGTAAAATTTTTAATAAAATTTTGCAATTTGGATAAATTTCCTCGTCGCACATACTGAAAACTTCACAGGCACTCATGCCAGTTTTAATGTGAATTTGAAATAATGGAAACATTCAAAAAGTCAGAATATTTTTCCCATAATGACGTTGCAGTATTATCTAACTCAACTTGATCAAAACACAATAGTTGTTTCGGTAATATATTTCCCAAATTAAATGCGTTCAGTGTATCATCACAAAAACGGCTTCGAAAATCAACTAAGAGAGTATCAATCATTGGGATAAATACACTACGTCGATAGTATTCCTCAGCGGTTTCCGAACAGTTAATTCGTCTTGATGCATACCAGGGCTTAATGAGCTTAAATTGCAAAATATCTGCAGATTCATTAGCGCTTTTCCAAATTCTATTAAATACTTCGTCAACCCTTTTCCTTTCACAGTCTAATAAGCAAATGATGTCCTCAATGCATTTTATAGCTGAATACAGATCTAGCGATTCTTTTTGTAATGACTTACTAACCGGAAGTGTTAAGGAAAAAATAAAAGTAATGCATTTCATCGAAACAATGAATTCGCTTGTCATGAGATTATTGAGGAGTAAATCGGCCTTTGTTGAAGATGTCCTATCATCCCAATTACTGATATCTTGGTAAATGTGGAAAAAATTTCTCAAACATTAAACAAGCATTATGCCTTTCTACCCAGCGTGTATCGCACAAGCTACTTAATCCCCACCCATTTCTCTCTTTAAAAGAAAACTTCTCTTAGCAGACAAATGATAAAAATTAATAACCTAGCCCATTAATTCAAAACATTTTGTAATTGCCCTAATTTCGGACGATTTCGACAAAGTCAAGTTCAATGAATGGCTTCGGCAAGGAACTCTAACTGCATGAGGAGAAACCTTACGGATTTCTGAAGCAGCACCACACTGCTCAGAAGCCATGACACGGCAGTTATCGGTGCAAATACCAACACAGTTTTTCATATCAAGATTATTTTTTACTAATAACTGAACAACTGATTTTCCTAGCACATCCCCTTCTAATTTAGGTTCTAGGTCTTGTCTAATTCCTGATGTGAAATTTTAATCGTGCAAATCCACAAAACCAATGAAATCTTCCCTAATTTTATTTTCATAAACATACCTAATAAAAAGGCTTAATTGAGACACCATAGTTATATCAGTAGTTTCGTCAAATAAAATGGAACAATATTTTCCTTCCCTCACAAAGTTACGGATTTTTCCAAAATTTCATCGTCGCAACAATCAATAATTGAGTTCTGAGTCATTTTTGAAATGTATGTGGCATTTGCGCTAGAAGATTTCAGATGATTTTCAAGACCCTGGTCACCACCACGGATACGTAATTTCAATACAGCGCGAAAGTTTCCCTCGTTCGTAATGCTTGAACTGCTCTCAGGCATGTCTGCCGTCATCCCTATGGTCTCGAAATGGTATATTTTGTCTACCTAGAGTGATGATCGTGTCAATAATAGGCAAAAGACGCTTTCGATTCTCTTGAACTTGCTTCAGTCTCCCTGAAATTAACATGTTTTGAACTTTAGTTTGGGGCTTGCGAAAGTTCCTTAAAAACATTTTTGCCGATTCCACAGAGATATTATGATAAGCATTGCCTTGGTGTTTTTCAAGAACACCATCCTTACCCAATAATTTTGAAAATGCAGTAAGAGGCTTTGAAACTAAAACCCCGGTCTGAGTGTTACATTTAATTGAACCAACAGTTGTAGGAGCGAACAAGGAACAATATTTACAGTAAATTCCCTGCTTTATTGGAGAATATACTACCCAAGTGTATCTATCTAAGTGAGTTTGATTGAGGTATCTCTTTTCAACTTTGCCATTCTTTTGATGCTCAGAAAAAGGAAAGATAATTTTTAGGTGGACAAAACGGATTTTCTAAAAGTTCTTTCTTTGTTAAATTATCTAATTTTCCTCCAAGGTAAATACCGATATCATTCTTCACCGTTGCACTACTATCACTAATATAATGTTCGATATCTACAGAATGAACCGAAGGAATAACTGAACTGTTATCTTCATCTTCAAGGAGTCGACAGGTAGTAGTGTAGACACTGCAACCTCCACTTCTTGATTGCTCGAATTTATTATTGATTCTTTTTCTGAAGAATTGAGATAAAAATGCAACGTTTTCTGGCGCTTTTCTGTTTGATTTAATTTTAATCAAGGTATATCTGAAAATGTTCAAATAATGATTCACGTTAATAATATACAAAATTTAACTATACATCTTCAATACTGAATAAAGTATAATACTATGACTAAATAGATAAATTCCCTTTTAAAGATAAATTCCACCGAATAATTTTTAAAATAATAATACTTTTATCAGACATTGATTGTTGCATTTTTAGTGTTTTGAATTCGAATATAGAGAAAATAAACAATAAAAACTTCGTAAGAAATCACTTACAGATAATTGTAGAATTCTTCCGCTGCATGTTCGTCGACTATCTCCAAAGAAGTAATAATCACTCTTGAAGTGGTGGTATTTAGAATACTTGTAGAACTGCTGCTGTAATGCTAAATTGTGGGACACCATAAAACGCACAACCTGATTGTCTGTACCGACTATATACTTCTGCGACACTTGCAACTTGTAGCACTTCTCCGGCAAACACACGCGCTAGCGAATATCTGAATGAATGATCTTAAAACGCTCGTAAGCTCTTGAAAACAATGACGGGAAAACCCAAGATAGAGAAAGGTTCCTTGTAAAGGATTTTGGGAGATGGAAGAGCTCAGAAGTGGGGAAGCACTCTAAGCAAACGGGGGGGAGGGGTAAATTCCAAAATGTGTATTTAGAAATATCATTGTAGTCCTTTTGGGTAAACCCAAGAAGAGACATCTAAAAAGCTTCTTAAATTATAGCCATTCGTAAGAACAAAAGAACAAAACGAACCGACACCAGCGAATGAAGGTGGAACGAAAACCAAGGCATAAACCGATGGCTTTGTTTCATCCTTTTACCGGCACCTAGCCGATAGCGTAGGTCGTTGACATAGCCATCGCCTCCACTCGCGGTTCGAAAGAGAGAGGATTCATACGATACTATCTTTACCGCACCCGGTGCGAGGGTTCTCCAAAAGGCTAGGCGACGGGAGTGCGCACATTGAGCGCATTCGAAGGCAATGTCCCACGTGGGTAGGTTCCTTCCCCTTCACTCGCCATTCGTTGAAAATCCTGGGAATCCCATTCTCCTCCCCACCACCCCATTAGCAAGTTTCAGCACCGCCCAGGGTGACACTATCTCCAACAGACCCTTTTTGCTATGACAATAGCGACATAAAGACAAGAAGCATGGGAAATTTCTAAGAATAATCTATTCAATAACCTAAGCCTACTGAAGAAAGCATCCCGCCACCTGACAGCCTGCTTATTCTCTTGTCCCAGAGAGTACCCAAGGGGGGGGGAGGATGGCCCCCCGTTGGATCCGCGCATGCGTCCTGCTCTCCCTCCGCACCACCTTCTTTTTCCCTACGCATTAGAGAAATTGTATCTGCAGTTTTGTATGTAGTCGATCGACAAACTGAGCGGCGGCGCCACTTTCGGACTGCAGGAGAATTTAACTTCGTATCTGTTTGTATTAAGACTCTCGCGTCACGACTGTCACGAGGGAAATTCAAATAGTAATGTGGTACATTTCGTTCGACCTTTTTAAATAAATCGAAAAAGCGACGAATTAAAAAAATTGCGCCGCGTAGTTCGAAGGTTTTTGTGTAGAACGCGATATACCTATTTAGGCCCAAAGAAGCGAAGATATTAGAGACGAACGTGACAATTTATTAAGCGGCATAAATATAAACGGATATTATATACTCAGTTTCATAGTTGCGATATTTTTCATTGAATGAATATGAAAAGAAAATACCCGTAATAAGAAACCTCTGCGACCAAATCTTAATTTGTGCTAATAGCGTGTCGCCTTTTTGAGAGTAAAAAAAAGAATGCTTTCATTTTCCTGCAAGCCAGGGTACTACGATCCTGGTCATTTTTTCTGCGTGCATTTTGCGCTTATTTTACATCCCGCGCAATTTAATTTAGAAATCCTTAGGTAAACCGGCTTTCGCAAATTTCCGTCTTCGCGAACAATCAAGCATTCGTGTTCAAATTTCTTGTACGAACAACCATATTTTTGTTAATAAGCGCTTACAATTGCGGCTAAAATAAATATATTTCAAACCAAGTTCGCGTGTAAAACTTAAAACAACCACAGATGGTAGGAGAAGACCGAGGCTATCGAATGGGTCCATGATGTGGTAGCTCCGGGTTCAAATCCTATTGGAGCTCCCAAGAGTCCCGATGTTTTTGTTTGTGTAACGCGTCTCACTCGGAGGCTCTTTGGGCGTTCATTTCATTTATCTAGATTTGTGGGTAAAATTGGGAAAATTCCGTCCATTTATATTTATGTCGGAAATATTTGACTTGGAGTGAGTATGAGGAAGGGCGGTGTGGGTAGTTGTTTTGAAAACTCAAGCGCATGAGGGGGGAAGAAGAAAAGGCCGCAGATTTCCTTCGCTTGGCCATAGACCGAAATCGAATGAGGATCAGTCGTCTTCCTAATGCTAAGGTCTGGAGGAAAGACCAAATGTGACTCAACCCACATCCTAAAGGAAACTTTGGTTTAAATCTCTCTAGAAGCATGTGCATGTTTTTTCTGGTTTCGGAGAACTGCTTACTGTTTATGTAATGACTAGGTGTTAACCCGTCAAAAATGACGGATAATATATATGGATGAGATAATGAGAAAAAACATCCAATACTTCGGATGAATAACTTCATGTGAAGTTTTATTCTCTCTAAAGTAAAGTAAAAATAAAAATGATGAAATAAAAAGCGCCTCAATAGATACTCAATACCTGGTGTCCCGCATATAAATCAAGCACACTAACCGCTGCACCAATTGAAATTTTTGATTCACATTCTAAGAAACCGTATATATATTTGTTAATATCTACAGCAGCTAAATGATATTTTTATTATTTTGTGGACCCTTGAACTCGAATTTTCAAGTTTTAAGATTTTTGCATAGGAGAGGAGAGGCTCCTACATCTTGAAAATGATCGACTTTTTAGGAGGTCGGGGAAAAGGTCTAGAGCCCGGAAACGGACATACGGAATCGGCTTTTATGTATAGGTAATAATTTACTAGTAGTATATTCAATTTCATTCTATGCGAAATAAACTTCACGTCGGCATTATACTAACGAATATTTTCACCTCAGTTTCTAAAGGTGGTGTCTGTACGCGCGAGCTTTACAATATCCTACTTGGAAAGATCGCTCTAGCACACACTGCGGTAGAACCGTGGGCTAGAGTCAAATGGGGGATCTGAATGTATTGGCTTTCTCGGATCATCACCTTCACTCTGAGAACACCCCGGAATAACTCGTCAGTTCATTTCCTTCTGTGGATAAAAAATAACGGGATTTTTGGTAGAAGAAAATACATTGTGTGTGTCATTCAATTGGCGCTTACCCTCAAAATGGAATTGGTACTGCAGAGAGAATGATACTCATTGGAGTACGTAAACAGAAATTAATATGAAAACTTATCGTAAATATAATAATAATAAGGATTCGACTGTTTCTTGGAGAAGAATCCTCAAGTCACCACACTCGCCACATCTAAACAAACGGGAGAGAGATTGAAGAGGGTTTATGTAAACAAAATCACGTGTCTCCTCATTAAAACACGGCGCACATTCAAAAATAATTTGCATTGAAAGTTCCATCCTGAAAAAGTAAGTGAATGGATGAATAATAAAAAAAATCATCCAAAGGTTTGATGCCAGTATCTTCATCTTCATCTTTCAAATCCGACTCGCTACCACTACGCCACCATACATTCTTGTTGATTGGGGTTGATAGTTACATATTTTATGCACTCACGAACTTTCTGGCCAGAATTTGAACCCCGGATCCTGATCATTATTTAAGGGGATGCTTAAAGATTTGCTGTGAATTAATAACCTTTTTATACCAACTGCAACTTCGCAGCTGCTGTGGTTCTCTCTGGTGAGATGTCATAAGATTCGAACTGGGTACAGCCACAGTCATTGTCTTCGAAAAGTTAAAATGTATTTAATACAAACGACACTAACTACATATGGCGACTAAGATTGAAACGTGAATTTCCTCGATTTGTGATATCTTTAGACACGTGAAACCTAATGTCTGAAAGTACTTCAAGACTTCAGGCTAATATGATGATTGAGTGTATTTGTAATTCCCGGCGGTCATGGAATATTCAAGCTATGCGAGAGTTGAAATACGATTTCTGGAAAGGGCGCAAGTTTGTTTGTCGATAGACTTTTGAAAGTGACTGTACACTGTGCTTCCCATAGTTTGAATTTAGCTATTAGCAACGCTTGTGATATCGCCCCCTTACGTAATTGCATGGGAACTGGGTAAAGTGTATGTTTTTTTTCAATACATACCTCGAAAAGGCAGTTTGTATTAAAATCAGTAATTGCGAAAAATATTGAGCCTTCTGCAAATTGCGAAAAATTGAAAGAATTGTGCGCCACAAGATGAATAGAAAGACATAACTCCGTGACAGCTTTTGTAGAATTACTTGATTCGGTTTTAGAATCTTTAAATATTATCACTGAGTGGCGTGATAGGGACACTCGGTCCAATGGTAAACTATACTTTGTGCACTTAACCAAATTGAGTTTGTTTTATCATTATTTATAGTAAAAAATGTTTCAGCTTATCATTGTCGCTCTGCAAAACTTTGCAAGAAAATAATTTAGATCAAATAAAGGTTATTAACTCAGCAGATGACGTAATTGAGGAATTAAGAAGTTTGCGGATAAATTGTGATTATGAATTTGGCATCATTTTTAAAGAAGAGGCCTGAGTTCGAATCTTGAAGCACTTTTCTCAACTTGTGTAACACAGGAATGATTGACACGTAATTTTTTTAACCGAAATTAAAATATCTTAAAAATACAACATCGGACATTGATTTTTATTTTCTTAATGTCGAAATAAGAATCTCATTCTATAACGCTCATAAACGCGTATTAATTGCATAGGACTTAGGATCAATCTACCCATGTTATTACAGCAGAAATTATGGTTCTTAAAATGGCTTAGGTTGGTGTCTGGGAAGAATTACATGGATTTTTGTCTTTAGATTTGATTTCCTTTTTTTTTTCTTTATTTTATTTTGTATTTTCCCTATATTTTGCAATAAGAATATCAGATATTAATTTATTACTGTATTATTTTGAAATTTAATTCTTATTAAGCACGTAAATATGCAGAGATTGTTATTTTTCATTTAAATTAACTTGGTTATAATAAAATAAATATTTATAGGTAAACATGCATTTAGTCAAGAAAAGAAAAATTGCAAGTGAATGTCGTATCTTCAAAGCATCGTGGACCCATGACTTCTTTGTTATTGAACATAATGATGGTATACTATGTCTTATATGTCACGCGAAGATAGCTGTTATTAAGGAATACAATGTCAAGCGACATTATTCTACAAAACACTCCAGTAAATTTGACAGCCTCGTGGGTCAAGTGAGAATCGATAACATTACCTCGATGAAAAAGAATATTATTGGACAACTATCTTTTTTCAAAGCTGCAAAGGAGAATTCTGAGGAGGCAACCAAGATCAGTTTCTTGATAGCCGAAACATTAGCGAAGAGAGGAAAACCATTTTCTGATGGGGAATTCGTAAAAGAATGCCTGGACATTTTTACATCTGTTGCATGCCCCGATAAAAAGTCGTTAGTCCAAAAAATTAGCCTTTCGCATCAAACAATCGCTAGAAGAGTAGATGAGCTGGCATCTAACATTAAAAATACTTTGATAGAAAGAATTAAGGCGTGCAAGTTTTACAGTTTAGCTGTTGATGAGAGTACAGATGTGCACGATACAGCTCAATTGGCAGTCATTGTACGAGGAGTCAACGACACTTATGAAATAATTGAGGAACTTCTTGAACTTTGTCCAATGAAAGGCACAACAAAGGGACAAGACATTTACGATGAAGTAAAACGTCTGTTGATAAAATTTAGACTCCAATAGAGTAACCTTTGTGGTCTAACAACTGATGGAGCTCCTGCGATGACAGGGAAGCGAAGCAAAAATCATTGTCACATGAAATTATCACATATCATTGCATAATTCACCAGGAGAAAATTTGTGCAAAGACACTGCAGTTGAAGCATGTGATGGAAGTTATTGTTTCCACAATTAATTTTATTAAGTCACGAGGGCTCAATCATCGACAGTTCCGACCCATTCCTGCAGAATTATGATCAGACTATGGCGATGTAATTTACTTCAGTTACGTACGTTGGCTTAGTAGGGCGAACACATTGGCGCGCTTCTACTCTCTGCTAGAAGAAATAAAGAAATTTATGAGAAACAAAGGAAAGGATGTGAGTATCATGGACAATGAGGATTGGCTGAATGACCTTGCTTTCTTAGTTGACACAACCAAATATCTTGCAGAATTGAATATAAAGCTAAAAGGAAAGGGTCAGTTCGTCAATGCGTTAAATGAGCAGGTTACAGCCATTACCGAGAAGTTAAAGCAGTTTCAAAAGCAGTTACGTGTTATAAAAACTGACCACTTCACAAAACTGGTAGTAAGACGTGCTAAGACAGTAAAATTTGAAAAATACGCAACATTGATTGGTAGCCGGAGAAACGAATTCGAACAGAAATTTGCAGATTTCAGAAATCATAGTCTCGAGCTTAAACTTTTTGCTGATCCATTTAGCATAGATATTAATGAGGTGGAAAATACCTTTCAATTAGAATTAATTGAAGTTCAAGCAAGCAGTCACTTGAGGAGAGCTTTTGTGGAGAATGACATTCACACGTTTTATAGGAAATACGTTAACAAAGAATCCTTTCGAAACATGCCATTCGGTTTATTGCACTGTTTGGTAGCACATATTGTTGTGAACGACTTTTTTCACTTATGAAAAATGTAAAGTCAAAGTAACATGTAGATGTAGTAGAAATTGAAATTTTCCAAATTGTTAATTTGTAGATTTTTTTACCCCATTTGTACATTGTAGTTTAATAATATTTATCTCAGAAACTATAAGGGAGCCTCCACACAGAAGAAACTGGCAAATAGCGACGCAACTCGGGCAACGTTGCTTCGCGGTCGGACCCTTTCTAAGAAATGGAGAAACCCACACTCAAGCAACATTACCTTAAAGCAGTGGTTCCCAAAGTGGGCGCTACCGCCCCCTGTGGGGCGGTGCTCTAGTCTATGGGGGCGAAAAGAGGCAAGGGGGCGGCAGGGGGGCGCCGGAGGGTCCTGACAATGTGACATTTGCGAAGGCTCGGTAACCTTCCTTTTGTCTCCGTTTTAAAGCTTCGTTTTTAAAGTTTACATTGTTTCCCGCATCTGGAAGTAATTTAAACCATTTGTTTCCTTACATTTTAAAGTAGGAACGGTTGAAAAATATTTCCAAGCCTTTCTCGCACAAGGGAAACTTTTGAAGGGGTTTAATCTCATTTGGTCTATCGTTGGCACAACTTCACGACACTGAGTACTTCGGCAGTAAGGTTAAGTGTGAATAAAACGGGTGTGAATCCGGAGAGGAATCAGCTCATCTGATAATTAGATTCGGTGGTTTTACATCAAATATTTACCTGGATAATCGTTTTCCAAACAATTCGGTTCCAACGATATTATCAAGGCTGTATTGGTAAGTTATTTTTCATTCATCGCATGATATCATTCTTGTTATAGTACTATTATATAATTTTTTGTATTATTTTATGATGGCGAAGTATATTACGAAAATAAACGGCCAGTATATTGTTTATGTTTTCATGAAATGGTAATAGATAGTTCAAAAAGAGGACCTTTTCTCTCATACTTCGTATATATACGATTGAACTTTCCCTTTGCCGGCTAGATATCAATTAAATAAATTCCCGGTTCACTGATCTAAGTCACGGTTTTGCTGACATTGTGCATTTCCTTGAAGCATAGCTTTTTTCAAACAATGGGTAATATTCACAATAATTCTTTGAATAAAAAGAAAACTTTGGAAATATTTCGCCTTCACGAGTAAATTGAGTAGTAAACATACTTCTTCACAAAATTCCTCTTAATAATATATCATCAAATGAAAAGGTGGCCTTGCTATGGAATAAACTTTAGTTGAACCAACGCACACACAAGTATCCAAAAATTGAATCAAAGCCAATTTCACCGCAACAGTCCCTTGAACTGCCTTTCTTATGAATACAATTTAGGGAATTGCATGGACTAATATGATTCATAACGACAGAATAAGAGCCAAAGAAATATTATTTCACCCTCAACTGACTAGACCAGTATTATAAATCGAATTCGAGAGGAGCTTACTTTGCAGCCGAGTGTTTGGTTTCTCTATGAAAGACGGCAAAGGTGCATGTGCAGACCTCTGGCACAAACTCCCTACGCACCATTTTCGAATTAGCGCTCGCGTGATAAATGTATTGCATTTGTATATGAAATGTACGATATTTATATAAAATAAATAAACTGTATTAATATTTTCAGTTTACCCGAAGTAAAACTACTACCGTTCAAGAGCGAAATAACGTGTATATAAATCCTGTTTTATACCAGGTATGCAGAACAAATACATATATTCAGCCTTGCTTATATATGTTTGAAATTATGCCGCAAGCACATAAATATTTTGTTTTGATGTTTTTCATATGGTTATTAGTAATTTTATTTTAAAAAGCAACCACTTAAAGATTGAATCCACGTCTTATCATTAACTCATACGTGTATTCTATTTAGTTAATATATATTAAATTTTATTTTAACAAAATTTAATATTTAAACCTTTATTGTAGAAACAGAATGGCAGGAAATGACTCATCAAAGAAGAAATGTAGACAGTATAATGTGGATTATCTTAAGTACGGATTTATAGAGTCACCTATAAACAAGCACATGCCTATGTTCTTACTATGCGAAAGGGTGTTTTCAAATGAGGCGATGAAACCTTCCAGACTAATTGACCATTTTAGGAAGGCACATCCTGACAAGACAGAAAAGACTTTAACATTTTTTCAGTCACTTCGTGACAGAGTGCAAAATCGTCCAACACTTTCATGTATGTTGTGTAATGCTTCAAAACATATCACTGATGGTTTGCGTGCATCATACAATATTTCACTATTAATTGCCAAATCTGGAAAGTCACATACAATTGGTGAAGAACTCATCTTACCAGCAGTAAGTGAAGTCCTGAGTACTGTTCTGCATAAGCCACCATATGATACAATAAAAATTATTCCCCTAAGCAACACTTCAGTTCAACGACGAATAGATGAAATGGCTGAAAATGTGGAAGATATATTGTGCAGCATCCTGAGAACAACAGAATTTGCATTACAGTTGGACGAGTCAACTTTGCCAGGTAATGAATCTGTGCTTCTAGCTTACGTACGCTTTATTAAAGATGAAAATCTATCTCAAGAGTTGTTGTTTGCAAGGCAATTAGAAACTGACACTAAAGGGAAGTCAATATTTCGTATTGTAGAGCAGTTCTTCAGGGACAAAAAAATTCCACTTTCTAACAGACTTGCTGTTGCGACAGACGGAGCTCCGTCAATGACTGGTCGTCACCATGGTTGTATTGCATACTTGAGAAAATATGTACCAAATGTTTTTGCTATTCATTGTGTAATTCACCGACAACATCTAGTGGCCAAAATACTGAGTGATCGCCTTCACAAGTCCTTAAACATTGTAATTACAGCAGTTAACAAAATCAAAGCCCATGCTCTTAATGATCGACTCTTTCGAGAGTTGTGTGATGAGAACGACGAAGATTTTAAACGTTTGTTACTACACACGGAAGTTCGTTGGCTATCAAAAGGCAATTGTATAAGGCGCTTCTATAATCTTTTTGACACTGTCGTGCAGTTTTTTGAGGAGAAAGATGCTTTTCTCAGCGACAACCTTAAAGAGATTAGGAGTGACGTTGCATTTTTGTCTGAACTATTTGCAAAGTTCAATGAAATAAATTGAAAATTGCAGGGAAATGATACAAACCTTATAAAGGCAAAATCTGTGGTGACTGTGTTTATTTCCAAGTTGCTTTTATTTAAGCGCAACATAGGTCGCCGCGAGCTTTATCAATTTCCTTCCCTGCTTAAGCTAGAAGAGCAAGCTGGTATAGGTGATGATGATTTGAGAGTCTTTTGTGACCATTTAGCCACCTTGCATAAAAATATGACGCAGCGATTTGAGGATCTTCTTTTGTTGGAAATTCCAGACTGGGTGATAAATCCGTTTGTAGATATTGAGGAAGTTGGAGTATTAGAGGAAGAATTAATTGGACTACAAAATGACGTTGAATTGAAACCAAAGTTTAAGATAAATTATCAAGAGTTTTGGTTACAGAAGGAGGTTTCCGATCGTTATCCTGCATTATGGATGGTGGTTAAAAAACTCCTTCTTGCATTTCCGACTTCATATTTGGTGGAACGTGGTTTTAGTGCAGTCATTCAGCTTATTTCCAAGCAGAGAAACAGACTTCAGGTTTGTGAACGCGGTGATTTAAGACTCCTGCTAAGTGACATTAAACCGGACGTTGGAAAACTGGTATCAGGTCATCAAGCCCATCCATCCCATTAAAATTTTATTTGATGGAAATATGTTATTAAATTAGGCAATAGAATCTCCTTAAATGACTTCTAGACCATGAAAAACTATAATCAATAGTCACTTAATTGTTTAACTAATTTTAACAAAACATGATTGGTTATTCTATTTTCATAAATTGAAAATGTTCATGTTATGTAATTGCTTAATTTAAGTAAAAAAATGACATGTAAACTTCTAAAAAAAGCTTTCTTAAAATTATTTGTTTTGATAATTTATTTTTATGTAAAAAGTATATTCTCACCTAAGTTCCTTTTATTGCGTATTAAGTCTTTTGCATAAATATGATATGAAAACTATACATCTATTGGATTCTAAATAAACATTTGATCAGTCATTGTTTTTAATTTAATTATTTCAATGTTCCTCATTTGGTTATTTTGTTTTATGATTTTGATTATTATTTTAAAGCTACCGATTGGGGGGCGTTGAGTATAGGTTTATGGATCCAAGGGGGCGGTGGCTCGAAAAAGTTTGGGAAACACTGCCTTAAAGCAATTGGGAAGAGGCAACAGGGCCTGTCGGTTGCTCGTCGCTCAAGTTGCGTGTGTGTATCTGGGCGCCAAAATATCTTCCTTAATATTTGCCGTAGAAAGCCGTTTAAAAGACGTGTATAGTCGAGAAATTACGTTCAGTGTTAAACAGAGATGCGGTCTCGTCAGAAATGCATTTAAAAAGTTTGATTAATTGGAGCTTATCCATCCGTGGTCGGGGGATACCCCGCTGGGAAGGGTGAGCTCGGGCGTCGAGGAAGGGTTCGCACAGCCGGGGACTAGAGGTATCTCGCGGGCTAATGACGGTCGAGAGACTGATCGCGGCGAGGTCCCCGTCGATCTACTTTTAACAGTTGCGACTAGTCCCTTCTGCGTGAGTATATAAGTCGCTAGTTGCTATTCGGTTGTTGCCAGTTGCCAGTTGTTACTTTCTTCTGTGTGGCACCTCCCTAAGTCGTAGATATGTGCTTTTGCGGACTTTTTTTTAGCAAATGTTCTTCTCTACCTGAATACATTTTTCAATCGATAACTTACAGATCGTGTAAGGGCTAGGGAAAGCAAAAACTATTTCCGGATGTTGGTGACGTCATCACACCGTTGAGATATTGCGCAGTTGCGGAAAACAAGCACGTATCGCCACTCGCGCTTCTTAATGCACAAGCAAAGGCTATTCGTTTTTAAGGTTCTAAAGGTAATTATATTCATTCAGGAAGGTTCTCAATACTAATTTTGCATTAGATAATTAGATAATCTAAAATAAAAAAGTGATCTGAAAGGCTTGCAACTTTTAGTGGTATTATTATAAATAGCTGCTTCTAACATATATGGATGTTTAGTTACTTCAAGAAGGACTACAGACCTAAACCAGAATGATAGGCCATTGCGTACAACCAATGAGAAAACTGAAAATTCCAAAAATATTATTTTTAAGAGGGTTATTTATGACCTCATTTGCCCATTTCAATATCCCATAAAATGGATGGAAACCTGCACATAAAATTGCAATTTAAAATGAATTCAAATTAATATAGAATCACGAGGCGACATCCTTTCTATAGCTAAAAGAATAGGGTTCATTAATTTTTAAGACTAATAAATTCAAATCAGTTCTGAATTAGCGTAGGAATTTATTTTTAACGGGAAAAAAGGAGATTCTCAACGATGAAAAATTTCAACCACTATGGCAACGATCACAGTTCTTTTAAAAGGAATTGGTAATTTGTATTATAATAGCATCTATTTAATGCCTTTAATTAGGGAATTGGTTTCAAACAAACGACGTATTCATTCGGTGACGTTATAATTTTGAAACACGATTTACCGCATTAATTAACATCATGCGTTCATACTTACACGCGAGGCAGAGGCGTTCTTTACGATTTATGCAATCATGTCAAAAAAGATAAATATAAATGGCTTAGTATAATGTCTACGAACTGAAATGCCTGTAGTGATGCCGAGGAAATAACGAATTTTTTATTCACTGACAAATTATTAATCAGTTATGATTAATAAAACAATGTACAATTATTTAAAACTTACCTCACTCGAATAGTAGTAATGTAATATTTATGTTCACGTTTATTCCTTCGTCGTAAATTACCCATTTTTTTCACTAACAAACGCTGTTTATAGATTATATTTACCGACCTTATGGTGGGATATTCTACGAGCCTCTCTATAAGGTCGGGGGTATGTCCTGCTGAAACGAGGTACGGAAGAAAGGAATGTCGGTGGTCGTTTGAAGACAGTTTTACTACCCCTTCCACGCATCTACCCTATGGAGTGTATTCCTGGAACAAATGTTTTTTAAATTCCTAGCTAGGGTTTTTCCAATAGATGGACGTTGTTGTATGCAATTTCACACCTTCTCCGTATGCACTGAACCCAAACTTTTGGCAGCCTTTCTCTAAATGCTATACAGGAAGGATCGTTCAGCTCTCGTGCTTTTGGCTCCTTCATCCTTTGCTACAGGTTAGTAAATTTCAATTTATATGTAATAGTTTAAAAAAGGTGTACATAAATTAGCAATCGTTACTTAAGGTTGAATAGGGATTAAGGATTCATATTTATTTGCTATTTATTGTAAAATATTTCGCCGATTATAAAAACACATTTTTATCAGGATTTGAGGTAAGAGACTCTTGATCCAGCGCTGAATAATTAAGTCTAATTTTTCTCTCTGCAGGTATACCTCGCGATACGCTGTTTTGCGATACGCTTCGGTTTTACGCTCATTACACTTTCTGACTCTACCTCTCGATCCGATCGCTTGATTCGGATATACGCTCTTACAAAACTCGGAGAACGAAGAGCCTTTCTCTGCCAATTCGAAAGGTCTCAACGCGAGCAATGAAAAACAACTTTGTTTCATTATATATATGCTTTTAAATTGTTTTTGTATTCATTTCATGTGTATACAATATTGCACCGGAGAAGTAATGTAATCGACGAGTTTCTTTTTATGTCCAAGGTGCATGGTGTTTCAGCGGACTACAGCCAGTTTTCAGTCCGAGCTCGTGGTGGTGACACATTGAATTTGTGATAGTTTTTACCCTTATAAGTTTGAAATGTCGCAAACGAAAAAATTAAAGCGAAGTATTTCTCTTAATTAATTAATTAAATTGATCTGATAAAACGCTATGAAAGTGGGCAAGGGCACGCTGCTATAGGTCGTGCTCTTTCTCTAGCTCCGTCGACTGTGAGAACTATTTGCAGAACTGCTGGAAAAATTAAAAAGTGTGCTCAGGGGGCTACTTCTTTAACATCAACTGTGCTAGGGAGGCATAATCGAAGTGAAACACTGATAGAAAGGGAGCGTTTTCTAAACATAGGTATGGATCGAAGAACATAATATTACACCCGGTTCCTATGTTTGGCGGAAGATGTCAGCACAGTGTAATTTGCATTTTATATTGTGGTGCCGTTGCCTAAAAATAATGTAATGCCCTTCCGTAGGGCAAATAGTATGCAAAGATATTTTAAGCCACCAATCTAAATACTTGGATGATAATTAGAGTATTGTATAAAATACGTACGCGCGCTCTCTTTTCCCCTCCTATCTTTGACATGGTTTTCAATGAGATTTTTGCATTCGTTTAGCACGGTTTCGCGCAACAAGGTCCTATTTAGGAACATATCTGTCGTGCTTACCCGTGATTTTAATCCATACAGGAACGCATCTATTTTTTATAGCATTGCTCTTATGTATAAATATGTTACGCAATACGCTGATTCGCGATTCGCTCTGGTTTTTTGGAACGCAACTCGAGCGTATTGCGAGGTATACTTGGATATGTCTTATGTTATATAAAGAGAATATTTAATACAGTGATTAAATACATCAAATGATTCAAAGTAACGTATAAGATAGTCCTTTTTTGACGGCTAAAATATTATTGCTATAATTATATTATTAATGTTTTTTCCTTTATTAGTCCTTAATTGGCATCAACGAATGTCTAAAAGCCTTTAAATTGAACACACAAATTCTGTTTTTAAGAATGTTTCTCGGCAAAAGCAACAGTATATTGTTGAGATTTCATAAATTAAACGTTTTCTAGTTTTCATTATACAATTTCAAGAGATACAGCATAATTTACAATCTACATTCGCGATATTATAAATATTTCAAAAATATACAAGGACAAGAAATATTGTTTCGTGTTCGCACAGTGAACTTTTTTCTGCGCTAACTATTTTTTGTTTGTTAAAGAGGTAAGCTTTCAAGTCAAAATATTCTTATATATATGTTTGGTTGTACGCTGTGGATACGTCGCATTAACACGTTGTGTAAAGGATTTAGATTCCCGTACTACACTCAGTTCCTGGACATTTTATCATAAATCCAACAAAGCACCCGAAATCTCGTGGTCGGCTCAAATGTGGTGATCTCCTTGGTTTAAAGTCACGATTTAATTAACAGAAAATAAAATTAACGATTTAAATGTACTTCTTACATTGTATACTTTGTATTGTATACTTTTTTACTGTAAGTAAAAGACAAAATATTATTTTAATAAATTCGTTATTGAATGTTTTCTTTAATATTAACATTTAAAAATGAAGAAGAGTGTAAATGAGTATAAATAAAATTTTATGAAAAACTTAATATATTAGTTCGATTCATTTTTACCTAAAGATTTATCTTCTTATAAAATTTTAAATATAAATAACCAAAGTATTGTGAAATAAACGTAAATTTTATGTAGAAATTTGAAATAAAAAGTAAATAAAAAATAAATCGTGTAAAGTGTTGTAGGCTTCTCCAAAGGGATACATGGAGTTTAATCTGGCCGTGTATTGAGCTCAATTTGCCATTATTTATTTACAATTTATTCAGCATTGCTTCATATTTCCTTTGTTGTGTACTCACAGTATAATTAGAACGTTTTATGTTTTTTAATCATCGAAACAGTTACAAATGTATATTGAACTTAAGTTAATGAATGGATGTATAATGCTAGGGAGCTCTCTAAAGGAAAACCGTGCTAAGCCGAAAAGGTGAAAAGTAAAAACCGTGCAAATCGAAGGATTTTTTGGGAAGGTTCCTTTCGATTATTGTGTTATTAGTTGCAGTTTAGGCTGAGTGTAAAGTGAACGGAACGGTAGGATCGCAGTGAGAATTCTTAGATTTTTTCGTTCCATTTTATAACGCAATTCAGCGACAATAACGTTAATCAAACTCGGAATTATCTCAACCCGCCGACGCCGGAATTATGAACTGTCTGTGAAAACGTTTATATTCAGGATGCTGCTTAATTGGTATATTATCATCAAAAATTCGAATTTCTATAGCCAAATTCTCTGTGGTTTCTGAGATTTGGGCGTACCATATATGGTATGCTCGGCGCAAACGTGATATTTTCGCTGTAATGTATACTTTGCTGTTCTATTGCGGAATATTCGCTCTATCTATCAGTTTTAAATGGTTATTCATGCTATGTAGGATTTCAAAGAACAGGGTAAGACAAAGTTAAAGATTTTAGGCTAAATTAAAAAGATTTATTTAAAAAAGCGACATAATAGGTTCTATAATGAATATGAAAACATTTCACTCTTGCTTTTTGAATGCATTCATACTATTTCGTCGCAGAATTGTAATCATTCTTTGAACACAACTCAAACAAGTGCACATCCATAATATAGCAATATTTTTGTCAGAAACGTACGTATTACTGGCAAGTACCTAAAGGACATTTTGGTGCTGTGAACGAAATGCAATAATAATGAACTAAAATGAAACTTACGACATGGTTTTCCATCTACTATTTAGTAGGGAATGTTATAAAACACTCAATATAGCAACTCACGTCGCCTTTCACACATTCATACCGCGATTTTGAACCACAAAAACCACATCGGCGTCTCTTATCAGGAATGGATGCTACCAAGTGGTTAAAGTCATCTTTGCGGGTGCTGTCACTAACCTGGCTATTCACTGCACTGCATGGCGCTGATGGTTTCCCTGCGCCCCTTGGGAGAGACCCATAGAGACTAAGATATGTATATCACTACTTCTAAATTCTAATTGTGGGAGAGATTTATCTGACTTTCTTATTAGAATCCATGCATTATGAACTGCAGGATCAAGCATCCAAGTAAACAGGGGCCACCACCACTTCTTACCACGAAATCCAATGTGGTAGTTTCCCACATTCTTGTCCATTCGGTCAGTGCCCCCCATGTATTTGTTGTACTGCCCAATTGCATGGGGTCGCGGAACAACCACTCTATTTTTTTCAATCGACAGTACCGCCACACAGGTGAAACTGGATTCACTCCGTATGTTGTTGATGCAACTGTGACTACAGAATTGTCGACCCAACGAATTAGTGATATTACATCTGACGACACTTTACTGTCCATTCTTCCTCGGGGAAGATTTTTGATCGAGTTTGAAGGCTTAAGAGGGAGATTCTTCGCGCACCGTGCTCGTTTCACCAATCCCGCGTTCTTTTAGGTGATGAATAAGGGGAATTCCTGTAATAATGTTATTAAAATACAACTGAAACGGTAGGTTCTTCACTGATGCGGGAAATTCATCATGCATGATGATCATAGGAGTGGCTTCCTTCCCGAATCTTGCCTCGCATTCACTGTTCCGCCTTCTAGATTTTCCCTGATAGATGTCAAAAGAGATCAAGAAACCATCGGGTGTGTTTAGGCACCATATTTTGTACCCAAATTATATAGGCTTTTCCTTGATGAATTGCTTACAACTATGACGGCCGTAATATGCCACCATGCATTCATCAAAATTGATTTGCTGCTCCGATGTAAATTTCTGCAAGTATATCATTCGTAGCATGTCGGTAAAAGGGCGCAGCTTCCGCATTTTGTCATTTATATCCAAGCGATTGTTGTCTGCGCAATGTATAAATCGGCAGATCTGAAGAAAACGATCCCTTCGCATAGCATTCACAACAAGTTCGTTTCTGATATACTTTTTGTTTTCCCAATAACTCCGTTTACTTGGCACCACATTGTACCTAGAAAGCAACAAGATAGAGATAAAAACTTTCATTTCAGTGCGTGAAACAGAGGTATCTGAACAGTTTTTGTATTGTGTGTACCTCAAAGTTTCTTCACAGAGAAAGTCAAGGATACTTGCAAAAATTTCTACCGGTGACATATTTCGCTCTGCAGTTAAGTTACGCTCAGGAAAAACACTCAATGCCTGCTGCTGGAAATCTTTATCTGTCCAAGTCATTTCGGAAGGCTTCAAAAATTCCCGCGGAGTAACTTTCGGTGCAGAGGAACTGCTGCGTTGCTCAACCACCTTCCTCGCAGCATCTCTTGAAGACCCCGGCAAAGGTGAGGCAGGCCAGGGACAGTTCTCGTCGCGAAAATCCAAATCATTGTCGCTACGCAACTGCCGACCAGTTAAATTGTCAATTACTCCACCAGTGTCTTCATTCGCAGAGTCCTCATCGGAATTGACATTTGGCTCTGGCGGTCCAATAAAGATCTCTTTCACATCCAACGAGTCTTCCTCGTGTAATATACTTAGAACTTCTTCATGCGTCAGTCCCCTAAAAATAAATATAGAATTGTAGCAAAAAACTGCCTAACAAAATTAAGCGCCTATCAAAGCCCAAATTCATCAGTATTCAAACATATGCGGGGATTAGAAAACTAAATCGATTAAATATAGGTTTTCCACTTCCCTTCATTTCAAAGCATTTTAAAAATCTAAAAACGAGCGAGGTGGGCACAAAGCTACCAAAAAACAAGCCAGATATAAAATATTTTTAAGTATCTATATTTTATGTAGCGGAAAGTATATTTTTATGGTATATAAGATCGATAATATACGAAAAATTGATAAACTGGCTGAAAAGCTAAGAGACCTCGTAAGCGCCTAACGAATCATATATGGTACATCTACATGTTACCCTGCAATTCAGCTAATTGATGAGTGGCAGGAGGTGCAAGGCACCAAAACCTACCTAAAGATTGTCTATCGCAGGTTGTAATTTTCAATTGTGATCTCGTATTGTCCTCGGAAAAAATCGAGCCTAGATAACGCTCCGTCCTACAATCGATCTCACGTATCTTATCGTCACGGTCGTTTCTACCTATATACGTCGGTGCTTCAAATACTCCTACAACCTCGTCTTTTAGACATTCCGATTTATATTTCTCCAGAAGCCGCAACCTTGAGTTGAATCTACGATCCTCCAGTGGTACACAGTTCAAATCCCTCAATAATGAGGTGGCGCTTTCCTTATGTTCGTACTTTTGTTTTACGAATCTGGCTGCTCTGCGCTGAACTTTTTATAATTGAATTATATGTCCCTTCTCGTACGGATCCCATATGCATGAGGCGTATTCCACTTGCGGTCTAACCAGTGATAAGTAACATGTTTCACGTACTTTTTCTGTAGTGTTCCGTACTATTCTACTTATGAAAGCCAGTTTCTTGTTGGCCGCGCCTATAACTCGACGAATGTGCATGTCCCATGAAAGATCTCGACAAATGGTTACTCCTAAATATTTTACATGCTCGGCTGCGTTAATATTTATTTCATCTATTTTATACTCGAAACCTACTTCTATGTTTTTACTTCTCCAGAACGTAACTGCGGCACATTTAGTGTAATTAATTTCAATTTGCCATTCTTTGCACCACGTTGAAATGGCTCTTAAGTTGCAGCGACTGATGGTCCTCCTGGTTTTTTATTTCCTTATATAGAACGGTATCATCGGCAAAAAGTCTAATTTTACTTTGAACTGCCGAGCAGATATCATTCACATAAATTAAGAAAAGTAGAGGGCCCAATACACTTCCCTGAGGAACACCCGACGCAACTTTAACGGGGGACGAATATTTCCCATCGATGACAACTATCTATTCTCTATTCGAGAGGAAGTCTCTCACCAAGCTGACAATTTTATGGATTGATACCATATTGTCCTAACTTTGCAATTAATCTTTTATGAGATGCTTTATTAAACGCCTTCCTGAAGTCAATGAATATGGCATCGACCTGAGTATTTTTCTCTCCGCATCGCAACAAATAACATAAAGGATTGAACGAAAAAATGAACATCAAAATGGAACGGAAAGTACTGTGAATTGCAACATAAATACCTACATATGTCTAGCACAAAACACTCGAATAAAATTTGTACGAAAGCTATTAGAACAAAGGTAACTTGCTCCGCCGTGTAAGTCGATGCGTCGACAACTACGCACGCTCACAACAAATTCTGAAAACGAGGCTGTGTGACACCAGCAAAGTATTGAGTAAGTTCAGCCAGCATCGAAGACAACTGAAACATTGCAAATAATTCTAAGCACGACCGAGATAGAACTCTGCTCTGCGTACCATATATGGTACGCTAGGCGGAAACGGGTCAAACGAGTGTTACAAGGAAGAAAAATAGAATCATCGGCGATACAGCACACTCAATGTAATCTACATGAAAATACGTTTTTGTGAAATGCTTTGAAATCTAACAGAGAAATTCAGAGAACCTCAAACAATTCCCGTACGACCAGGAATGAAGATAAACCTTAATAATTGAGAAAGATGATTTTAATTGGACTCACAAGACAGATTGAGAAGTTGGTTGGACTTTGGCAGGCGAAGGAATACAAAAGGAAGATAGAGAACAGGTGGATATTATGAAAAGTTATGAAAAGATGAAGAGAAATAATACTAATTCAATTCTATTGCGAGAGCTGCCCATATACATACAAATATGTGCCGCTAACATGAACATAAATTGTTTTTGGTAGAATTATCATTTCAGGATATGCAATAGATTTTCTTTTGAAACGGATAATTATGTATTTATGAATTCAGTTTCATTCGTATGTTATCTTAGATCGGTTGTTTTAAATAATTTACTTTTCAGGTGCAGTTTGAACATAATCGTTCCACCCTATGCTCCGACGCGTCTTCTAGAGTAGCTTCCATTGAGACCTCGATTCCACCAGTCGATTTGACCTTGACCGAATAAGTCGCGCTTCAGCTACACCGCCTACTTACAGACGAACAATTCTCGAGCTCACCATATGGCTGCAGTCGATAGAAAAGGCTTTTGTTCTAAAACATAATATCGCTGAATTGTTCTACGTTTCACGTCTGGTTTTCAGAACACATTCTTGGTCTAGGGACAATCTAAAGTATCAACTAGACGTAGATTAGAGACAGTGAGCCATAATTATATCAAATATGGAATGTAACATTGGTTTTTCGGTGGAATCAGATGTTGATTAATAATTTCTAGCATCCGACTTCCTTCGCAGTCTACTGAAATAGCTTCAACCGGAAGAACATCTTCACTCCACTTCTCTCTTTCCCTCTCTCCCCTTCTCTCTCTTTCTCTCTCTCTTTCTCTCCTCACCTCTCTCCCTCACCTTTCTCTCTCTTCTCCCTCCCTCACCTTCTTTCTCCCCCTCACTTTGTTTCTCACCTTCTCTCTCTCACTCCCTCCCTCCCCTTCTCTCTCCTTCCCTCTTCTCCCTCTCTCCCTCCTCCTTTCACTCTCTCCCTCCCTCACCTTCTCTCTGTCTCCCTCTCTCACCTCTCTCCCTCTCTCACCTCTCTCCCTCCCCTTCCCTCTTCTCCCTCTCTCCCTCCTCCTTTCACTCTCTCTCCCTCCCTCCCCTTCTCTCTCCTTCCCTCTTCTCCCTCTCTCTCTCCTCCTTTCACTCTCTCTCCCTCCCTCACCTTCTCTCTGTCTCCCTCTCTCACCTCTCTCCCTCTCTCACCTCTCTCCCTCCCCTTCCCTCTTCTCCCTCTCTCCCTCCTCCTTTCACTCTCTCTCCCTCCCTCACCTTCTCTCTGTCTCCCTCTCTCACCTCTCTCCCTCTCTCACCTCTCTCCCTCCCCTTCCCTCTTCTCCCTCTCTCCCTCCTCCTTTCACTCTCACTCCCTCCCTCCCCTTCTCTCTCCTTCCCTCTCCTCCCTCTCTCCCTCCTCCTTTCACTCTCTCTCCCTCCCTCACCTTCTCTCTGTCTCCCTCTCTCACCTCTCTCCCTCTCTCACCTCTCTCCCTCCCCTTCCCTCTTCTCCCTCTCTCCCTCCTCCTCTCTCTCTCCCTCCCTCACCTTTTTGCTTGGCGTTGTCGTGTGCAATTGGCGAAGGACGAAGTAAACGGAAGTTGCGTGGCGAAGGCGGAAGTGCATTCCGGGGTTAGAATTGGTTTTATTACACTTAAAAATTATTACCGAGCTAATCACTAAAAGTGAATGAGAGGAGTTATCATCTTACACGCCGCTGCTATTAAACCATTCGCTTCCGTGGTTGTGGCGCAGAAATCCACCGCTGGAGACGAAAATTCAGCACTGCGCATCAGATCGCTCAAAGAAGTTAGTTAGGCTTGGTATGATTCGATTTAAATCGAAAGACGTCGATAAACGTCGATTTTTTAAATTTCAAAATCGATGAAAATGATTAGTCATCGATAAGTGTCGATTTTCCAACAAGATGGAAAAGTATACTTCCAAAAACCTACCCTTAATTATAATATTTAAGTCGTTTCTGTTTACTTTCTTCGCAGTATTATATTCTACCTCTGATTTCGTTCCTTTTCTGGGCTTAGCATTAACAGCGGGACTGAAAGAAGGGTACTTGCTTACACTCAAATATGTCTTTTAGAAAAGCCCACGCTTCTACTCTGGACAATCAGGAAACCGCAAGGCCATAGGGTAGTTTTAAGAACACGTGTTTCTTAGTCCTTTTGAGGTTTTTGAGATTATGTTTGCCGACCTAATGATGGGATATTCCACGAGCCTTTATGTACAGATAAGGTCATGGATATGTACCGCTGAGAATGCCTCGACCCCTGTTAAACGGTTCGGAAGAAAGAAATTTCGGTGGTCGTTTTCTACCCCTTTCACTCACCAACCCCTTGGAAACAAATGTTTCTCGATACTTTCTAGTAAAATAGTAATTTTCACAGGAAGTCCTATGGAAATTTTGTAGTTTATCATGTATATTTTGGATATTTATAGTATTCAGCTTTTATTTCTAATAAGGTTCAGCATAGCGTCTTCCAAGGTGGGTAGATTCGAGTAGTGGTAGTAATTGACGTGTTCGGGATGCTTTAACCGAACGAGCGGAGCGCCTCAATTGCAAAAAGTTGCAGACAAATCGCTGGATTCGTGCGAAAAAATCAAACCTGTTTGAACCTCTGGCGACATCGCGCGAATCTGGCGAAACTTCCGCTTCCAATGTAACCGTTTCCATTGTTTATTTTTCGCGCGTATATCGGCGTTTTCGCGCGAAAACGCTTCCAGTGTAACCGCAGCCTTAAACTCGGATGACAACAATACTATGCAACGGCAATAGTATGGCCACACAAACAATCGCGCAACAGAAGAGGGCGATGCGATTATTGTGAACGTACCGCCGAACGGCTCAAATCGCGTGTAACGCTAAACTCGCATCGCGCGCCTTTATCGCATACTCCTTGGACAAAACATAAAAATGCAATACTTCGTCAATATTACGTACCTATGATTACGGCAACACCTCTGAATGAAAGATAAACCATTCGTAATAGAACAGAATTTTACTTTCCTAACATACAATGTTTGAATCCGTGCTGATGTAGCGTAAAAATATGTTTATAATCGCGATTAAGTATATATTTCGAAGGCTCTACTATGGAAAATTTTAATTACGGTAAAAAAACTCAGGGCATTTAAAAGGAAATTAAAAATTGCATATTGACTTGTCGCTTTGATTAATAAGATATTAATAGGATATAAAGAGATATTTACTTTGGTGTAATCGAGATGCAAAACATAATACTAAGCATTCTCCTTGCGATTTGATTTGTTTTTCTCGATGCTCCAGGCTTTCCCATACGTACTCTACATCTACATGTTACCCTGCAATTCACCTAATTGGTGGGTGGCAGGGGGTGCAATGCACCAAAACCTACCTAAAGATTGACTATCGCAGGTTGTAATTTTCTATCGTGATCTCGTATTGTCCTCGGAAAGAACGAACCTAGATAACGCTCCGTCCTACAATCGATTTAACGTATCTTATCGTCACGGTCGTTTCTCCCTATATACGTTGGTGTTTCAATTATTCCTACAACCTCCTCTTTTAGACATTCCGATCTACGTACTTTTGGCTCTACCTTTCCGTTAGTTCTGTTTGTATTTTGTTTGTGTTTGTGGTTCATTATTTGTTCTCACTTTTATTAACACCAGTATAGCATACCACATCCTACTTTGCAACCTCATGCAATGTTTATACGATGTTCATAATTTCGACCATCTTCCCCCTACCCCTCCCACCGCTAATACATATTAATTTCCGTAGTGTAGTTAAATATTGCTCATTTACTAAGCGGTTTCCATTCGACAGACAGCCATTTCGCTTATATACATTAACAATTTCCACTGCCTTCGTCTCTTCTATCGTTATTATTTTCATAAGATAATGTTGTTTACCCGCAAGCATTTCCAGTATCAGTACTAAGAAATATACTATTAAGTTAAGATTTTTACCGACAGGAAGCCAAGATATAGTATGTAGTAATATTTTCTGCTACTTAGCTCGAGTTTTTCCCAGGGAAACGCAGAAAATTGTGTTCCTGCGCCGAAAAGTCTCCGCTCCGAAAGATCCCTGCGCCGAAAGATCCCCGCGCCAAAACGGTTGCGCTGAACTGCCCTGCGCCGAATCGGTTGCTACAAACCGTCCCATTCCGCGCCGACCCTATTCAATATATATGGAGAAAGTGTAATGCAAGAAGCGTTAGAAGGCACAGGAGATTTCAAAATTGGAGGAAGGATTATAGGAAGAGTAAAATACGCGGATGGTCAAGTTTTTCTAGCAAGAAAGGAAGAGGAACTCCAGAAAATGATAAATAGACTAGTAATAACAGGTAGAGAATACGGTATGGAAATAAATACAGAAAAATCAAAGGTCATTCGAATATCGGGCAAAGAGAATCTTAACGTAAATATTGGAGGAAAGCCTTTAGAACAAGTTTCAGAATATACCTTGGAAGCATCATAACACGAGAAGCAAAATGTACGGATGAGATCAGAACTAGAATAAGAAAAGCAAAAGCGGCTTTCGGGAGAAAGAAACAACTACTTACAGGGAATATAAGGGAAGATATCCGCAAAAAGTTGATAAAATGCTATGTAGGGAGTATAGCTTTGTATGGGGCAGAAACATGGACGCTAAGGAAAATTGACATGAAATACTTGGAAAGCTTTGAAATGTGGACTTGGAGGAGAACGCTGAAGATAAAATGGACAGATAAGATGAAAAATGATGAAGTGCTAAGAAGAGTAGTAGAGAAGCGAATGATTATACAGACTATTAGAAAGAGGAAGGCTAACTGGGTTGGATATTACCTGAGGAGAGAGAGTATGATTAAAGACGTGTTATAAGGAAAACTAGATGGAAAAAGGGAAAGAGGTAGGAAAAGGTTTCTGCTAATAGATAATTTGAAAGGGAAAGAGAGTTATCAAGATATGAAGAGGACAGCGGAAAATAGGAGTATATGGAGAACCAGGTTTAACCAAGAATAATCACGGACCTGTCTACGGACAGATTACCTATGATGATGATGATGATATAATAGTTTTAAAAAGGGGCACATAAAATGTCTAAAAGCCTTTACGCTGAACTCGCAAATGATTTTTTTAAAAGAATATTTCTCGGCAAAAGCAGCATCATATTGTTCGAATTACATAAATTAATCGTTTTCTAGTTTTCAGTATACATTTGAAAGAGGTAATTCTTAATTTACTATCTACATTCGCGATATAATATATTTGTCAACGACGCGATAAGAATTACACAAAATCAAAAATATCTATATTTGTGAATAACAGCTTACGATATTTGAGAATAAAAATACACTATGTTTCAGTGTGGTAAAACAATAATTGTGACGGGCTAGGGTTTCTCGGAGAGGAAAGGGCACAAATGAAAGTTACACGTAATAACACAAACACCTTTAATCGCCTGGGGCGCACACTACACTCTGTAAGCTTCCACAAGAGAAGAGAGAACTGATGCGCACCCTGTTGGCTGCGCGCAAAAACAAAATAAAATGAAGAGCAAAGTCCGTTATCGGTCTGGTCTCGTTACATACTCCCCCTTAGAATGGCATGTACGACCTCGAATGAAATTCTACAAGGTCTGCCACTGGCGGCATCTCCTAGGTGGCTGCATCCTAGTAGGTAGCGCAGGTATGTGGGAAGCCACCGATTAAGTAGAAGGCACCGATGTCCTGGAAGGCACCGATGACGTAGAAGGCACCGATGTCCTGGAAGGCACCGATGACGTAGAAGGCACCGATGTCCTGGAAGGGAATGATGTCCTGAAAGGCGCCGATGATGTAGAAGACACCGATGGCGTGGAAGGCACCGATGTCCGGAAAGGCACCGATGATGTAGAAGGCACCGATGACGCAGAAGGCACCGATGTCCTGGAAGGGAACGATGTCCTGGAAGGCACCGATGACGCAGAAGGCACCGATGACGTGGAAGGCACCGATGCAGGTCTTGGAGCTGATTGCTGTTGCCCTGGACGGCCTCGTTTCCACAGCGGTCGTAATAGACACGGATCAGGGGCACCATGAGTGGCGACAAAGGGAGTCAGCAGTCTGCTCGCATACTCGACGGGGCGTTGGTCTGGAAGCTCCCCCTGGAGTAGAACAGCTCCCAAAGCGTAAGCGCTTGCGTCTGTTCGGAGCACATATGGCAGTGTATGGTCTGCTTGCCGAAGGATGGGCGGTGTTGTTAGTAATTTCTTGAGCATCTTGAATGCATCATCTTGACTCGGTCCCCAATTCCATAGAGCATTCTTTTTCGTCAAATCACTTAGAGGTCGAGCAACACTGGAATAGTTGGGCACAAACCGTCGGAACCAGGACAATTAACTATTAATATATGTGTTAGCATATAGGTTGGTTCCCGAAATAACCACGTTTGGCAAAATTTATGAGGAAAGGAGTGAAAATACAAAAACAAGAAATATAGTTTTGTGTTCACACAATGAACTATTTTCTGCACTAGCTATTTCTTGTTACTTAAAGAGGAAGCTTTCAAGTGAAAATATTGTTATATAAATGTGTATATATTTATTTATTCAGTAATTCCACATACAGCTCTGGCAGCCATTTTACAGTGGAAACAATAACAATAGACGACACGAACCCGCGACCCTAGCATTGGGAGCCAGACGCGCTAGCTATATATATATATATGTATATCATTATATATAGACGTTCCTTACAGAGGAGGAGGATATAATTTCGTTTTTCCCTAATGTAAAAATAATAGTTTTAAACAATCTCCAAATGTTGCAATTTTAAAAATTTTACACTTTCTTCATTATGGGGTACTGATGCTACACATTTTAGCTAAATTTTAAAATTGTAGCACTCCTAGAAGTAAAATAATATTTTTCTAATTGTTTAAATTTAAATAATTTTTAACGGCCGCCGCATATCATATGTGATAAAATTGAAATGTTTATTTATGCAAATTTACGACTCTGTAAATAATTTGAAAATTTCAGCTTCCTAACTCATCCCGTAGTCCCTAAACATTTATCTATTTGTTTAAACTTTAAGAATTTTTAACTGCCAAACAAATTAAAATATCAAAATTTGTATAATCTCTATTTCGTTTTTTTAAGAATTCTACTTATAAAAAAATTTTTAACTCCGTGGCACATTCGGAAATATATAAACCTTGAAAATTTGTTTTAACAATTGGGAATTTTTAGCGGCCGCATTGTTGCACTTTTTAAAGATTTTCGCTTTTTCTAGTTGGTTTTGCACAAAATTCTACCTATGAAAAAAATTTCGAATCTCCAGCTTATCTGGAAGTGCCTAAACATTAGTATCCTCCTGTTATATGTTATCTCCTCCTCTGTAAGAGTCGTCTATATATAATGACTAGTAGAAGGTGCATGCATACTGCAAGCATTTCATCTCACCTTGAAAAAACATTAATTTTTCAGGCAGATATTTAATCATTACAAATATTCTATTAATTCTAAAGATTTCACCTCCGCAGCGATTTTCGTTTTTCCCACATGTAAAAATAATAGTTTAAAACAATCCCCAAATGTTGCAATTTTAAAATTTTTACACTTTCTTCATTATAAAGTACTAATGCTACACATTTTAGACAAATTTTAAAGTTGTAGCATTTCTAGAAGTATAATAATATTTTTCTAATTGTTTAAAATTTAATAATTTTTAACGGCCGCCACAATTCATATATGGTAAAATTGAAATGTTTATTTGTAGAATTTTACTATTCTCTAAATAATTTGAAAATTTCAGCTTCCTAGCTCATCCCGTAGTACCTAAACAGCTATCTATTTGTTTAAACTTTATGAATTTTTAACTGCCAAACAAATTAAAATATCAAAATTTGTATATTCCCTATTTCGTTATTTTAGGAATTCTACTTAAAAAAAAATTTCAACACCGTAGCACATTCGGAAATACATAAACCTTGAAAATTTGTTTAAACATTTGCGAATTTTTAGCGGCCGCATTGTTACACTTTCTCAAGATTTTCGTTTTTTCTAGTCGGTTTTGCACAAAATCCCATCTATGTAAAAAGTTTCGAAACTCCAGCTCATCTGGAAGTGCCTAAACATCAGTATCCTCCTGTTATATGTTACATGTTATACTAGTAGTTGGTGCTTGCATACTGCAAGCATTTTATCTCACCTTGAAAAAAACAATTTTTCAGACAGACATTTCATCATTACTAATATTCTTTTATTTCTAAAGATTTCACCTCCGCAGCGATTTCCGTTTTTCCCACGTAAAAATAATAGTTTAAAACCATCCCCAAATGTTGCAATTTTAAAATTTTACACTTTCTACATTATGGGGTACTAATGCTACACATTTCAGCCAAATTTTAAAGTTGTCACACTTCTAGAAGTGAAATAATATTTTTCTAATTGTTAAATTTAAATAATTTTTAACGGCCGCCGCAAATCGTATATGGTAAAATTGAAATGTTTATTTGCACAAATTCACTACTCTGTAAATAATTTGAAAATTTCGGCTTCCTAGCTCATCCCGTAGTACCTAAACAGCTATCCATTTGTTTAAACTTTAAGAGTTTTTAACTGCCAAACAAATTATAATATCAAAATTCGTATAATCCATATTTCGTTTTTTTTAAGAATTCTACTTATAAAAAAATTTCAACTCCGTGGCACATTCGGAAATATATAAACCTTGAAATTTTGTTTAAACAATTGCGAATCTTTAGCGGCCGCATTGTTGCACTTTTTAAAGTTTTCGCTTTTTCTAGTCGGTTTTGCACAAAATCCTACCTATGAAAAAAATTTCGAATCTCCAGCTTATCTGTAAGTGCCTAAACATTATTATCCTCCTGTTATATGTATGTTATATACTCCTCCACTGTAAGAGTCGTCGATATATAATGATATATAACATATAACATAGACTAGAAAAAACGAAAATCTTGAAAAGTGCGACAATGCGGCCGCTAAAAATTCGCAATTGTTTAAACAAAATTTCAAGGTATGTGTATTTCCGAATGTGCTACGGAGCTGAATTTTTTATAGAGGTAGGATTTGTGAAAAATCGAAATATGGCTTATAGAAATTTTGATATTTTAATTTGTTTGGCAGTTAAAAATTCTTAAAATTTAAACAAATAGATAACTGTTTAGGTACTACGGGATGAGCTAGGAAGCTGAAATTTTCAAGTTATTTACAGAGTAGTGCATTTGCACAAATGGACATTTGAATCTTTCCTTAAATATATTGCGGAGACCGTAAAAAATGTTCAAAATTTAAACAATTAGAAAAATATCATTTCACTTCTAGAAGTGCTACAACTTTAAAATTTGGCTATAAGGTCTAGCATTAGTACTTTATGGTGAAGATAGTGTAAAATTTTTAAAATTGCAAAGTTTGGGGATTGTTTTAATCTATTATTTTTACAAAAGTGAGAAATGAAAATCGCTGCGGAGGTGAAATCTTTAGAATTAAAAAAATATTTCCGTCTGAAAAATGAATGTTTTTTCAAGGTGAGACTATAATCTTGCAGAATGCAAGCACCTTCTACTAGTCATTATATATCGACGACTTTTACAGAGGAGGATAGATATAACATACGAGTAGTTGGTGCTTGCATTCTGCAAGCATATCATCTCAAGATAAAAAAACATTCATTTTTCATATTTCATCATTACAAATATTTTTTTAATTCTAAATATTTCACCTCCGGAGCGATTTTCGTTTTTCCCTTATGTAAAAATAATAGATTAAAACAATCCCAAAACTTTGCAATTTTAAGAATTTTATATTTTCTCCATTATGGGGTACTAATGCTACACATTTCTGCCAAATTTTAAAGTTGTAGTACTTCTAGAAGTGAAATAATATTTTTCCAATTGTTTAAATTTTAAACATTTTTAACGGCCGCCGCAATAGGTTTATGGAGAGTTTCAAATGTTTATTTGTGCAAATGCACTACTCTGTATATAACTTTAAAATGTCAGCTTCCTAGCTCATCCCGTTATGTCTAAACAGTTATCAATTTGTTTAAATTTTAAGAATTTTTAACTGCCAAACAATGTAAAATATCAAAATTTGTATAATCTTTATTTCGTTTTTTTGCGAATTCTACTTATAAAAAAATTTCATTGCCGTAGCATATGCGAAAATACATAAACCTTGAAAATTTGTTTAAACAATTGCGAATTTTTAGCGTAGCGTGGTTAGGGAAGACATCTGTGTGACACTGGTTGTACTATGTACTTATAATTTAACATTTTCCGTCAAATCTTGTCTCTCCTGCTAGTTATATCGAAAAATAAATAATCATATATTTTAATATATGAAAATAATTTAATTGATCATGTCGAATGGCGCCCCCTTCGACTTGGCGCCTGGTGCGGGCGCACCACTCGCACCGCTCTTGCTACGGTACTGGCCTAAGCCACCTATTTTTCCTGTGTGTTGTAATTTCCACATGCAAACTTCTCTCAAATACATCATCAACACTTGTCTCATGTTTCATATAAAGTTCTCGTTCACAAAATTTAATGGAAGTCATCTCTATTGCCCATGAATAGAAAAACCCTTCTCTCTCAAGTGGTGTGATTGCCAAAGCTAGAAATTGATGGAATGAAGTGATCATAATATTCTAAGCAGGCAGGCATAAACTGTTAAGTTGGGAATATTTTTGAAACGGGAGAAATTCCTGTCTGGAAATCGAACCAGGTTCTCATTATTTTATTATATTGGGGACTGTTAGTGATAGGCGGCTCCAATGTCCGGCCTAAGAAGGAGTGTTTGTTGCCACGAGCCAACCGGGAGTGTTTTGATGAGCGAGCGTTTTTCAGGTGTATACTCGTAGGTACGGTAGCCCAGGTGACGAGGGAGATTGGGGCGTCGGTATTGGGCACTGGTTACTCCTCGTCGTGGGTGGCGGCGCAATTCGGAACCAACGACGCCTCGAGATGCGGGTCCGAGGAAATTTATTTTAAGGTCTTAAGGCCTCTGCGATTGCTTGCGTCCTAGAGGAGTCGATCTCAATATTTGCAGCATTGCACGTGCCTCGGACGGACGGCGCACAGAGGGGATTTTTTAGGAAAACATGGTCAAAACTCAACGAACATCGGCTTAGACGGGTAATAAACATTGTAAGAGAAAGAGAGCCTATGTGGATACAAAGTAACGTGAATCCTATCCACATTTTTAGTCGCGTTGCGCTGTAAAGTTTGTTCCAAAGTTGACTGTCACACGTCTATACGTTTTGTTTTGCGATTTAAGTGCATCATCTTGTGAATTTTTTTCTTGTGAATTAAGCGCTTGGGTGGATGGTGATAATATGGATTCAATACCTGGAGGTATATTAAACATTTAACATAAATATGATTTTACCTTGGCTTTTACTTTTATGAACTAGCCTACCACGCCTGAAAAGTACGTACAAATGTGTTAATATGGCATTTGCATTGAAACTTTTAGTTACTTTTTCAACTGTATTCAGCAAAATTTCAGGTATGGTGTTATAGAATCATTCGTGCTTTCTCTAAAACCATCAAAAACTCGTGCTAATATTTGTGATTCTTGTTGGAAATATGATTTATTTGTCGAGCATCCCCGTTCATTTTCACTTGATGAAATAACCATTTCGTCGCATGTTTGAGTCTGTGTTTCATATTCAGCTACTTTCCACAACAAAACACCATTTTTCTTACAGGATTCCATAGCCAGCAAACTACTTTGAGCAAAACGGAATTCTTTGAGATGATGCGCGAAAGCTCATCGACAAAATTCAGAAACCAATGCGAACATTTGCGTGAACGAGTCAGAAAATTAACTCATCACTCGGAAACATTACCGAGTGAAATAAAACAAGTTTTATCACGTTGTATATTTCATTTTAAATAGAAGTGGAAAGCTTCTTCAAGAAACACTGAATGTTTTCTTCGCAAAAATAAAGGGTGTCTGGAAAGTAATCTCACCTTTCCAACGCATTCGCACGCCTCCGAGTTTTGGAAAAAAGGCGGGCGTCCACCAATTGACTTTAGTGAAAGCAGTGAACGAGCAAAGCGGCGAAAAACCGAAATATTACTCTTACAGCCAAACACTTCACAGCTGTCTTATATAACAAAACCGATAATTTGGTATTTCAGTTACATCGTATACTTGGTTAATTGCATCGGAAATTTACCGGTCATCTGAAGAGAAATTGTCATTCATAGTACATAATAATAATTTTTTTATGAAATTAATGAACATAAAGGAAGGGATGAGTCATATCAGACCGTAAAATATAAAATTAATTGTAAAACAAAAGTATCAAAGACAAATTAAATAATAGATATACTTTTTAGGCTGGTTTTCAAAGGAAAGAACTTTATGAAATGATCCTGTCTGTCTCCCGCTAACAACTTTTGCACCAATGGACCGATTTTCATGAAATTTGGTATGAGGCTCGTGCTGCCAGGGCCCACCTCCGGGCTATATTTTATTTGGCAAAGATTTAAGTCCCGGGTTTGATTCCAGGAATGTGTTTCCCCTATTTATTTTACATAGGAAGTATCAAATCCCTCGTGCAGAGATGTTCTCTTTAATATTTAAAATATCTTAAAATTGTGATATCGGGGCGAGGTTTGTACTGTTCTAAGGGAAAAAGAATGTAGATTGTAATTTTTATCACAGAATTTTGATCCTTTGTTTTATTTTCTTGAATTTATATTAAAACAGCGTTTTAGCGTTTTAAATCGCATTTTATCGAATTGCTGCCTTGGAGACGATTATTACCGAACTCGGCTTGAACATATACTAGTGAACAAATGGGTTGTTTTCTTTTCCACTCGACTACTCTTCATCAATGGACAGTTGATCCAGTCATATTAGCGTATACACAGTAATATTTATTCAATTCGTTTATTTAAAAAATACATGCAAAAAATAATGTCAGAAAGAGATTTTGGCATTGCTTTTAGTATTTTAAACCTGATTATGCTCTATTAATTGGTTTTCAAATTTTCTCTATCATTGCTAAACAATCAATTACATACCGTATTTATGGCATGAGAGTTCCTTCGAATGACTAACACGTACTGAATCATTTCGTGTCAATATAAGTAATCAGTTCGGGACGTCAATTTTGGGAAACCAGCCTTCATTAGTACTGATTTGGACTTCCTGTTACAACAACAACAACACACCTTGATGCTTTCCCTTGCGGGGTAAGCCATGCCATATGTCTGCCAATTACCAACCCATCACCACATGCTTCCTCCACACACTTCTATCCTTGCACACTTCTTTTGCTTCACTTACACTCATACACTGAGTCACACATTTCTTTTTATTCCTCATGCTTTTAACGTCCCTTTTTCTCAGTCTCACTAATCACATCCAACCAAGTCTTGCGTGGTCTGCCTCTCCCTCTCTCGCCATTCACTCTTCCTTCATATATTTGCTTGGTGATTCTACTCTCCTTCATTCTTTCTACATGCCCGAACCACCTCAGCAGACCTCTCTCATACAAATCTGTCACACTAGCTTTCATACCACATTCGTTCATCGTCCAATTATTCCTTACTTTGTCCCTCCTAGATTTTCCACAAACTCTTCTCATGTATCCCATCCCAACCGCATTCAAACTACTTTTATGCTTCTCCTGACACACCCAGGTTTCACTGCCATACAGCAAGGTAGGCATTAAAACACTCTTGTATACAGACATTTTCGCTTCTTTTGACAACCATTCATTCTTTGCAATCGACCACACACTCCCTGCCACCTTTCTACCAGCATTCACTCTCCTTTTGATTTCCCCATCTACTCTACCATTTTTACTGAACATTCTACCAAGGTATACAAATTCATCCACTACCTCAATCGTTCCACCATTTATACTAAATTGACAGTCGTTCACCTCATTCTCCCGATCGAACACAACTACCTTGGTTTAGGCCACATTTATCCTTAAGTCCATTCTCACTGTGGTATCATGCACGCTATCTAAAATTCTCTGCAATTCTCCTGGGTTCGCAGCCATTAACACAGCATCATCAGCATACAAAAGTACACGAACATTCTCTCCACCAACCTTAACACCCACCATATCCATACATGCCCGTTTCACACATTTATCCATGAACACATTAAATAACCAAGGGGACATGACACCTTGCTCAACTCTAAACCAATCACTCACCATGCCATTCACCCTTACACATGCCCTACTTCCAGTATACACTACCTTTATAGCATTCAGAAACCAACCATTCACTCCATACACGCTCAAAACATTCCATAATTCATTACGATTCACTCTGTCATACGCTTTCTCTAGATCAATAAATGCACAGTACACTTTCTTTCTTACATCCATGCACTTCTCAACCACTTGCTGTAGGGTAAATAATTGGTCGGTGCAACCCCTTCCAGGCATGAAGCCACATTGCACTCCCCACATTTTATCCATAGTTACCTTTTGTACTCTTTCAATCAAAACTTTCCCATACACCTTTCCAGGTATACTCAGCAAACTAATCGCTCTATAATTCTTACATTCAGTCCTATCTCCCTTACTCTTGTAGAACGGTACAATTACACCATCCTTCCATTCAGCAGGCACTCTCGAACTCCTTGCACACAGATTTCACAGATCCCACATCCAACACATAAGCAAATCACCTCCATACCTCCCGTTATGCCATCCACACCTGCAGCTTTTCCATTTTTCAACATATTCACTGCTTTAACTACCTCGTTCTTACTAATCCCCTCATATTCATTAATATTCACTCCAATAGATTCACTCGGATTTATAGACCCATTCACAACATTTCCATACAACTCTTCAAAATACTTTTTCCAACACTCCCTTACATCACTCTCATTCCACACCAATTCACCATTCTTTCCTTGAATTCCGCTCACACCCTTACTTACTCCTTGCCTTGCTCTCTTCACCCATTTCCAGAACAACTTCTTATTCCCCTCAAACTAATTCTGCATTTTCTCAGCTTCATTCATCCGCAATTGTTCTTTACTCTCTTTCACAATTATTTTTGCAGCTCTCCTTTTCTCTTAATACATTTCATACAGTGCCTTTCGCTCATTTTCATTCTTAGCAGCAATCATTCTCACATATGCCTCCTTTTTCTCATTCACAGTCACTTTAACTCTCTCATTCCACCATGCATCACCTCTCATTCTTCCAACAACTGCAATCCCACACACCTTAGTAGCACACTGCAAGATAATTCCTTTCAATCTGTTCCAAGCCTTCTCCACATTCTCTTCTCTCATTTCCTCCTTCCATTCACTCTCTTCGGCCATCAGCCTTTCTTTTAGCACACTTTCATATTCCCACCTATTCATTTGCTCTTGCAATCTTTCCACTTTTACTCTAGTTACCTTCTCCCCTTTCCTCTTTCTCACAATCCATTTTCTCCCAAGATCTACTCTAGAGATCACTAAATAGTGGTCTGATCCACATTTCGCACCTCTCACAACTCTCGTATCATTCACAAGCTCCATCAACCGTTCATCATACACAACAAAACCTATCACACTCTTCGCTTCCCCTCTTGTCCATGTATGCAAGTGGATTGACTTGTGCTTGAACCATGTGTTCGAGACAAACAATCTCATTTCCATACATACATTCACCAAGCTTTCACCATTATCATTCACTCTTGGGTCACCAAATGGTTCAAGGACCCTTTTCGTGCCTTCTCGTTTTACTCCCACACATCCATTCATATCTCCGAGCATAATTACTCTTTCTCCTGGTTCACACTCACTCAAAATATCATTCAATTCTTCCCAAAATTTATTCTTATCATATTCATTCTTTCCGTCAACCGGAGCATAACATGTAACAAGCATAATCCTGCGCACACCCACTTTCATCTGTACCCACAACAGCCTTGGTGACACTAATTCATGCTTTCTCACATGCATCTTAGCCCTTACATTCAGTATCAATCCCACACCTTGACTGCCGTGCACGCATTCATCTACTCCAGACCAAAAGGCCAAACTACCGTTATTCATTTCTATCACATCCCTCCCTTTACGCTTAGTTTCACTCACACACAAAACATCTATCCTCCTTTTATCCATTTCATTCATCAATTCACTCTCTTTCCCATACACACCTCTTACATTCCATGTTGCAATCTTCCATACCGGGTCATCATCAGATGGGCCAACCTGCTTCGACCTACGCCGCCCATCATGGTTTCGGTATTCCGAGGCATTCTTATAGCACATTGTAGTAACGTTAAAAATAGGGTAAGCAAGGTTACCAGCCTATACTGTACCCGTGCCACATGCAGAATTCCTTACTAATGGTAAGGGCACAATACCAGTCAGTTTTGGCACAATTTAGCCGTCATGCTACAAGCGTAACCAACACCCAGTATTACCCCAGGTATGCTTACGCTATTCTACACAAGCTAGGATCTCTACTCTAGAGACTACCTTGTGAGCCAACATTCCGGTTCCCGTGTCCTACCAACTAGGAGGTACGTGCAGTTTACTGACACACTTTGGACACGGACTTCTTGTTTCTGCATATTATTGACTTTTAACTGCTCATTATCCATTTTAGCGTCTTTGTAATAATGTTCTGATATTTTGAGAAACAAACAAAGATTTATTGAGGCTAATAAGATTTTTGGCCATGTTTTCATAAAAAATCGCCGCGGCGGTTCTTGGAGCTATGCGGTGGGGCTGAGGCGTAGAATGTGAGACTATTCTATTATATATATATATATTTTTTATATTATTATATATATTGTAGGCAGGGCCGGCCCAAGGCGTGGGCAGTGTGTGCAAAAGCCACGGGCGGCCGGATTTGAGGGCGGCCGCCTTGCTGCGGACAATCTGGAACTAAAGTTTCCATTAAAATGTAGAGTGTAAGAGTCGAAAGGGAACTTAAGTTCCCATGAGTTTCAGACTATAGTATATTTGTTTGTAAATGCAGTCTCGCTATGGTTTCCAAGTGCCTCGCCATTTGTAGGTTAAGTCAGGAGTTCCTTGCGTGTATGGGTCGTACTCAGGATATAATCTTATTGAAAGAATAAACAAATGCGTTGCGTGAATCTCATTGATCTTTTCTCCTCGTACACTCAAAGTCTCTTTTACCGTCGCGATCATTCAGTTCTTTTATTGCCTTGAGTGAGAGAAGGAGTACTGTCTTCTAACTGGGATTAGCATTTTGGTTATTTTGCATAATAATTGCAAGTAAGTATTTTTAATGCAGTATCTTATAAACTATAATTTCTTGTAGCCCGTTCAGTTTTACTTACTCATGTATTGAGAAAGTAGATATTGTTATCGTGAAAAAATTTGAATTCGAGATATTTATGGAAATACACGTTTTAGGTGTCCCCGAGTCCAAAAAAGTGGTTTTCGCAATGCCATCTGTCTGTCAGTCTGTTCGCTGTTCTATGGCCCAAACGTGTGCATAAAATCTAATGATATCCCGTATTTGTGCAATATATCATCTTTTACAGACCGTTTTTTCATAAAAATGATATTGCACAAAAATAAAGTGTAGTTTATTCTTGGCGATTTTTTGAAAAATGTAATTTAATCAAAAATGGCTATAGAAAATTTAATTAAAATCTATCCAATTGTAGAGCCTGATTCCAAAAATAATACTACTTAAGCCATATATCTCTTGAACTCTCTATATGCCGTACAGCGGCATTACAATATACGCTAAGCTACCTTACCTAAGCCTTATGACGTCACGCCTCCGCCGCGATCCATTCAAACTCTTACTACAGCCTTACGGTTAAACTAAATCGAATGATATATCATATTTATGGATAATATCATTCATAAAAGACATTCTGATGAGATAAACGATTATTGCGCAACAATCAAGGGTACTTTATGCTTGGATATTTAGAAACAAAATTCGATTTACTCAAGAATGGCTCAAAGGATTTCGTTTAAAATGCATCCAAACGTATAACCTGATATCACAAATATTACTAACTAAGCCATATGTCCCAAAAAAGTTACTATATATCGTCCAGTGGCATTATTTCTGTACAAGACACTCAGAGGGGAGGGGGAACCCGGCGATTTCCTAGTCTAACATTCCGTAGCTCACTGTTAACGCCACGCACTCATTAGTGATTCTCATCTCATTAGTTGATCTTCAATAAACATTCCCTTATTCAGGTAGTCAGAGAATCCACGAGAGAGGACAATATATTAGACTTAATAGCACTTAATATCCCTGAACGTGTTTCTGAAGTAGTTATTGAAGAAGGAATCAGCGATCACCGAGTAGTCCGAGTTATCTTGAACATAGCATTCGTAAAGTATCGCAAGCCTAAGCGAAAAGTGTACATATTTAAGAATGCTAACTTTGCGGACTTTAAAGAGAAACTTATTAAAGATTACGCAACTTTCAGAAAATTAGCAAGCACGAAGAACGTTGAGGAAACTTGGAAAGCTTTCTTATCAGTAATTAGAACAGGTATAAATACGTACATACCAAGTAAATATATTACCGATAATGGAGAACCTAGGTGGTATAATCGGCAGGTTAGATGTGCTCTCAGGAGACAAAGAAAGCTTCACTCAAAACTTAAATGCGCCAAAAATAATATGTCACAGGAGGTAATAAATACAATTTCAAACAAGTACAGAAATTGTCGGACTTGGACTAAAAAGATTATGCGCAAGGCATTAATGAACTTTAAGAAAAAGATTCTCTGTGAGCATCTAAACGAAAATCCCAAAATCTTTTGGTCTTATGTTAGAGAAGTTCAAGATCGACGCCCAACCGTAGCACCATTAAGAAACGACAAAGGAGAGGTAGTTTACGATAGCATTGATAAAGGAAACTTGTTAAACTCATTTTTTCAAAGCGTATTTACGACCGAAGTGGAGAAAAGGAAGGTCGATCCACCCGAACCAAGCGAAGAGAAGATGAACGATATACTTATATCAGCGAAAGGTATAGCAGAACAGCTCAAAATCATAAATGCAAATAAATCCCCGGGACCGGAAGAGATACCAGCTAGAGTATTAAAGGAATTAGCGTTAGAAATAGCACCTTATCTCGAAACAGTTTTCAGTAAGTCATATAGTCATGGCGTTATACCTAAGGAATGGAAATTAGCGTTTATAACTCCGCTACATAAAGGCGGGAAAAAAGACGACCGAGAAAACTACAGGCCGATTTCGCTAACCTCAATATCTTGCAAGATTCTAGAGCACATCATCGTTAGTTCTGTGATGGACTTCTTAGATAGCCAGGACTTGCTCAGTAAATATCAGCACGGTTTTAGGAAGGCAAGATCTTGTGAAACACAGCTCGCTCTGTTTGCACATAATATACTACGATCCGGTGATCGAAAGACCCAGCTAGACGCGGTTTTTCTTGACTTCAAGAAGGCATTCGATAAAGTCCCTCATATTAAGTTATTGAAAAAATTACAAGCCTGTGGAATAAATCGAAAGATAATCGAGTGGATCAGGGACTTTCTCAATGATCGGGAACAAATGGTAGTCATAAATGGATTTAAATCAGATTCGGTCAGCGTGTCCTCCGGCGTTCCACAGGGAAGTGTCATCGGTCCCCTATTATTCCTTATATACATAAATGACTTAGATAATGTTATTACAAGTAAAATCAAGTTATTCGCGGATGATACGGTAGTTTACAGAGAGATTAACAGTCCTGCTGATCAAGCATTACTTTCTAACGACCTACACGCAATTCTCGAGTGGTGTAAAGAGTGGCAATTAGAGCTGAACTTAGGTAAGTGTTCCGTCATGAGATTCTGGAGAAACAAAGAAATTGAGGCGATGAATTACAGTATAGAAGGCGTACATCTAAAATTATCCGAATCCGTCAAATACTTAGGTGTCATTTTAACAAGTAACCTCTCGTGGGACACACACATACGAAATATATCCGGGAAAGCTAAGCAAAAACTAGGATTCATCAAACGGATAGTAGGTAAAAGCGAAGAAAAAGTCAAAGAGACATGTTACTTTTCTTTAGTTAGACCGCTGCTAGAGTATGCGTCGAGCATATGGGATCCGTACGAGAAAGGTTTAATCACCGAGTTAGAGAAAGTGCAGCGAAAAGCTGCTAGATTCGTCAAAAATAGTTATGATAGAAATATAAGCGTTACGGGCTTGATACAGGACTTAGGATGGGAATCACTAGCTGAGCGTCGATCACGTGCTAGGTTAAAACTTCTTGAAAGATTTAGAACGAGTACTTTCTCCAGCGACGTCAAAGAAATAATAAGAACTCCCACCTATATCGGTAGAATGGACCATCCTCGTAAAATAAGAGAGATAGCCTGTAGGACAGAGAGATACAAAGGCTCATTTTTCCCTAGAACGATAGCTGAGCAGAATAAAACTTGCGATCAAAAGTAACCTCGCGTAGGGGCGTAAACCAAGGCCTAATTTTGGAGTTTTCCCCTTGGTGTTAATACACCCCCTGCCACACACCCTTGCGGTGGCTTGCAGGGTAAACTGTAGATGTAGATGTAGATGTAGTGAGAGGTATTAGACGTAAGAGGTTGATGGCGTCAGTCACTTTGTTCTGTTGCTACGCATTATTAACATAATTGGCAGTGAATCGCCAAGCACACAGAGTTAATTTCGGGGCAAAACGTGTAGTGAGATCAAACGTATGTAGTATATATATGAGAAAGTTTGTGCGATGTATATTGCGCCGTTTATTTTAAAGGTGTCACAAGTGTATTAATGCTCGCGTATTTTTTCCAAACACGTTAATATTATTATTTATTATTAATATTATAACGAGCGATTATATATAAAAATTAACAAACTATGCACATCCATAAACGAAGGAAATTGTTCGTGGAGGCTACCCTAGATCAATTTGAGGAAAGTGAATATCTCGTTCTTCATCCTGAAATCGAACGAAACGACATTTTTTCGGAAAATTCCGGGAACGTGATTAGGATTTTCTCCTGCTGGTCAAAGTGTGTGCAGTTACAAGAGGTTTTCACGGATGCACGTCTGCACGTCGAAAAGTCGATTTTTACATGTTATTTTATGGGAAATGGAAATGTCTTCTTTGGAGTCGAACCCAGGACTTTTTCCAAGATTTGTTTTCGTCATCACCTTAAAATATGTGAATGGAGCGTTACTTCCGAAACAGCGTCGAAATTTCGTGAATATGTCGATAATTTGTTTATTTTCGTTACCGTCGGATTATTCATCGAAACCTAGGTATTGTTAAAATTTCAGAATAGCGTCAAAAATAGTTTTATAATCGTGTATATGATCTGATTGAACAGTATATCAACATTGTGACTCTTTCCTGTGACTTTATGCAACACACCGCGAGTTCAGAAAACTGTACGGTTTTGGAACGAACACGTTCCGCACTGGCAGACTTGCACCGTGACTGGAGCGAGCAAATATCAGATTTCGTTCGTTCCAGTCCATTCTTCCAGACAAGTAAGTACGGGTAAAACTGTCGAAAAAACCCGAGAGTGAAGAGCTCCCTAATCCAGTTTCCGAGTAGTTGTTTCCATAGTGGTTTCTGCGGCACCCAATCGGGTCTTTTTAGAGGCATATAGAACGGATGAAAATATTTTCAAATTAAAAGGAACAGCTGGTCAATTTTCTGAAGATTTGGGTTTAACAGCAGACTTTTCTCAAGAGGGAAATAAAAAAAACCGTCGCACGAAAGCACAGTTCGTGTATGAAACACCCTATGATCATATCAAGGATTATGAGAATCTATTTAGAGTTAACCTCTTTAACGCCATTCCCGATACAATTCTATGTCTATCTGAAAGATTTCAGAAGTTGCAAGAATATTATTCCGTTTTTTGCTTTCTGTTCAATTTAGAGAAGTTAAGTAATTTCGACAATGATTATTTTAGGAAATATGTGAATTTGGATGCCACTTCAACAGATGGCACGGATAGGATTTCGATTCCTTCGCTCAAAGAAATGTCACTGTAGATATGTGAAAACAATCTTATATCTTTATTTCAAAATCTGTTTATAGCATTGAGACTACTCTTTTAATGACAATTGCTTCAGGAGAACGTTTGTTTTCCAAACTTAAATTAATAAAAAATTATTAGCGTTCCACCAAGTCACAGGAGAGATTAGATGCAATGGCAATAATTTCCATAAAAAATGACATAGCCGATCATTTAAATTTTGAAGAAACGATTATATATTATGTAGCATTAAATGCTAGGAAGATAGTTCTAAAACTTTATTTATTTTGCCATTTAAGTTTGTATTATTTGAACAATGAATTTAACTGAAATCTTTGGTTCATTTTCTTAATGTGTATATTTTATTATTTATCAACACATCTGATGTAAATACCTTAAGAAATATCGTACTTGGTTGCAATTCTTATAAAAATGAATATAATTATTCATTTTTCGTATTGTTTGTTTTTTTATTTCTGAGCATTTTCGTGTGTGAATACTGCAACGAATTCATTTTAATTGAATAAATGTATTTTAAATTATATTTCTTCTGAATTTATAAGTATAAGGCTTTTTTGTAGTAATTGCTAACAAAACTACTGGTATGAACTTCATGGAGCAAAGTCGTGTGATTTTGAATGCTTCCCTTCGTGTGCTGATCGATATGAAGTATTAGGGGCGGCCAAAATAATTCTTGCTCACACTCGAGAAAACTGTCGGGTCGTCCCTGATTGTAGGCAATGAAGCGGACTTTGTGGGCTTGGGGCCATTTCTTGACTCATTATATTCTCCCCTTAAACAGCTCGAGTTTCCACTACACCGCCGAGAGTGTAGCAGTGTAGTGCAGCATTCGCCTGAGAATAACCGAATTCGAGTATATTATTCGCTGTCTGCAGGCAAAAATAATGATACGTGCTGAAAGGTGGCTCACCGAAGAAATTGCGAATCAGGAGATATATCCTGGAGATTACCGACTTTATAGAAAAGATCGCGCTGGTAGGTTGGACGGAGGTTAGCGTTAAGTATTAGATTAATCATTAGACCTTGATTAACGACGAGGTCAATAGGAAATTGTTTGCCGCTGCTTAGGCAAGAATCGCACTAAATTGGCGTTTTACAGGCCCTAAAACGCAAGCTTTCAGTCACTTTCAATCTCAAGAAATCTCTGGCGAAGCTTAGAACGATAAATCGATATAGAATCGTTATAATTTGAGGAGATTTCAACCGACATTAAATTACAGGTACTCTTAATGCACAGGACACGACGGTGAACAACGTTTACAAATTATATAAAGTAAGATTTATTCGGTCACTTAGTTCAAGGTAAAAATAAATAGGGGCACTTCTCTATTAACCGGGCCAACGGATGCTAGCGCCGTCGATGACGAGGAAGCGGCGAGGAATGGAACTCCTACCGGAGGCGGCAGTGGCTCTAAACAGCGACAGGAGAGCCATAAATGGCTGGGAAGCGGCGAGACATACGTCATACACTTGGAAGCAGAAAATTCATGCTTGCTTCCTCTCCAACTGGCAATTCGTGATGAACGAGGGCGAGTAAAAGCAGTGAAGATCAACTCATATCCAACCCAACCAGGGGGTGGAAACAAAGTGAACGTGTACAGGAAACCAACACAAAACTAACAAACTCAACTCAACCCGGGTGACCGAGGAGAGCAGCTAAGTGTCATATTTACTTAGAAATTCCCAGTATTACGTAGATATGACGTTGTAGTACCATTTCTCGTCACTTTCTTGCCATCGACGGCGCCAGCATCCGTGGGCCTAGTTAATAGAGGAATACCTAAATAGGTGATACAAGAATAAAACTCAAAAGAAACAAAATGGCAGAAAATATTTTGTTGCATGAGTCTCCATATTGATGCGCTTTTCTCCTTTTTTACTTTTTGCGACAAGTCATCTCGTCTGCCTTCTTCCTTCCAATATGATCGACTGAATATGTGAAGTGGCGGTACACGCTAAAATTTGAAATTAAATTTGGCGATACTGCGTACCGAGCAGTAGCGGCTCATTTAAAGCACTGGTCTCACCTCTTTCGCAGCTAGTCTAACGTTCGGGAATCTGTCGAGACAAAACACAAGTCATCATTGTATTAATTTGTGCACACTGCTGTAACTTTTCAAAAACTTGAAAGATGATGCACAAATGGGGTTCATTCTAATATTTCTGTAAAGTCTTTATAAGGAATTTTGAGTAGACCCTCATAATATTAAGACCATTTGGTCGTTCGCGGTCTCCTTGCCATAGGAACCGGATCGAATGCCGGTTTGCGTATCTTTCCTGAGGCGAGATGGCTGTCCGCCAACGCCACACTCAACGGGACATCTCGACGTTAGGCAGCGGCTACACTGCAAACGGATCAGACACGACCCGGCTTCCAGACCCGATCCGATCCGATTTCCAGACCCGACCCGACTTCCAGACCCGACCCGACTTCCAGACCCTACCCGACTTCCAGACCCGACCCGACTTCCAGACCCGATCCGACTTCCAGACCCGATCCAACTTCCAAGCCCGATCCGATTTCCAGACCCGATCCGATTTGGCAGACCGGAGTGGCTACAATAGTTCAGACAAGTCGGGCGATTTCATGCTTTGTAAATGCTGATTGGACATTAGGTGTACACCCAAGAGGAATGTATGCGACTCCCTCTTGTTTCCCTTTTACGGGAATGTCCTCCTTTGGAGAGTATTGCATCAGCCGAACCATCCCCAATACTGTTTTCCTTAATCCAATTATCGCCGCTGAATGGAGGCTACAGACCATCGGATGACACCCACCAGGGGATTTGGGAATTTCTGGAGGAATCCTCACAAGAGGCAGAAGAGGTTACGAGAAAGTAGATTGCGAGGGGAAGTGGAGGGGGAGAACTTCCTCAAAGGCGAAGGGAGGGTGGGAATGGGAGGGAGTGAGGGGAGAGGGAGGGAGGGAAGAGAGGAGGGAGTAAGGGGAGAGGGAAGGAGTGAGAGAGGGGGAAGGATGGACTGAGGTAAGGGAGTGGTGGCTACGTTGGAGTTTTGCTCTATTTATCTTGATTCTCCATTAGTAACAGATTTAATTAAATAGTGCGTTATATATAGTTATCTATGATATGGCCAGTTATCGCAGTCGTGTCGTTAGGTCTCCGTCGTCACTCAAATAAAAATTTCTTCGTAAGCCGCGAAGGTATTTTTATCGATCGCCATATTTCGAGAGATTCTCATTAGTGAGTCTCGCAAATCGCTTTACTGTGAAATGACATCGGATATTCTTTCTCGAGATCTTTATAAATAATAAGCTAAGAAATCCGGTCACGCTCTAATGTCGATCAACGGCGAGAATAATAAAAACAAGTTTTGATTAAGGGAGCGTTTATTTTCGCCGTTTGATTAATACGGAAATGAGTTCAGCACTTAATCGTTTGCATATTAAAATTACTTAAATCCATCGTATGAATTCGACGTTTGAGAGAAGGAACATCTAAAAGAACGTAATTTCATTTTTCTTGCCGTCGATTTTTGAATACGCGTCGATTCGGTCCACAAATTATTTTTTACGCGCAAATGTGGCCTATTTTTACGTGACGATCTTTCGTCATTAAGGTGATTTGCGTTGTTGTCGGTTTCGTGTAATTCCTTATGATTGACAGGGATTATAATTAAGCATCGCATCTATTGACAAATTCATGAAATTTCGACACTACACTGGTGGAAACAATTATTGCAACACCTGTTCAAAATCGTCATTCAAATTTTGTATCTCAAATTACCTGAATAATGTATACCTCAATGCCCAACTTTGTGTTCTGCCATGTAGCTAGTATCATTGTGAATATCATAGGGAGAAACTGTGCTATGTTTATTGCATCAAACTTCTATTACAAGCTTGGAAGTGTTGTAACCTGTCAGTTACTAACTGAGGGCCATTCAAGCAAGAATTGTATCTTGGGCAAGGGAGTCTAGTTAATACTGTCAAAAAAGTGCTGTGTCTGGATTATCATCAAAAGGGTCGAGTACAAGGGAAATTGCATCAGGGATAATATTTAATCACTCAACTGTGTGAAGATTATTGAAGAAATATAGGGAGACTGGAAATGTTGACCGAGTCAAGGGAAGATGCACAAAAAGAGCTTCAACTGAAGCTGAAAATCATATTTTAAAGAGAATTTGCCTTTAGGATCGTCGACTGACTTCAGTAGACCTAAAATATGCGTAGCAGGAAACTTTTAGAATTGCTGTCAGCAGTCAAATGATAGGGAATCGACCGTGTGAAACAGGACTGAATGCCCGTCGACCAAGAAAGAAACCTTTACTCACAGACAAAATGATGAATCAGCGCTTGGAATGGGCTAAAGAGTATGTTAACTGGACAGAAGAGATGTGGCAAAAGGTCATATTATCTGATAAGTCCAAATTAAATCTCCACGGGGCAGCCGAAAAGGTGAAGTATTTCATCCAATGTGCTTACCACCACCGGTAAGCATCCTCAAGGTCAGATGGTGTGGGGATGCATCAGCAACCAAGATGTAGGGCATGTTCACTCTGTGCAAGGTACAGTGAATGCTGATGTGCATATTGGCATAATGGTAACGAAAATTATTTCACATAATAGAAGACAGCTGAATTTATAAAAAGATTTTGAGGGAATTTTCGGCAACCGCGGAGTTAGTTATTAATTTTCGACTAAAACAAGAATACAGTTTATCAATTCCAATTTCATGAAAGAATATTTTATATGGACTGAAAATTATAAAAATATATAACTAATATTATAGTATGTTCCAGAGAGTTAATATAATTTTGACCATATAAAACTCGTCTACTATAATATTTATCAAATTAATATTATTTTTGTATGTAAGATGTGTATCTATCTATATTACGATGAGAGAGATAGCTACATTTTTTAGGGTAGAGTGTGAAGGAGAGAGTGAGGGAGAATGAAAGGGAGAAGAGGATAATGGGAGGGAGAAAAGGATAATGGAAAGGCAAATTGGAGAATGGGTTGGATAAGAGGAGAATGGGAGGGAAAAAAGGAAAATGGGGGAAAGAAAAGGAGAATGGGAGGGAGGAGAGGAGAATGGGAGGGAGAAGAGGAGAATGGGAAGGAGAAAAAGAGAATGGGAGGGAGAAATGGAAAATGGGAGGGAAAAAAGAGAATGGGAGGGAGAAATGGAAAATGGGAGGGAAAATTGGAGAATGGTAGGGACAAGAGGAGAATGGGAAAGAGAAATGGCTAATGCGAGGAAGAAGAGCAGAATGGGAGGGATAAATGGCGAATGCGAGGGAGAACAGGAGAATGGGAGATAAAAATGGAGAATGGGAGGGAGGAGACGAGAATGGAAGGAGAAAAGGAGAATGGGATGAAGAAAAGAAGAATGGGAGGGAGAGAAATGGCGTATGAGAGGGAGCGAAGGAGAATGGGAGATAGAAATGGTGAATGGGAGGAAGGAGAGGAGAATGCGAGGGAAAAAAGAGAATGAAATGGAGAAATGGAAAGTGGGATGGAGATTTGGTGAAGGGGAGGGAGAAGAGGAGAATGGGAGGGAGAAAAGTAAAATATGAGGGAGTCTAGGAGAATGGGAGATAGAAATGGATAATGGGAGGGAGAAGAGGATAATGGGGGTAGAGAAAAAGAGAATGGGAGGGAGAAAAGGAGAATGAGAGGGAGAGCAATGGCGAATGCCAGCAGAAGAGGAGAATGGGAGATATAAATAGTGAATGGGAGGGAGAATTAGAGAAGGGGACGGAGAAGAGGAGAATGGAAGGGAAAAATGGAGAATGAGATTGTGAGAAAAGGAGAATGGGAAGGAGAAGAGGAGAATCGGAGAGAGAAGAGTAGAATGGGAGGGAGAAAAGGAGAATGGGAGGGGGAAAGGGTGAATGGGAGGGAAAAAAGGAGAATGGGAGGGAGAAAAGGATGGGAGGGAGAAATGGTGAATGGGAGGGAGAAAAGGAGAATGGGAGGGAGAAAAGGAGAATGGGAGGGAGAAAAGGAGAATGGGAGGGAGAAGAGGAGAATGGGAAGGAGAAGACGAGAATGGGAAAGAGAAGAGGAGAATGGGAGGGAGAAAAGGAGAATGGGAGGGAGAAAAGGAGAATGGGAGGGAGAAGAGGAGAATGGGAAGGAGAAGACGAGAATGGGAAAGAGAAGAGGAGAATGGGAGGGAGAAAAGGAGAATTTGAGGGAGAAAAGGAGAATGGACGGGAGAAATGGTGAATGTGAGGGAGAAAAGGAGAATGAGAGGGAGAAAAGGAGAATAGTAGGGGGAAATGGTGAATGAGAGGGAGAAAAGGAGAATGGGAGGGAGAAATGGAGAATGGGAGATAGAAAAGTAGAATGGGGGAAAAGAGGGGAATGGGAGGGAGAAAAGTAAAATGGGAGGGAGAAGACGAGAATGGGATGGAGAAAATGATGATCGGAGGTAGAGGGTAATGTACAATGGTAAGAAGGAAGGGAGGGTAGAAAGAATGAGAAGAATTTTAATTTTAATAGTTATTCTGCACATAACCGTCATATATGAAAGTCAATTACGTTAGTTTCTTAATATATTTTGTCCCTGTAGCAAATATTAACGAAGGAATACGGACGTCGTCTATCGGATGAAATAGTCGACCGCAAATTTTCGACCATTATTTGGCGGCATTACTTGCAAATGGCTTTGTGAAGTGATTCTTCGGTTGTAATCGAATCGAATACCGAAATGACATTCAATATCCTCGGCAACTACAACGCGATGATGCGAAAAAACGAATACATATTAACTCAATAACATAGATGCTCAAATATGTTTCTGGGAATGATTTATTAATCCTCTAACAGATGTCGATTTTTCGCTTTCAACGTAATCGCCTATTAACTTCGCCGTGTCCGTCTGTCCGTATCTGTGTTCGTTCTCAGCTTCTAGCATACGGATTCTTATGAAATTTCGTATCTAGGACTTTATGGTAAAGAAAATAAGAAAAGTATATACATGATCTGCATTACCCAACCACTTTTCTCTAAACAAAAAGACGGACTTTCTAAAACCGACGTTCCCAAAATGCGATCCGTGAGCTCCTTTCACGTGGTCCCCGCAAAACAATTGAGAATACATAAAAAACATAATGTAACATAATGATAAAATCAAGGAAAAGAATAAGTGAAAATATTAAAATGTTTTATAAAAATTTATTGATTCAATTTGGAAACAAAAAACACGTCGCGGCGAATTTACTACTTTATAATGTTCAGTCTATGTATGATTTTCATGAGAAGAAGATCACATGAGAATTTAGTACATTAAAAAAAAACTAATGCCCTTTCATTATCCGTCTATTAAAAGGAATAGTAGTATCTTTGAAATGGAAATCAATAAATGATCAAACAAAAGTTGTAGAAATGGACTCAGTGATCCAATGAGACCCTTTCAAATAGCCTGGGAAAATATTCGAGAATCGTTCTTCTAAAATATTAGTTATACCGAAAAGTCTATAAATAAAGTTTGTAAACCTAGTCAAATAGAATATTTCTTGCCTAATACGTTTTTATCGAACAAGTAGTCGTTTTCACGATAATCAAACAGGAAAGTCTTAATTCACTTTGATCTAAACATTTCTTGAATGATTTATTATTTGTTGTCAACGAAAACAATCAACGTGTCATCACGGATTTTTATGAATTTTGGTAGCTCTGGATTCCAGAACCCCTCTTTTCGACGTACACGGCCGATAGTTTTCCCGAAAATCGCGATTAAATATTGCAATTTAACGTCAACTGGTATAAATTTCTTAATGCACTCATAAATCATCAAGTAATTGTTGGTGGTCAGCGTATAGTGGGTGCGTCCGAAACGTCGGGGCGCGAGTTCGGTTCCCGTTTGGGTAGCATTTTGTTTCTTTCATTACTCCTCCTTTTACAAATCCTTTTTCGTATTTCGCATTAAAATTTAATTGGGCAGTCACATTCATATTTTTATTTTTTTTCTATGTTTGTTAGGTGGTAGCCTGAATTCTTTTCTCATGTTATTTAGCTCACGATCGTTTCATCATAGTTTAAATTATTATAAGGCATATTCTTCATTGATCTCGGAACACGCTACACCCTATATTGATGTTTGTGACATGGAAAGGATCCCTGAATTATTTTTGCTAAGGCTTCCGCCGAATACTTAAAATAGACCCCTTAGGCGGAGGTATATCAGACCAAGGAATGTTGAAAGTATAAAGGAAAATTAACTGGTGAGAAGTCTCTTAAAAGTATAATAATATAAATAATTAAAAATATTTCTTTTATGAATCTGTGAGTGATTGCGTTGTCGGTGAGGCTTCATCGTTATCTTTGGAGACATGAATCTACTGGCAATTTGTGTGTGATCTGTGGATCTTCGTTTGTTTTGTGTGTCTTTTACGGAGATATTTTTCAAGAAAAAAGCAAAAGTCGAAGAACATTTTTTTTTGAGTCTACGATTCTAGTATTTTTATCGATTTTTCGTTATTTGTCGAAATACCTTGTACATCGGTCAACCTTTTACAGTTCGTTGAAAAATTAATTTCTCCGCACAATTACAGACTTTGAACTTTTAGGATGGAATCTTTGTGAGATCCAACTTCGGCAAGATGTATCCCGCCGATCGATGATGAAAATTCGGGGAAATCTCGTTCATTCGCTGATGCGCTTAACTTTTGCGCCAACCTTCTTCGCGAAAGTGGTTTAAATTCTGATCGTGCTATCGCTATCGGTCGTGAGATGTACGATCGTATTATGGGAATGAAACATAAAACAAAAGTTCCGTTACCTGTCGATGCATTAGCAAATTAAAGTTTCCCTTCTAACTCTCCCATCATTGCTCCCGATGATGATTGGTGGTTAGATTATTAATGTTTTTAATCAATTAACCGAATTTCTGAGAGATCCATAAAAGAAATATTTTTAATTATTTATATTATTGTGCTTTTAACGGACATCTCACCAGTTAATTTTCCTTTATACTTTCAACATTCCTTGGCCTGATATACCTCCGCCTAAGGGGTCTATTTTAAGTATTCGGCGGAAGCCTTAGCAAAAATAAATTCAGGGATCCTTTCCTTGTCACAAACATCAATATAGGATGTAGCGTGTTCCGAGATCAATGAATAATATGCCTTATAATAATTTAAACTATGATGAAACGATCGTGAGCTAAATAACATGAGAAAAGAATTCAGGCTACCACCTAACAAACATAGAAAAAAAATAAAAATATGAATGTGACTGCCCAATTAAATTTTAATGCGAAATACGAAAAAGGATTTGTAAAAGGAGGAGTAATGAAAGAAACAAAATGCTACCCAAACGGGAACCGAACTCGCGCCCCGACGTTTCGGACGCACCCACTATACGCTGACGACCAACAATTACTTGATGATTTATGAGTGCATTAAGAAATTTATACCAGTTGACGTTAAATTGCAATATTTAATCGCGATTTTCGGGAAAACTATCGGCCGTGTACGTCCAAAAGGGGGGTTGCAGTGATTCTGGAATCTAGAGCTATACACCTACCTACCTGCATACCTCCTTTCTTTTTAACCCTTTTAAGTATATGTTAGTTGAAAACGTAAGAAATAATAAAAAATGTATTTATTCATACTTTTATTTATAAAAAGCTATTTCAGGTACTTTTTTGCTCTGCATTGACTTTGAATTACATTATATTTATTTTATCATACATCGAACGAAGACAGATTAATATGTACGTATAAATCTTTTCTAAATCAAAATCTCAAAGATAAATAAATATAACTACGCGATTACAAACAAGAAGGAAAGTACCCTCAATAAATGGAATACACAAACAGATGTCAAAGGCGTTCTTTAAGAGACTTGCGCACAAAACAGTATGGAAAGGGAAGGTTCTCAAATTTTTATCTCCGAAATTATGTATGTCGTAATTATGAGCTCTCGACGACTTGTTTGTAACAAATGTTGTTCTCTATCCGAATAAAGTTTTTAATCGATGACTTATTTTTTGACATTTTAGAAGGAGAAAAGTTCTGTACTTGACCGTGAATCGAACCCAGTTCCCCCACTTGCAGGATAGGTGCTTTAACCAACTAAATTATGAAGCCAGCCTGAATCTTCTTTTTTTGAATTGGGCTTCTTCACCGTAAATACCCCAATTCAAAAAAGGATAATCTGGCTGGCTTGATAACTTCGTTGGTTAAAGCACCTATCCGGCAAGTGGGGGAACTGGGTTCGACTCACGCTCAAGTAAAGAATTTTTCTCCTTCTAAAATGTCAAAATTTAATTTCAGCTTTATCTATGAGGACATCGACCATTTAAAAATTAAAATTTGTGTTTATTCCTTTTTAATATAATATACCCCGTATAAAAGTAGTCCAATAAATTCTGCCGATGCATTTTTGAGGATAAGAAAACACGTAGTTGGCATAAAAGCACACGAATATAATGTTTAATTGACATTGCAATTAAAACATCGAAAAATAATTTTTGTTCAGATAATCATTTTTTATTCCTTGGGTAGATTTTCTAAAAGACTAGGCAATCGCTACAACATGCTCTTGCGTTCGTAAAGTTGAAATTATTCTGAAGCGTTGGTAATAGTATACCGAACAAGTTTTTAGGAAATTGCTTTTTGAAGAGAGTCTTAAAACCCTAACAAATTATTAACAAGTGAAACCAGCTGTATTAACTAACGCAGTGAAAAATTAATAAATTTTAATAACTTCATTTACTTTAATTTTATAAGTATGGTAAATAGCTTTAATATTCCGATTAATAGGCTTCGCTCGATGTACCGATTTAAAAAAATTCCCGTTTTCTTTAAAAATCTTCATTTGAAGCACCGATAAACTGAATTTCGAAGAAAACGTTACACTTTTATAAATTTATAGTTTGAAAAAGTAGGGGTGTGCGAGTGGGTGAGGTGTGGATTAACGGCGTATGCACGTACCTCCCATACTGCGCCACCAGCTCCCGAGTACGTTGTGCTGTGTGTGGCCGGGCATTGTCACGGAGGACAATATCCCCGTGGAACTCGACCTGCTGTTGACGTATATTGGACAGCAAAACTTTCTTCGCCGAGGTGAACATCCTCACTTTCGACGTTCATAAGATGACTGAGGAAGGCACAGAGGACTTATGCAAATTGAGATTTGTCTTCGACAGGACTGATGTCGGCCTTGCGAAATTACGGCTAACTAGAGTAATCACTCCAGTTAGCCGTAATTTCGTGTCAATAACGGCGAGTGTGCACGAATAAATACAATTTCCATTCATCCTCTCCTTCCCACGTGTCTCCCAATCTCTCTCCCCCTCCTTCCCTCCCTCACATTCTCTCTTTCTATCCTGTTCTCCCTTTCCCTCCTCCTTCATATTCCGTTAAGCAAACCTTCTTCGGTAGATCGTTGGTCAAATTTTTCGAATTAAAATAGGCAAAATAATGAAAGCCTGCGCGTCGAAAGTTGGATTTTTATTACCTGCGGGATCGAGCCCGGGACGTAATTGTGCACGTCGACTGCCCAAATTCCTTCTAGTGCGTCACGATTACGAAACACCGAAAGAGTAGCCCAAATCTAAGTATCCGTTACCGAGTTATTCGCATTAATTTCGAGATTGAAACACCAACGGACATAGTCGTTTATTATATTAAAATTTTGGGTGTTGTCGGCCATTGGCGTGGCTCATTCGGATCTGATAATGAAATAAGAGAAAGTAAGAGGAGCCTTCAAACGGTGAACAGCTCGCTACCCTTAATTCCCTTCCCCCAACTCACTCTACCTCCCCAACCCAACCCAACCCACCCACCCAACCTAATCCACTCTCCCACCCACCTGACTCTCCCCCGCCACCCAACCACACCCAACCCAACCAACCCACCCACCCAACACAACCAATCCACCCACCCACCCAACCCAACCAACCCACCCAACCCAACCATCCACCCAACCCATCCATCCACCCAACCCAACCACCCACTCAACCCAATCCATCCTCCCACCCAACCCAATCCACCCTCCCACCCAACTCACTCTCCACCACCCACCCACCCATTCACCTCACAAAACCCAACCCACCCACCCAACCCAACCCAACCCAATCCACCCTCCCACCCAACTCACTCTCCACCACCCACCCACCCATTCACCTCACAAAACCCAACCCACCCACCCAACCCAACCCAATCCACCCTCCCACCCAACTCACTCTCCACCACCCACCCACCCATTCACCTCACAAAACCCAACCCACCCACCCAACCCAACCCAACCACCCACCCAACCCAACCCCTGGACGCCCCACGACACCTTTCGGCCGACGAACTGCCGCTGCGTATTTTTATTGGTAGTTGGCGGGATCCATGCTCGAATACCCATTTCGAGAAATTCCGTCTTTCGAGGTGAAGTTTAATAGCGTTTACCTTGCCTTTCTTCGAGAGTTTGGCGTCAATAAGGGCGCCATCGTATAATTAGCGTAATCCTTAGCGGCGCCTTCGCATCCAACCGCGCTCTCAGCAGCAAACAACGTTCCTCTATACGGTGCTCCATGGATGATTCAACAAACCAATTATGTGAACATTTCCTTATTTAACAATTTGGATCCTGCATTTTGTTCGTGGTATTTCCTAGATGCTTCATTTTTTTCATTGACGTCGCCTTTAAAGTTGATTTATTCTCTTAAATTGGTTCCTTCCATCGGCATATTATATTTCGTTACGCTGCGGCTCATTGTTGTGATTTGATCATCCGGTTATCCGGATCCACCACCATGGAAACAGAGAATGAGAGAGAGAGGCGATACTTACGCCTCTTGCCATGGAAGGCGAATTTGGTGAATTTTTTCCTTTGAATGCAAAAAAGGCGAATGTAGAAAACTTGAAATATATCACGAAAAGGATATAAATATGTGATTGGGACGCATCTTATCACAGAAGCTCAAAGAGTGGATCAGATAACTGGAAAATTCTCCGCTACTCAGAACATAAGAGCGCCAGTGACGCAAGGGCTGACGCAAAATAAACTCATCCCGTCTTCATCGGATAACGTTGAGCGCGGAAATTTTTGTTCTGACGTCGGTTCCGATTTCGAAGTGAAAAAACAACAAATACAAATTCTTCATACTTTTATGATAGATATTGTTACATAAATCTTTTAAAATACCGCTCAATTAGCCCGTAACGGCTCCGATATTCATCATAATGTACACAATTTGAAAGGTCTCGATTGTATTTTCCACATCGCGCTATCTTCCTTTCTTGGTTGCCATTTAAAAATAGCTTCGTGAATATCTACTCACATTCAAACGAATATGGATGATTTACCTATTTATTTTTTAATTCTTAAACAAAAATATGAATTTCTATTCCTTGAACTTTATCTTGCAGTCTATTGATGAAAAAACGCCGAAAGCAAGTAAGTGTGACGGATACTCCATTTCGCGAAAACAAATTTTTAAAACCTACGTTCTTCTAGAAGTTTCTCAATTCCAGCTGCACTTATTGTAGCTGTTTAATTTTCCCAAAAATGGTTGGAGCCCAAAGCTGTCGCTTCCCATTTCAGGATTCTGGCGTGAAGTCTTTCCTCGACGCTGAACATGTCTCCTCCACTCCCGTCACCTATTGCTAAGCTTAATACGATTTCTTTATTTACTGAGTCTCCCAGCGCAATGTAACCATTCGCTGTCCTTTGATAGACCGTGGCTAGGTAATATGTAATTCCAATCTAATTAATCGCGTCTCTCAGATAATATGTTCATTTAGTTTCACTTGCGTTATTTTCGAATTCGCTAGTCCATAATTGATAACATTCGGTAGGATCCGCTGCACCTCCGAGACTTCTTTCTTAGTAAATGCCCTCTTCTACAAAAACTGCTCCGTTAACTATTGTCCTGGCATAATATTCGGATTACCTCAGTTTATAATCATTATCAAAATCCGGGAGACCAATTCGGATGATTATACATATATTATTTGTACGGAAAAAGAGTAAGAATGGCAAATGAAAAATATCGAGAGGAACGCAATAATTTAAACCAAGTCCTGGATTTAACTTGAACAGATGAGGGCGATGGAAGGATTAATTGAACTCGTATCTCGTAAAAAAGAAAATAAAACGCTACATGGTCAACTTCAAAAGGCGCGAGTCATATTCTGCGAACGGTGACGAAGATACCGTTTGAATTCTATTGAGAATGATAGAGTCCCTCATAACAACAGACTATTGCTACCTAGAAAGAAAGATTTATAATCAAACGGCAAAGTATTTTCTGCCAGTACGGGCTCGCTCCTCATTCAACGATCATAAGGGGACATACATTGTGTGCGTTTATACCAAAATACCTGAAAATATCTTCTTATCGAAGGCTATCGACAACAACGCCCTGTCGTGCTCACTGGATCGATAGTCAACCGAGACGATTATTATCGGAACTCGAGTGACGAATCAACGAGATCAGATTCTGGGAAAAGAGCCAAGGTAGCAAAGGCGTACTCTGAAGATAGGAAGAGACAATAACAATTCACGGAAAAGTCCTCACGACCGATTCTATTCCAAGGAACGCTTATCTGCTTCTAACAACTCATTCACCCAAGGTCAAAGAATGGCACAGCTAGTGCATTCTGTGGTGCATCGTACAATTCATCAGCCGTCTCGTTTCTTGCCACGACCATGAACCAGCTATGGACGCTCAGAGTCTGGCGCCTTCCCGCTCCAAATCTCTTTCAACAACAACACTATTGACTCCTCATTCAAATGCGTGTTCGTTCGTCCTAATCGACCAAATCAATGCCGGGATAATTGACTTCAGGATACCCAACGGGTACCGGAACAGATTTCTAGATTGATCCGTTTAGCAGGGATAATGGTGACGGATTGTAAGGGATGATTTGGGTCATTTCCACCTATGAATCTGTCGACTTGTTTGCTAATTTTAAGACCTAAATATTAATACTCGTATTATTTTGCGATGATCAACTCGGGTTCCGTGTAATTTTGGCTGGATCTGGAATCTCGAATCCGTTCTCTCACAGCTCGCTTGTCCAAACCGTATCTCGCGGAAACTACGTCACCTGCGAGATACCTCGATGTTGCTCGCGAAGCGGATCAAGTTCCAAGTAGCAACAGAAAGGAGGAATTGCCATAAACTCCGATCTCGTGTCTAATTGTATAAGACTGGTTGAAAAGGCTCACGGTCGAGCAGGAAACTTTGTCGTGCTTCCGATGTCACCTATCTAGTGCGTCTTGTACAACTTTGCGTAAAATGGAAACTTACTCACAAATTGAATAGCGCGCTGGAATGTCAGCATTTTTTTCGTATGTTATCGAAAAATGCGTTTGTTCAGCAATTTGTTAACTGGCAGTTAACTAAGAAACGAAAATGGCCAAACTTTTCCCCTGGATCTAATGCAGCCTTCGTGAGAGCTGTATATCTCTTGGCGTGGTAACGATTGAATTTGCATTGAGGGTAGTGGAAATGGGAAAACGTTGTTGCAGAAAGTACTACTCTAGCTCTTACCGCTCCTAAGATACAAAGAGATTAACATATTCGTTCATACTAACATCTACATCTAGATGTAAATTAAAAAATCCGTTTTCATTACAAGTATTACATATCGCTATGCTACGAAAATAAACCATAAAACCTTTGCTTTTTTGTAACGGTGCTAATAGATCATCATATATTTACGGCTAATTTGGTTTGCTATATTATGCTTATATCATATGTCCTTGCATAATTCTTGCCATCGCTTATTCCACGCACCTTTAGTTTTCACCTTCACTCAGGTTTTCCATGTATCATCATTTACCCTAATTAACAGGATTTTTTCTATGGGAGATGGAGAAATACTACAATTTAACCATTGTTCATGTGATGATTTTCATTATTGAGGTGCTAATGAGCATTGCACGAGAAAATGCGTAGAAATAATTACTATAACCGACAGATACTACTGCAACTATTTCCCTCAGGTTAACCGGGATTATATCTTATGCTACGATAAGCGAAATCATCTGCATAGCAGTGCCACAATTGCCAATGTCTCAACTCATCGCATTGGAGTTTACATCGGAAGATAAGTAGAGGTTCTGAGCCATCATATAAGCTAAAGTCTAAACGATTTTAAACAATACCAACCTTTATTATTTATTAACATAACTTCTATGAGAAAATATGAAATTATCCATGGAAAATTTTTTCCGATCCCATTTTCATCATAGCATAACTTGACTCAACAGCGGATTATCGATCGCGTTATAGTTACGCGAGCACGAGAAGCCCCGCAAAAGCGAGTATATATCGTATAGCGGCTCACCGACGCTCACCAACTCCCATCGTCTTCGTTTGTCATGGCAACGTAACACAGATTTCGTAAGAGGCCTCTGCCCTTCCCTGCACCCTTTAACACACACACACCCACTCTTCACGCCACACCCACCCTCTCTCTCTGCCTTACATGGAAAGCAGCCTTACAATGTCGCCGCCAATCCCACCAGGAGCATTCCTGCCATTCTAACCAGCTCCGCTCATTCCTGCCGATAATTTCATTTCTCTCCCAACGCTTTCATCATTTCCATCTAAATAATTCATCAACTGATTACAAAATACGACCAAATGTTTGCCATGGTAATCGCTATGGAAGTTTTTTACAATCGAAAATATAAAAGATAATAAACTTCAATCATATTTCAACTATGCATGGCAACGGAATCAAAGACTTGAATTTTATGAAAACGAAGAACATAAAAAATGTTCTTCAGAGATATTAACAACTAAAAAAGATATTAGCGACCACAAGTCGATATTTGCTCAGATAATAAACACAACACTAGTAAGATATGTAAAATTCGCGCGGTGGACCTTTTTGTTAAGTTTCCAAATGTAAATAAGGAGCCACGGTGCCGCAGGTGAGCAACACGGTGAGAGAAGCGGTAGTGAAGACAGGTTGCTCTCGGCTGCGGGTGGTGCCTCATGATGGGACTAACGACGCCTCGAAGCGCGGGTCCGAGGAGATTTTAAGTTCTTTTAAGGACTTGGCCTCTGAGGTTGCTCGTGTCCGAGATGAGTCGGGTTCCGACGTGCGGCTTACTGTCTGCAGCATAGTCCCAGGATTTACCGTGATTTTGAGGTTTGGAGTAGGGTTGACGGTTTGAATCGAAGACTGTAGAATTTCTGTCGGGACTTGGGAGTGGACTTCATCAATCTACGGCCGAATATCGAATCGTGCAGGGCACCACTGGATCACTCTGGTGCTCACTAAACGCATGAATTGGCTAGGGAGAAGCGCGTTGGATTCTTGAGCACAGTAGGGATTGTTTAGGCTAGAGAATATGGCAGGGTGTAGGCCAGTTTTGGATATGGGGATAATCGATGCGTCCGTAGAAAATAGGGATAGAACGAGATTATGTAATTGCAGAATATACTCCGAGCGTAAGAAAAATGCACGTAATACTAAAGTTAAAGAGGCATTTCATAATAATATTGCGGAAGAGTGCGAGGTATCGTCGGGTTGTATTAGCGACGAATTAAAAATAATTACTGTTAATTTTCGAAGCCTTATTCGCGGTCTACAAACTGACATAGTGACAGATACAGAGAGTTGGCTAACAGGTTACATAGGAAGACAGGAGATATTTCCTGCTGACTATAGCGTTTTAAAAAAAGATCGATGTATCCGGTCAGGATGGGGAGTCTTTATAGCAGTTAGCAATAAATATGAAAGTTCTCCAATACAGATTAGCGATGACGACATTGAAAGTGTCTGCTGTTTTGTGAAGGGAGGCAGCTTGTAAATATATGCGCCTATTACAGGCCTCCTAATGAAAGCGTAGGAATTTTTCATCTCCTCGATAACCAAGTGACGGCGCTAAATGCGGTTAATAAAGATAGAACCATTATTTTAGGGGGCGATTTATTTCTTCCTTCGATTGATTTGAATCATAATTGCTTTCATCCCGGTGGCATAGAATGTGAATCATGCGAAACTTTAATTGAAACATTCGGTAAGCACTTATGCCAACTAGTGACATTTCCAATGAGGTCTAAAAATATATGACATTTATTGACTGCAAACTACCCGGAGCGTATGAATAACGTATCTATAATTGAGGAAATAAGCGATTATAAAGCAGTGTACGCCGAGTTTAAATTAAAAATTGAGAAACAGATAAAGCCATAAAGAAAGCTTTATTTGTTCGCCAAAGCCGATTTCCTAAGTTTTAGATCTTTTCTGCAAAATGAATATATTAATTTCCGCGTGGCGACTGATAGTACAGGCGAGGAAGAATCTTGGGATTAAGCCCTTGTGTGTGGGGGCAAACGTAGAAATATACCTGGCTAGAGGGGACTATGCCCAGTTTTTGAAGCACAATAGATACTCGCGATGAGGGAAGCAGGCGAGTAGCAGCAGCGTCCTAACCACTACACCACCGGCGCCCCCGATGATGCGAGAGTGTACAGATAAATTTGTTCCAAGTAAACTAAAGAGTGATAATGCGGAACCTAGATGGTACAACCAAGAATTTAGGACCGCTCTTAGACGGCAATGAAAAATTCTCTCCCGCGTAATTAATACATCTTCGACGGCCACGATGAAGCAGCTATACAAGGAGGCGCGTACAAGAGCTAGAACAGTGATGCGTAGTGCATTTAATGATTACAGAAGGATGGTCTTAGACGACAATTTGATTGAGAAATCAAAAGCATTTTGGTCGTACATGAGAGAAATCCAAGATAGAGGCAGTGCCGCCAGTTCAGCCACCGCGGGGCGGTTCGAAGGGTCTGTGGGCCCGCAACACCGGGGCGCGTGGCTTAGAGGGGGCCAGAACTCGAGCAGTCATGTATAAACATTCCTGTCTGTCTTACAAAATCATATTATAAAGACTGAGCTATGATAGACAATGGAGAATTTGGAAAAATCAATTGCTGAATCTTGACAGCGGAAAATTATATAATTATGGTGGTGGAAAGTGGCTGCAATGAGCCCGAGAGCTGGAGAAGCACCGGAGCCCAGGATTTCTTTCCCGGGCCCTGCACCCATGGGCGGATTCAAGGGGGGTAAAGGGGGTAATTACCCCCCCCCCCCCTAGAATTTCTGATAACTCGAAAAAATTACCATTTAACTCCATTTCTTCGTGTTGGGATGCTGATTTTATAATGTTAAATATGTCTAATTAATTGCATATTTATACTTACTAACTGCATTCATTCACCATTAATACAATATAAATATATAACCTCATAAAATATGTTATGTATATGTATAATCTTTAATTTAAAATCATAAAGACATTGTTAAGTGGTATTAATTTTGTTGAATAAAATTCAATTTAATTCTTTTTTCAGTATTAATCGATGTATTGCCTGTGCAGTCTTAATGTGTTCGCTTTTTACTAATAAGTTCCATATTTGCTTTTTCTGATTAAAATATATTTTAAACAAAAAGGTATCAAATGTTTTTCCATTCCTGCATTACCACCCCCCCCCCCCCTTGGATGAAGTCTGAATCCGCCCATGCGTCCCTGTACACACCTGCATTTTAGAAAAAAATGCAAAAAACAGGGAAATCGAAAAATTCATAGGTAAGAGTAAAGTTAGTTTATTAATTAATAAGACGCCCTGCAACCATATTAACCATTGTACGTTATTATTTAGAATGGAGACTTTCCTAGCTCGTTTAAATATACTTTTACAAGTAGCATATTATTATTATTACGTATACACTGCAATTAGGAACAATCCTGGTGGCAGCGGCTCTACATGTCATATATAAATACTATGTATTTACTTATTTGAATTGAATTGTGAATTGAAGATACTTAGTATTGAAAATTGTGATGCAGCACCCATTGGTAAATGTTAAGCAATACTGCAATAGATATAACCTTTCAGATGTACCCCTCAGAAATCCTGCGTAAGTTCACTTGCAGGAGTACTCTTTGTGTCATGTAATAGCCCATATCAGGTCTTTTGGAACAATCTAGAACTGCCCAGAACGTTATAGAACCTTCATAAACAATCTGAAACGTTCTAGAACCTTGCGGAACAATTTGGAACATTCCGGAACGTTCTAGAACATTCTGTAATGATGTAGAACCTACCAGTACGTTCTAGAACCTTCTGGAACAATCTATGGCCTAAACTATATAAGCAGCCCACATAGTGCAGTGAGTTTAGTTGTCATCAGGCAGCCAAAGAGTGCAGTTCAGCCAAGGGTTTTCTCACATAAAGTTGTTGTGTAGAGACTCAAGTGAACCTGACTCGTAGGAGATTACAATACAGTGCACTCCCAGTTTGTAAGTTTTGTACTGCGTTCTGCTGAATACCAAAAAATAAACTAATGACAACAGAAGTAAGTTAAACAGTTGTATAAAACTCCTTAAGCCAAAAAAATTGTAGGGTAAGCCCTATGCATTTCGCCCACTAAGTGGGCATCTTCAGGGGAGAACCTGCCTTGGCAGTGAACAAGGTTCAACTGCGACAAAGTTAGAAGAGAGGTTTAAAACGAAGAACGAAAAACAAATGAGGGACGAAAAGAATTTTATGCGTCAAGTTCGGTCAATTTGTATAGAGTTTTGTTAAAATCAGTATCTGTGTTCATAACATTGTATCTGTTTTTATAGATATGAAGATTTTCTAACGAGTTAAGTGAATGATTGGCTGAAGTTAACAATGTTAAGTCCTCTATGTGTATACTATGTCCAGTTTCGAGGATATGAGTGGCTACACTTGATTTCTCAAACCGATTGTGTTTGTAATGGGCTAAGTGTTCTTTAAATCGTGTTATTAGTTTACGTCTAGTTTGTCCTATGTACATTAAATTGCAATGTGAACATTGTATTTTATAAATTCCGGACAGAACGGAGAATTTGAACAAGTCCGGAATTTATAAAATACAATGTTCACATTGCAATTTAATGTACATAGGACAAACTAGACGTAAACTAATAACGCGATTTAAAGAACACTTAGCCCATTACAAACACAATCGGTTTGAGAAATCAAGTGTAGCCACTCATATCCTCGAAACTGGACATAGTATACACATAGAGGACTTAACATTGTTAACTTCAGCCAATCATTCACTTAACTCGTTAGAAAATCTTCATATCTATAAAAACAGATACAATGTTATGAACACAGATACTGATTTTAACAAAACTCTATACAAATTGACCGAACTTGACGCATAAAATTCTTTTCGTCCCTCATTTGTTTTTCGTTCTTCGTTTTAAACCTCTCTTCTAACTTTGTCGCAGTTGAACCTTGTTCACTGCCAAGGCAGGTTCTCCCCTGAAGATGCCCACTTAGTGGGCGAAATGCATAGGGCTTACCCTACAATTTTTTTGGCTTAAGGAGTTTTATACAACTGTTTAACTTACTTCTGTTGTCATTAGTTTATTTTTTGGTATTCAGCAGAACGCAGTACAAAACTTACAAACTGGGAGTGCACTGTATTGTAATCTCCTACGAGTCAGGTTCACTTGAGTCTCTACACAACAACTTTATGTGAGAAAACCCTTGGCTGAACTGCACTCTTTGGCTGCCTGATGACAACTAAACTCACTGCACTATGTGGGCTGCTTATATAGTTTAGGCCATAGATTGTTCCAGAAGGTTCTAGAACGTACTGGTAGGTTCTACATCATTACAGAATGTTCTAGAACGTTCCGGAATGTTCCAAATTGTTCCGCAAGGTTCTAGAACGTTTCAGATTGTTTATGAAGGTTCTATAACGTTCTGGGCAGTTCTAGATTGTTCCAAAAGACCTGATATGGGCTATTACATGACACAAAGAGTACTCCTGCAAGTGAACTTACGCAGGATTTCTGAGGGGTACATCTGAAAGGTTATATCTATTGCAGTATTGCTTAACATTTACCAATGGGTGCTGCATCACAATTTTCAATACTAAGTATCTTCAATTCACAATTCAATTCAAATAAGTAAATACATAGTATTTATATATGACATGTAGAGCCGCTGCCACCAGGATTGTTCCTAATTGCAGTGTATACGTAATAATAATAATATGCTACTTGTAAAAGTATATTTAAACGAGCTAGGAAAGTCTCCATTCTAAATAATAACGTACAATGGTTAATATGGTTGCAGGGCGTCTTATTAATTAATAAACTAACTTTACTCTTACCTATGAATTTTTCGATTTCCCTGTTTTTTGCATTTTTTTCTAAAATGCAGGTGTGTACAGGGACGCATGGGCGGATTCAGACTTCATCCAAGGGGGGGGGGGTGGTAATGCAGGAATGGAAAAACATTTGATACCTTTTTGTTTAAAATATATTTTAATCAGAAAAAGCAAATATGGAACTTATTAGTAAAAAGCGAACACATTAAGACTGCACAGGCAATACATCGATTAATACTGAAAAAAGAATTAAATTGAATTTTATTCAACAAAATTAATACCACTTAACAATGTCTTTATGATTTTAAATTAAAGATTATACATATACATAACATATTTTATGAGGTTATATATTTATATTGTATTAATGGTGAATGAATGCAGTTAGTAAGTATAAATATGCAATTAATTAGACATATTTAACATTATAAAATCAGCATCCCAACACGAAGAAATGGAGTTAAATGGTAATTTTTTCGAGTTATCAGAAATTCTAGGGGGGGGGGGGGGTAATTACCCCCTTTATCCCCCTTGAATCCGCCCATGGGTGCAGGGCCCGGGAAAGAAATCCTGGGCTCCGGTGCTTCTCCAGCTCTCGGGCTCATTGCAGCCACTTTCCACCACCATAATTATATAATTTTCCGCTGTCAAGATTCAGCAATTGATTTTTCCAAATTCTCCATTGTCTATCTCGTGTTACTCAGCTCGGTCTTTTTGTGAATTGTATACTGAGAATCGGAGAACATAATACGCAGTTCGATGCCATCTTCTTAGATTTTAGGAAGACCTTTGATACGGTACCTCACAGGAAGTTAATAACGAAATTAGAAACCCTAGGCGTTAATTTTAAAATTGTTAGTTGGATCCTTGAATTTTTAAATCATAGGAAGCAGAAGGTTTTTATAGATGGGAAATCTTTGAACTTAGTGGAGGTTGTCTCTGGCGTTCCGCAGGGCAGTGTAATTGGTCCGTTATTATTTCTAATTTATATAAACGATATCAGCTAAGTAGTCATATGTAAAATTAGGCTTTTCGCGGACGACACCGTTATTTATAGAGAAATAAGCAATCCGGAAGGGGATTCCCACTCAGCAAGGTGTGGAATCCCATACTCCCCAAAATCACGGAACGCCATAGGCCGACCCCACAGCCAATGGGGAACGAGCATCCAATACCGGAGTGGTATATATACATGGACGAAAGAATGGTACGGCACTCAGGAGACCCCTGAAGATGGCACTTGAGGAAGGTCCAGAAACGTCGGTATTCACCTGGCTGGAAACCCGGGAACTCTTCACCTCATCGATTCGCCAGGAAAGCATCAGATCTTTCTATAACCCTCTAATTGTTTGGCTAAAGGAGTATTTTACCTTTAGTAGTTCATGAGAGTGAGGAGAAATCAGACCTGCTTAACGAATATTTTCAGGAAACATTTACTGCGATTGGCGATGAATGTGAACCTATTCCTATGCATCATGGCGACTCGATGGAGGATTTGGCTCTTTCGATAGAAGGTGTGGCGCACCAACTGCGCTCGATTAAAAAACAAATCTCACGGATCTGAGAAAATTACCGTGCGAGTAGTAAAAGTCCTCTGAAATTGCACCGTATCTGAAAACAATATACGAGAATCCAATTGCGCAAGGTGTCGTCCCTAAAGACTGGAAATTAGCGCACGTTACCCCCATCCATAAAGGTGGCGACAAAGAGAATTCTGATAATTACAGACCGCTTTCGTTAACACCATTATCGTGCAAAATACTCGAGCATATTTTATTTAGCTCTGTTATGCGTTATTTATATGGTAGCTCATCTCTTAGCAGATACCAGCACGGTTTTAGGAAAGGCAGATCAGGTGAAACGCAACTCGGTCTTTTCGTGAATGATTTATTGCAATGCGGGGAGAAAAATATTCATGTTGGTGCTATTTTCATTGTCTTCAGTAAGGCGTTTGATTAAGTCCCTAGTCGAAAATTTATAACGAAGCTCGTAAAACGCGGTATCAACCCGAAAATTGTGAATTGGGTGAGAGGCTTCCTAAGGAATAGACAAAAGATAATGGTCGTTGATGGAATGCACTCATCCCCCGTTCAAGTCGCGTCAGGTGTTCCTCAGGGAAGTTCATTGGGCCCCCTACTATTCCGAATTTATGTAAATGATATTTGTTCGGTAGTAGATAGTAAAATCAGACTTTTCGCAGATGTCACCGTCACATATAAGGAGATACTCAACCGAGATGACCATCAGTCGCTGCAGGGAGATTTAAAAGCCATTTCCGCGGGGTGTAAGGAATGGAAAATTGAAGTTAATTACAGTAAATGCGCCGCAGTATCGTTCTGGAAAAGTAAGAATAGAGAAGTACGAAATCGATACAAGGAATAATCAAGCAGCTGAACACGTAAAATATTTATGAGTTACCATTTGTCGTGACCTTTCGTGGGAGATGCACATTCGTCGTGTTATAGGTGCAGCTAACAAGAAACTGGCGTTAATAGGCAGAATAGTGCGGAATAGTACAGATAAAGTACGCAAATAGTGTAATTTTTCACTAGGTAGACTGCAGGTGGAATATGCCTCCAGTATATGGGATCCGTATGAGAAGGGCCATATAATTAAGTTAGAAAGAGTGCAGCCAGATTCGTTAACAAAAGTACGAACATATGGAAAGCGTCACATCATTATTGAAGGATTTGAACTGGATATCACTGGAAGACCGTAGAAAGTGCTCAAGGTTAAGGCTCCTAGAGAAATACAGATCAGAATGTCTAACATAGAGTGTAGTGTGAATAATTGAGGATCCAACGTACATGGCTTGGCGATAAGATACGTGAGATCGATTGTTGGACAGAGCGTTACAGAGGCTCATTCTTTCCGAGAACAATGAGACCATAACAGGAAGGAAAAATCTGTGAGTAATAATTGTTAGGTAGCCCTCGGTGTATTGCACCCCCTGCCACCCACCAGATTGGTGAGTTGCAGGGTAACATGTAGATGTAAATAATGCTAATTATGATGATTCCGCAGTGAAAGAAGGGAAAACGTTCCGTATTTCGAGAGTCATACTAAAGACGAAGATGTCGAAAATACTTGGAAATCTTTGGTTCTGTCAGTAACGAAAGGTATAGGTAAATACATTCCTAGTAAGGTAGTCTCCGTTGTTTAATCTACAAGCTCTTAGAGTGCTAAAGTCACAAAGAAGATGTCCTACTAGATTGAGATTGATACATCTACATATTACCCTGTAATTCACTGGGGTGAAATGCTCCAAAGCCTACTTACCACTTCTAGACTTTAGGAATTACGTCTTGCGTAATGTACGTATTTCTCGAATGTTGTTTTCAAATAAGTTATTACTAGCACGGATATTTCCGCAATCACAGGAGATTAATTTTATTTAACTTAATGAAGTTCCTGTGCGATACCTTTTGCCCAAGGCATCTACATCTACATGATACCCTGAAAGTCACCTATTTGGTGGATGGCAGGGGGTGCAGTGCACCAAGAGTCCATAATTTTCCTACGTTATATTTTTCTATTATGTTCTCTTATCGTCCTAGGAAAAACAATCCTCTATATCGCTCCGTTTTACAGTCGAGTCCTGCCTTTCGAGATACGTCGGGCTTCTGATAAATCCTACTACCTCATTCGCGCGACCCTCCGACATAAATTTTACCAGTAGTTTAAATCTGCAGCCTACGTTCCTCTTACGATGTCCATTTCAGATTTTCTATTAATGATGTTACGCTTTGTTTACTATCGTAATTCCTCTTTACAAATCTACCTGCCCTGCGCTGAACCTTTTCTATCTCGTTAGTGAGTCCCTTTACGTAGGGATCCCACACAGCTGAAGTATATTCAACCTGCGGTCGAACCAAGGATAAATAACAAAATTCTTTCACTTTTTCGGAGCTATCTCGAACTATTCTACCTATACCTTTTGTTGTCGGCACCTATTGATCGGCGAATATGGGTGTCCCACGAGAGATTGCGATGGATCGTGACTCCGAGATATTTAATCGAGTCTGAAACTAGAATCTCTACTCCGTCCAACAAATAATTAACATCCACCGAGATACTCTTGGTTCTCCAGAAATTGATGACGCAGCTTTTCTTTTGGTTGATCTCTAACTGCCATTCCTTACATCATGCATAAATAGCTTCTGGATCATTTTGGAGATACTGATGGCCTTCCGGATTGCTTATTTCTCTATAAATAACGGTGTCGTCCGCGAAAAGCCTAATTTTACATATGACTACTTAGCTGATATCGTTTATATAAATTAGAAATAATAACGGACCAATTACACTGCCCTGCGGAACGCCAGAGACAACCTCCACTAAGTTCAAAGATTTCCCATCTATAAAAACCTTCTGCTTCCTATGATTTAAAAATTCAAGGATCCAACTAACAATTTTAAAATTAACGCCTAGGGTTTCTAATTTCGTTATTAACTTCCTGTGAGGTACCGTATCAAAGGTCTTCCTAAAATCTAAGAAGATGGCATCGAACTGCGTATTATGTTCTCCGATTCTCAGTATACAATTCACAAAAAGACCGAGCTGAGTAACACGAGACCTACCTTTCCTGAAGCCATGTTGAATCTAACAATGAATTACTATCAAGAAATCGCATTATGTTGCTAACGAGTATATGCTCGAGAATCTTAAACGATATCGAAGTTAAGAAAATCGGCCTGTAATTTACTGGGTTCTCCTATTCGCCGCCCTTATGAATTGGGGTAATGTGCGCTTCCGGTCGTTAAGGACATCTCCGTGGGAAATGTATTTCTCGAATATTATCCGAAGAAAAGGTGCTATTTCTTCAGCTAATCCTTTTAAATGGAATCAAATATTCCATAGCGTGACCCTGGCTGTCGAAGAGAACTGACGTACCTTTAACTTGCTCCTGCGAGAACCTACGGATCTTCGAGCAACTAGAGTAGCAGTAGAATTAGAGTAGTAGTACCTGTAGAGTTAAGTGGACCTAACTTTTATTTCATTCTATTTGTCGTCCTTTCGTAAATTTTAAAGCCATCTGTTCAATTTATCTTATTTTACAACGCTTACGTTGTAGTTTTTCCTCTACTGTAATAGTTAAATTTTAAGTCTCGTAGTTTTTTATTAGAAATTGTATTCATTTCTTTAAAAAATAATATATATACCATTGTGTATTAGCATATTTTTATAGCTCTACGCATTCTTTTTGCCAGTGTCCGTAGCTAGTGGGGAACGAAGCTTATCAAAGAAAAATGGATATACAAATATATCTACGTTCTAAAATGGTGCGAGAGATTTACTGGGCTTTTCACAATTTCAATAGAGCATGAAATGGCTGGAAAACAAGATCTAAAAGAACTAATGACTCAATTTCCGAAAGGTAAAGTACAAAATGCCGTTTCAGAGAACAGAGTATTTTTTATTCGGAGTACATCCAATCTCTGACTAACATACGACTGCTCGTTCTGCTTAATGCGATTTCTCCACCATCCCATCGCCGTCTCCTCTAGCTGCTGCTATCCCATCGCCGCCTCCTATAACTGCAGCTATCCCATCGACGCCTACTCTAGCTGCTGCTATCCCATCGCCGATTCCTCTAGCTTCTGCTCTCCCATCGACTTCTCCTCTAGCTGCTGCTATCCCATCGACATCTCCTCTAGCTGCTGCTATCCCATCGACTTCTCCTCTAGCTGCTGCTATACCATCGACTTCTCCTCTAGCTGCTGCTATTCCATCGCCGCCTCCTCTAGCTTCTGCTATCCCATCGACTACTCCTCTAGCTTCTGCTCTCCCATCGACTTCTCCTCTAGCTGCAGCTATCCCATCGACGCCTACTCTAGCTGCTGCTATCCCATCGCCGATTCCTCTAGCTTCTGCTCTCCCATCGACTTCTCCTCTAGCTGCTGCTATCCCATCGACTTCTCCTCTAGCTGCTGCTATCCCATCGACTTCTCCTCTAGCTGCTGCTATTCCATCGCCGTCTCCTCTGGCTGCTGCTATCCCATCGCCGCCTCCTCTAACTGCAGCTATCCCATCGCCGCCTCCTCTAACTGCAGCTATCCCATCGACGCCTACTCTAGCTGCTGCTATCCCATCGCCGATTCCTCTAGCTTCTGTTCTCCCATCGACTTCTCCTCTAGCTGCTGCTATCCCATCGACTTCTCCTCTAGCTGCTGCTATCCCATCGACTTCTCCTCTAGCTGCTGCTATTCCATCGCCGTCTCCTCTAGCTGCTGCTATCCCATCGCCGCCTCCTCTAACTGTAGCTATCCCATCGACGCCTACTCTAGCTGCTGCTATCCCATCGCCGATTCCTCTAGCTTCTGCTCTCCCATCGACTTCTCCTCTAGCTGCTGCTATCCCATCGACTTCTCCTCTAGCTGCTGCTATCCCATCGACTTCTCCTCTAGCTGCTGCTATCCCATCGACTTCTCCTCTAGCTGCTGCTATCCCATCGACTTCTCCTCTAGCTGCTGCTATCCCATCGACTTCTCCTCTGGCTGCTGCTATCCCATCGACTTCTCCTCTGGCTGCTGCTATCCCATCGCCGCCTCCTCTAACTGCAGCTATCCCATCGCCGCCTCCTCTAACTGCAGCTATCCCATCGACGCCTACTCTAGCTGCTGCTATCCCATCGCCGATTCCTCTAGCTTCTGTTCTCCCATCGACTTCTCCTCTAGCTGCTGCTATCCCATCGACTTCTCCTCTAGCTGCTGCTATCCCATCGACTTCTCCTCTAGCTGCTGCTATTCCATCGCCGTCTCCTCTAGCTGCTGCTATCCCATCGCCGCCTCCTCTAACTGCAGCTATCCCATCGACGCCTACTCTAGCTGCTGCTATCCCATCGCCGATTCCTCTAGCTTCTGCTCTCCCATCGACTTCTCCTCTAGCTGCTGCTATCCCATCGACTTCTCCTCTAGCTGCTGCTATCCCATCGACTTCTCCTCTAGCTGCTGCTATCCCATCGACTTCTCCTCTAGCTGCTGCTATCCCATCGACTTCTCCTCTAGCTGCTGCTATCCCATCGACTTCTCCTCTGGCTGCTGCTATCCCATCGACTTCTCCTCTGGCTGCTGCTATCCCATCGACGCCTACTCTAGCTGCTGCTCTCCCATCGACTTCTCCTCTAGCTGCTGCTATCCCATCGACTTCTCCTCTAGCTGCTGCTATCCCATCGACTTCTCCTCTAGCTGCTGCTATCCCATCGACTTCTCCTCTGGCTGCTGCTATCCCATCGCCGCCTCCTCTAACTGCAGCTATCCCATCGACGCCTACTCTAGCTGCTGCTATCCCATCGCCGATTCCTCTAGCTTCTGCTCTCCCATCGACTTCTCCTCTAGCTGCTGCTATCCCATCGACTTCTCCTCTAGCTGCTGCTATCCCATCGACTTCTCCTCTAGCTGCTGCTATCCCATCGACTTCTCCTCTGGCTGCTGCTATCCCATCGACTTCTCCTCTGGCTGCTGCTATCCCATCGACGCCTACTCTAGCTGCTGCTCTCCCATCGACTTCTCCTCTAGCTGCTGCTATCCCATCGACTTCTCCTCTAGCTGCTGCTATCCCATCGACTTCTCCTCTAGCTGCTGCTATCCCATCGACTTCTCCTCTGGCTGCTGCTATCCCATCGCCGCCTCCTCTAACTGCAGCTATCCCATCGACGCCTACTCTAGCTGCTGCTATCCCATCGCCGATTCCTCTAGCTTCTGCTCTCCCATCGACTTCTCCTCTAGCTGCTGCTATCCCATCGACTTCTCCTCTAGCTGCTGCTATCCCATCGACTTCTCCTCTAGCTGCTGCTATCCCATCGACTTCTCCTCTAGCTGCTGCTATCCCATCGACTTCTCCTCTAGCTGCTGCTATTCCATCGCCGTCTCCTCTGGCTGCTGCTATCCCATCGCCGCCTCCTCTAACTGCAGCTATCCCATCGCCGCCTCCTCTAACTGCAGCTATCCCATCGACGCCTACTCTAGATGCTGCTATCCCATCGCCGATTCCTCTAGCTTCTGTTCTCCCATCGACTTCTCCTCTAGCTGCTGCTATCCCATCGACTTCTCCTCTAGCTGCTGCTATCCCATCGACTTCTCCTCTAGCTGCTGCTATTCCATCGCCGTCTCCTCTAGCTGCTGCTATCCCATCGCCGCCTCCTCTAACTGCAGCTATCCCATCGACGCCTACTCTAGCTGCTGCTATCCCATCGCCGATTCCTCTAGCTTCTGCTCTCCCATCGACTTCTCCTCTAGTTGCTGCTATCCCATCGACTTCTCCTCTAGCTGCTGCTATCCCATCGACTTCTCCTCTAGCTGCTGCTATTCCATCGCCGTCTCCTCTAGCTGCTGCTATCCCATCGCCGCCTCCTCTAACTGCAGCTATCCCATCGACGCCTACTCTAGCTGCTGCTATCCCATCGCCGATTCCTCTAGCTTCTTCTCTCCCATCGACTTCTCCTCTAGCTGCTGCTATCCCATCGACTTCTCCTCTAGCTGCTGCTATCCCATCGACTTCTCCTCTAGCTGCTGCTATCCCATCGACTTCTCCTCTGGCTGCTGCTATCCCATCGCCGCCTCCTCTAACTGCAGCTATCCCATCGACGCCTACTCTAGCTGCTGCTATCCCATCGCCGATTCCTCTAGCTTCTGCTCTCCCATCGACTTCTCCTCTAGCTGCTGCTATCCCATCGACTTCTCATCTAGCTGCTGCTATCCCATCGACTTCTCCTCTAGCTGCTGCTATCCCATCGACTTTTCCTCTGGCTGCTGCTATCCCATCGCCGCCTCCTCTAACTGCAGCTATCCCATCGACGCCTACTCTAGCTGCTGCTATCCCATCGCCGATTCCTCTAGCTTCTGCTCTCCCATCGAATTCTCCTCTAGCTGCTGCTATAACATCGACTTCTCCTCTAGCTGCTGCTATCCCATCGACATCTCCTCTAGCTGCTGCTATTCCATCGCCGTCTCCTCTGGCTGCTGCTATCCCATCGCCACCTCCTCTAACTGCAGCTATCCCATCGACGCCTACTCTAGCTGCTGCTATCCCATCGCCGATTCCTCTAGCTTCTGCTCTCCCATCGACTTCTCCTCTAGCTGCTGCTATCCCATCGACTTCTCCTCTAGCTGCTGCTATCCCATCGACTTCTCCTCTAGCTGCTGCTATCCCATCGACTTCTCCTCTAGCTGCTGCTATCCCATCGACTTCTCCTCTAGCTGCTGCTATTCCATCGCCGCCTCCTCTAACTGCAGCTATCCCATCGACGCCTACTCTAGCTGCTGCTATTCCATCGCCGATTCCTCTAGCTTCTGCTCTCCCATCGACTTCTCCTCTAGCTGCTGCTATCCCATCGACTTCTCCTCTAGCTGCTGCTATCCCATCGACTTCTCCTCTAGCTGCTGCTATCCCATCGACTTCTCCTCTAGCTGCTGCTATCCCATCGCCGCCTCCTCTAACTGCAGCTATCCCATCGACGCCTACTCTAGCTGCTGCTATCCCATCGCCGATTCCTCTAGCTTCTGCTCTCCCATCGACTTCTCCTCTAGCTGCTGCTATCCCATCGACTTCTCCTCTAGCTGCTGCTAACCCATCGACTTCTCCTCTAGCTGCTGCTATCCCATCGACTTCTCCTCTAGCTGCTGCAATAATATCGACTTCTCCTCTAGCTGCTGCTATTCCATCGCCGCCTCCTCTAACTGCAGCTATCCCATCGACGCCTACTCTAGCTGCTGCTATCCCATCGCCGATTCCTCTAGCTTCTGCTCTCCCATCGACCTCTCCTCTAGCTGCTGCTATCCCATCAACTTCTCCTCTAGCTGCTGCTATCCCATCGACTTCTCCTCTATCTGCTGCTATCCCATCGACTTCTCCTCTAGCTGCTGCTATTCCATCGCCGCCTCCTCTAGCTGCTGCTATCCCATCGACTTCTCCTCTAGCTTCTGCTCTCCCATCGACTTCTCCTCTAGCTGCAGCTATCCCATCGACGCCTACTCTAGCTGCTGCTATCCCATCGCCGATTCCTCTAGCTTCTGCTCTCCCATCGACTTCTCCTCTAGCTGCTGCTATTCCATCGCCGCCTCCTCTAACTGCAGCTATCCCATCGACGCCTACTCTAGCTGCTGCTATCCCATCGCCGATTCCGCTAGCTTCTGCTCTCCCATCGACTTCTCCTCTAGCTGCTGCTATCCCATCGACTTCTCCTCTAGCTGCTGCTATTCCATCGCCGTCTCCTCTAGCTGCTGCTATCCCATCGCCGCCTCCTCTAACTGCAGCTATCCCATCGACGCCTACTCTAGCTGCTGCTATCCCATCGCCGCCTCCTCTAACTGCAGCTATGCCATCGACGCCTACTCTAGCTGCTGCTATCCCATCGCCGATTCCTCTAGCTTCTGCTCTCCCATCGACTTCTCCTCTAGCTGCTGCTATCCCATCGACTTCTCCTCTAGCTGCTGCTATCCCATCGACTTCTCCTCTAGCTGCTGCTATTCCGTCGCCGTCTCCTCTAGCTGCTGCTATTCCATCGCCGCCTCCTCTAACTGCAGCTATCCCATCGACGCCTACTCTAGCTGCTGCTATCCCATCGCCGATTCCTCTAGCTTCTGCTCTCCCATCGACTTCTCCTCTAGCTGCTGCTATCCCATCGACTTCTCCTCTAGCTGCTGCTATCCCATCGACTTCTCCACTAGCTGCTGCTATCCCATCGCCGCCTCCTCTAACTGCAGCTATCCCATCGACGCCTACTCTAGCTGCTGCTATCCCATCGCCGATTCCTCTAGCTTCTGCTCTCCCATCGACTTCTCCTCTAGCTGCTGCTATCCCATCGACTTCTCCTCTAGCTGCTGCTATCCCATCGACTTCTCCTCTAGCTGCTGCTTTCCATCGCCGTCTCCTCTAGCTGCTGCTATCCCATCTCCGCCTTCTCTAACTGCAACTATCCCATCGACGCCTACTCTAGCTGCTGCTATTCCATCGCCGTCTCCTCTAGCTGCTGCTATCCCATCGCCGCCTCCTCTAACTGCAGCTATCCCATCGACGCCTACTCTAGCTGCTGCTATCCCATCGCCGATTCCTCTAGCTTCTGCTCTCCCATCGACTTCTCCTCTAGCTGCTGCTATCCCATCGACTTCTCCTCTAGCTGCTGCTATCCCATCGACTTCTCCTCTAGCTGCTGCTATTCCGTCGCCGTCTCCTCTAGCTGCTGCTATTCCATCGCCGCCTCCTCTAACTGCAGCTATCCCATCGACGCCTACTCTAGCTGCTGCTATCCCATCGCCGATTCCTCTAGCTTCTGCTCTCCCATCGACTTCTCCTCTAGCTGCTGCTATCCCATCGACTTCTCCTCTAGCTGCTGCTATCCCATCGACTTCTCCACTAGCTGCTGCTATCCCATCGCCGCCTCCTCTAACTGCAGCTATCCCATCGACGCCTACTCTAGCTGCTGCTATCCCATCGCCGATTCCTCTAGCTTCTGCTCTCCCATCGACTTCTCCTCTAGCTGCTGCTATCCCATCGACTTCTCCTCTAGCTGCTGCTATCCCATCGACTTCTCCTCTAGCTGCTGCTTTCCATCGCCGTCTCCTCTAGCTGTTGCTATCCCATCTCCGCCTCCTCTAACTGCATTTATCCCATCGACGCCTACTCTAGCTGCTGCTATTCCATCGCCGTCTCCTCTAGCTGCTGCTATCCCATCGCCGCCTCCTCTAACTGCAGCTATCCCATCGACGCCTACTCTAGCTGCTGCTATCCCATTGCCGATTCCTCTAGCTTCTGCTCTCCCATCGACTTCTCCTCTAGCTGCTGCTATCCCATCGACTTCTCCTCTAGCTGCTGCTATCCCATCGACTTCTCCTCTAGCTGCTGCTATTCCGTCGCCGTCTCCTCTAGCTGGTGCTATTCCATCGCCGCCTCCTCTAACTGCAGCTATCCCATCGACGCCTACTCTAGCTGCTGCTATCCCATCGCCGATTCCTCTAGCTTCTGCTCTCCCATCGACTTCTCCTCTAGCTGCTGCTATCCCATCGACTTCTCCTCTAGCTGCTGCTATCCCATCGACTTCTCCACTAGCTGCTGCTATCCCATCGCCGCCTCCTCTAACTGCAGCTATCCCATCGACGCCTACTCTAGCTGCTGCTATCCCATCGCCGATTCCTCTAGCTTCTGCTCTCCCATCGACTTCTCCTCTAGCTTCTGCTCTCCCATCGACTTCTCCTCTAGCTGCTGCTATCCCATCGACTTCTCCTCTAGCTGCTGCTATCCCATCGACTTCTCCACTAGCTGCTGCTATCCCATCGCCGCCTCCTCTAACTGCAGCTATCCCATCGACTTCTCCTCTAGCTGCTGCTATCCCATCGACTTCTCCTATAGCTGCTGCTATCCCATCGACTTCTCCTCTAGCTGCTGCTATCCCATCGCCGCCTCCTCTAACTGCAGCTATCCCATCGACGCCTACTCTAGCTGCTGCTATCCCATCGACTTCTCCTCTAGCTGCTGCTATCCCATCGCCGCCTCCTCTAGCTGCAGCTATCCCATCGACGCCTACTCTAGCTGCTGCTATCCCATCGCCGTCTCCTCTAGCTGCTGCTATCCCATCGACTTCTCCTCTAGCTGCTGCTATCCCATCGCCGCCTCCTCTAACTGCAGCTATCCCATCGACGCCTACTCTAGCTGCTGCTATCCCATCGCCGATTCCTCTAGCTTCTGTAATCCCATCGACTTCTCCTCTAGCTTCTGCTCTCCCATCGACTTCTCCTCTAGCTTCTGCTCTCCCATCGACTTCTCCTCTAGCTGCTGCTATCCCATCGCCGATTCCTCTAGGTTCTGCTATCCCATCGACTTCTCCTCTAGCTGCTGCTATCCCATCGACTTCTCCTCTAGCTGCTGCTATCCCATCGACTTCTCCTCTAGCTGCTGCTATTCCATCGCCGCCTCCTCTAACTGCAGCTATCCCATCGACGCCTACTCTAGCTGCTGCTATCCCATCGCCGATTCCTCTAGCTTCTGCTATCCCATCGACTTCTCCTCTAGCTGCTGCTATCCCATCGACTTCTCCTCTAGCTGCTGCTATCCCATCGACTTCTCCTCTAGCTGCTGCTATCCCATCGACTTCTCCTCTAGCTGCTGCTATCCCATCGACTTCTCCTCTAGCTGCTGCTATCCCATCGCCGCCTCCTCTAACTGCAGCTATCCCATCGACGCCTACTCTAGCTGCTGCTATCCCATCGCCGATTCCTCTAGCTTCTGCTATCCCATCGACTTCTCCTCTAGCTGCTGCTATCCCATCGACTTCTCCTCTAGCTTCTGCTCTCCCATCGACTTCTCCTCTAGCTGCTGCTATCCCATCGACTTCTCCTCTAGCTGCTGCTATTCCATCGCCGCTTCCTCTAACTGCAGCTATCCCATCGACGCCTACTCTAGCTGCTGCTATCCCATCGCCGATTCCTCTAGCTTCTGCTATCCCATCGACTTCTCCTCTAGCTGCTGCTATCCCATCGACTTCTCCTCTAGCTGCTGCTATCCCATCGACTTCTCCTCTAGCTGCTGCTATCCCATCGACTTCTCCTCTAGCTGCTGCTATCCCATCGACTTCTCCTCTAGCTGCTGCTATCCCATCGACTTCTCCTCTAGCTGCTGCTATCCCATCGACTTCTCCTCTAGCTTCTGCTCTCCCATCGACTTCTCCTCTAGCTGCTGCTATCCCATCGACTTCTCCTCTAGCTGCTGCTATTCCATCGCCGCTTCCTCTAACTGCAGCTATCCCATCGACGCCTACTCTAGCTGCTGCTATCCCATCGCCGATTCCTCTAGCTTCTGCTATCCCATCGACTTCTCCTCTAGCTGCTGCTATCCCATCGACTTCTCCTCTAGCTTCTGCTCTCCCATCGACTTCTCCTCTAGCTGCTGCTATTTCATCGACTTCTCCTCTAGCTTCTGCTCTCCCATCGACTTCTCCTCTAGCTGCTGCTATCCCATCGACTTCTCCTCTAGCTGCTGCTATTCCATCGCCGCTTCCTCTAACTGCAGCTATCCCATCGACGCCTACTCTAGCTGCTGCTATCCCATCGCCGATTCCTCTAGCTTCTGCTCTCCCATCGACTTCTCCTCTAGCTGCTGCTATCCCATCGACTTCTCCTCTAGCTGCTGCTATCCCATCGACTTCTCCTCTAGCTGCTGCTATCCCATCGACTTCTCCTCTAGCTGCTGCTATCCCATCGACTTCTCCTCTAGCTTCTGCTCTCCCATCGACTTCTCCTCTAGCTGCTGCTATCCCATCGACTTCTCTTCTAGCTGCTGCTATTCCATCGCCGCTTCCTCTAACTGCAGCTATCCCATCGACGCCTACTCTAGCTGCTGCTATCCCATCGCCGATTCCTCTAGCTTCTGCTATCCCATCGACTTCTCCTCTAGCTGCTGCTATCCCATCGACTTCTCCTCTAGCTTCTGCTCTCCCATCGACTTCTCCTCTAGCTGCTGCTATCCCATCGACTTCTCCTCTAGCTGCTGCTATCCCATCGACTTCTCCTCTAGCTGCTGCTATCCCATCGACTTCTCCTCTAGCTGCTGCTTTCCATCGCCGTCTCCTCTAGCTGCTGCTATCCCATCGCCGCCTCCTCTAACTGCAGCTATCCCATCGACTCCTACTCTAGCTGCTGCTTTCCATCGCCGTTTCCTCTAGCTGCTGCTATCCCATCGCCGCCTCCTCTAACTGCAGCTATCCCATCGACTCCTACTCTAGCTGCTGCTATCCCATCGCCGATTCCTCTAGCTTCTGCTCTGCCATCGACTTCTCCTCTAGCTGCTGCTATCCCATCGACTTCTCCTCTAGCTGCTGCTATCCCATCGACTTCTCCTCTAGCTGCTGCTATCCCATCGACTTCTCCTCTAGCTGCTGCTATCCCATCGACTTCTCCTCTAACTGCAGCTATCGCATCGACGCCTACTCTAGCTGCTGCTATCCCATCGACTTCTCCTCTAGCTTCTGCTCTCCCATCGACTTCTCCTCTAGCTGCTGCTATCCCATCGACTTCTCCTCTAGCTGCTGCTATCCCATCGACTTCTCCTCTAGCTGCTGCTATCCCATCGACTTCTCCTCTAGCTGCTGCTATTCCATCGCCGCCTCCTCTATCTGCAGCTATCCCATCAACGCCTACTCTAGCTGCTGCTATCCCATCGCCGATTCCTCTAGCTTCTGCTATCCCATCGACTCCTCCTCTAGCTGCTGCTATCCCATCGACTTCTCCTCTAGCTGCTGCTATCCCATCGACTTCTCCTCTAGCTGCTGCTATTCCATCGCCGTCTCCTCTAGCTGCTGCTATTTCATCGCCGCTTCCTCTAAATGCAGCTATCCCATCGACGCCTACTCTAGCTGCTGCTATCCCATCGCCGATTCCTCTAGCTTCTGCTATCCCATCGACTTCTCCTCTAGCTGCTGCTATCCCATCGACTTCTCCTCTAGCTGCTGCTATCCCATCGACTTCTCCTCTAGCTGCTGCTATTCCATGGCCGTCTCCTCTAGCTGCTATTATCCCATCGACTTCTCCTCTAGCTGCTGCTATCCCATCGCCGCCTCCTCTAACTGCAGCTATCCCATCGACGCCTACTCTAGCTGCTGCTATCCCATCGCCGATTCCTCTAGCTTCTGCTCTTAATCGACTTCTCCTCTAACTGCAGCTATCCCATCGACGCCTACTCTAGCTGCTGCTATCCCATCGCCGATTCCTCTAGCTTCTGCTCTCCCATCGACTTCTCCTCTAGCTGCTGCTATCCCATCGACTTCTCCTCTAGCTGCTGCTATCCCATCGACTTCTCCTCTAGCTGCTGCTATTCCGTCGCCGTCTCCTCTAGCTGCTGCTATCCCATCGACTTCTCCTCTAGCTGCTGCTATCCCATCGACTTCTCCTCTAGCTGCTGCTATCCCATCGACTTCTCCTCTAGCTGCTGCTATCCCATCGACTTCTCCTCTAGCTGCTGCTATCCCATCGCCGTCTCCTCTAGCTGCTGCTATCCCATCGCCGCCTCCTCTAACTGCTGCTATCCCATCGCCGATTCCTCTAGCTTCTGCTCTTAATCGACTTCTCCTCTAGCTGCTGCTATCCCATCGACTTCTCCTCTAGCTTCTGCTCTCCCATCGACTTCTCCTCTAGCTGCTGCTATCCCATCGCCGATTCCTCTAGCTTCTGCTATCCCATCGACTTCTCCTCTAGCTGCTGCTATCCCATCGACTTCTCCTCTAGCTGCTGCTATCCCATCGACTTCTCCTCTAGCTGCTGCTATTCCATCGCCGCCTCCTCTAACTGCAGCTATCCCATCGATGCCTACTCTAGCTGCTGCTATCCCATCGCCGATTCCTCTAGCTTCTGCTATCCCATCGACTTCTCCTCTAGCTGCTGCTATCCCATCGACTTCTCCTCTAGCTGCTGCTATCCCATCGACTTCTCCTCTAGCTGCTGCTCTCCCATCGACTTCTCCTCTAGCTGCTGCTATCCCATCGACTTCTCCTCTAGCTGCTGCTATCCCATCGACTTCTCCTCTAGCTGCTGCTATCCCATCGCCGCCTCCTCTAACTGCAGCTATCCCATCGACGCCTACTCTAGCTGCTGCTATCCCATCGCCGATTCCTCTAGCTTCTGTTCTCCCATCGACTTCTCCTCTAGCTGCTGCTATCCCATCGACTTCTCCTCTAGCTGCTGCTATCCCATCGACTTCTCCTCTAGCTGCTGCTATTCCATCGCCGTCTCCTCTAGCTGCTGCTATCCCATCGCCGCCTCCTCTAACTGCAGCTATCCCATCGACGCCTACTCTAGCTGCTGCTATCCCATCGCCGATTCCTCTAGCTTCTGCTCTCCCATCGACTTCTCCTCTAGCTGCTGCTATTCCATCGCCGCCTCCTCTAGCTGCTGCTATCCCATCGACTTCTCCTCTAGCTTCTGCTCTCCCATCGACTTCTCCTCTAGCTGCTGCTATCCCATCGACTTCTCCTCTAGCTGCTGCTATCCCATCGACTTCTCCTCTAGCTGCTGCTATCCCATCGACGCCTACTCTAGCTGCTGCTCTCCCATCGACTTCTCCTCTAGCTGCTGCTATCCCATCGACTTCTCCTCTAGCTGCTGCTATCCCATCGACTTCTCCTCTAGCTGCTGCTATCCCATCGACTTCTCCTCTGGCTGCTGCTATCCCATCGCCGCCTCCTCTAACTGCAGCTATCCCATCGACGCCTACTCTAGCTGCTGCTATCCCATCGCCGATTCCTCTAGCTTCTGCTCTCCCATCGACTTCTCCTCTAGCTGCTGCTATCCCATCGACTTCTCCTCTAGCTGCTGCTATCCCATCGACTTCTCCTCTAGCTGCTGCTATCCCATCGACTTCTCCTCTAGCTGCTGCTATCCCATCGACTTCTCCTCTAGCTGCTGCTATTCCATCGCCGTCTCCTCTGGCTGCTGCTATCCCATCGCCGCCTCCTCTAACTGCAGCTATCCCATCGCCGCCTCCTCTAACTGCAGCTATCCCATCGACGCCTACTCTAGCTGCTGCTATCCCATCGCCGATTCCTCTAGCTTCTGTTCTCCCATCGACTTCTCCTCTAGCTGCTGCTATCCCATCGACTTCTCCTCTAGCTGCTGCTATCCCATCGACTTCTCCTCTAGCTGCTGCTATTCCATCGCCGTCTCCTCTAGCTGCTGCTATCCCATCGCCGCCTCCTCTAACTGCAGCTATCCCATCGACGCCTACTCTAGCTGCTGCTATCCCATCGCCGATTCCTCTAGCTTCTGCTCTCCCATCGACTTCTCCTCTAGCTGCTGCTATCCCATCGACTTCTCCTCTAGCTGCTGCTATCCCATCGACTTCTCCTCTAGCTGCTGCTATCCCATCGACTTCTCCTCTAGCTGCTGCTATCCCATCGACTTCTCCTCTAGCTGCTGCTATCCCATCGACGCCTACTCTAGCTGCTGCTCTCCCATCGACTTCTCCTCTAGCTGCTGCTATCCCATCGACTTCTCCTCTAGCTGCTGCTATCCCATCGACTTCTCCTCTAGCTGCTGCTATCCCATCGACTTCTCCTCTGGCTGCTGCTATCCCATCGCCGCCTCCTCTAACTGCAGCTATCCCATCGACGCCTACTCTAGCTGCTGCTATCCCATCTAGCTTCTGCTCTCCCATCGACTTCTCCTCTAGCTGCTGCTATCCCATCGACTTCTCATCTAGCTGCTGCTATCCCATCGACTTCTCCTCTAGCTGCTGCTATCCCATCGACTTCTCCTCTGGCTGCTGCTATCCCATCGCCGCCTCCTCTAACTGCAGCTATCCCATCGACGCCTACTCTAGCTGCTGCTATCCCATCGCCGATTCCTCTAGCCTCTGCTCTCCCATCGACTTCTCCTCTAGCTGCTGCTATCCCATCGACTTCTCCTCTAGCTGCTGCTATCCCATCGACTTCTCCTCTAGCTGCTGCTATCCCATCGACTTCTCCTCTAGCTGCTGCTATCCCATCGACTTCTCCTCTAGCTGCTGCTATTCCATCGCCGCCTCCTCTAACTGCAGCTATCCCATCGACGCCTACTCTAGCTGCTGCTATTCCATCGCCGATTCCTCTAGCTTCTGCTCTCCCATCGACTTCTCCTCTAGCTGCTGCTATCCCATCGACTTCTCCTCTAGCTGCTGCTATCCCATCGACTTCTCCTCTAGCTGCTGCTATCCCATCGCCGTCTCCTCTGGCTGCTGCTATCCCATCGCCACCTCCTCTAACTGCAGCTATCCCATCGACGCCTACTCTAGCTGCTGCTATCCCATCGCCGATTCCTCTAGCTTCTGCTCTCCCATCGACTTCTCCTCTAGCTGCTGCTATCCCATCGACTTCTCCTCTAGCTGCTGCTATCCCATCGACTTCTCCTCTAGCTGCTGCTATCCCATCAACTTCTCCTCTAGCTGCTGCTATCCCATCGACTTCTCCTCTAGCTGCTGCTATTCCATCGCCGCCTCCTCTAACTGCAGCTATCCCATCGACGCCTACTCTAGCTGCTGCTATTCCATCGCCGATTCCTCTAGCTTCTGCTCTCCCATCGACTTCTCCTCTAGCTGCTGCTATCCCATCGACTTCTCCTCTAGCTGCTGCTATCCCATCGACTTCTCCTCTAGCTGCTGCTATCCCATCGCCGCCTCCTCTAACTGCAGCTATCCCATCGACGCCTACTCTAGCTGCTGCTATCCCATCGCCGATTCCTCTAGCTTCTGCTCTCCCATCGACTTCTCCTCTAGCTGCTGCTATCCCATCGACTTCTGCTCTAGCTGCTGCTATCCCATCGACTTCTCCTCTAGCTGCTGCTTTCCATCGCCGTCTCCTCTAGCTGCTGCTATCCCATCGCCGCCTCCTCTAACTGCAACTATCCCATCGACTCCTACTCTAGCTGCTGCTATCCCATCGCCGATTCCTCTAGCTTCTGCTCTCCCATCGACTTCTCCTCTAGCTGCTGCTATCCCATCGACTTCTCCTCTAGCTGCTGCTATCCCATCGACTTCTCCTCTAGCTGCTGCTTTCCATCGCCGTCTCCTCTAGCTGCTGCTATCCCATCGCCGCCTACTCTAACTGCAACTATCCCATCGACTTCTCCTCTAGCTGCTGCTATCCCATCGACTTCTCCTCTAGCTGCTGCTATCCCATCGACTTCTCCTCTAGCTGCTGCTATCCCATCGACTTCTCCTCTAGCTGCTGCTATCCCATCGACTTCTCCTCTAGCTGCTGCTATCCCATCGACTTCTCCTCTAGCTGCTGCTTTCCATCGCCGTCTCCTCTAGCTGCTGCTATCCCATCGCCGCCTCCTCTAACTGCAACTATCCCATCGACTTCTCCTCTAGCTGCTGCTATCCCATCGACTTCTCCTCTAGCTGCTGCTATCCCATCGACTTCTCCTCTAGCTGCTGCTTTCCATCGCCGTCTCCTCTAGCTGCTGCTATCCCATCGCCGCCTCCTCTAACTGCAACTATCCCATCGACTTCTCCTCTAGCTGCTGCTATCCCATCGACTTCTCCTCTAGCTGCTGCTATCCCATCGACTTCTCCTCTAGCTGCTGCTTTCCATCGCCGTCTCCTCTAGCTGCTGCTATCCCATCGCCGCCTCCTCTAACTGCAACTATCCCATCGACTTCTCCTCTAGCTGCTGCTATCCCATCGACTTCTCCTCTAGCTGCTGCTATCCCATCGACTTCTCCTCTAGCTGCTGCTATCCCATCGACTTCTCCTCTAGCTCCTGCTATCCCATCGACTTCTCCTCTAGCTGCTGCTATCCCATCGACTTCTCCTCTAGCTGCTGCTTTCCATCGCCGTCTCCTCTAGCTGCTGCTATCCCATCGCCGCCTCCTCTAACTGCAACTATCCCATCGACTTCTCCTCTAGCTGCTGCTATCCCATCGACTTCTCCTCTAGCTGCTGCTATCCCATCGACTTCTCCTCTAGCTGCTGCTTTCCATCGCCGTCTCCTCTAGCTGCTGCTATCCCATCGCCGCCTCCTCTAACTGCAGCTATCCCATCGACGCCTACTCTAGCTGCTGCTATCCCATCGCCGATTCCTCTAGCTTCTGTTCTCCCATCGACTTCTCCTCTAGCTGCTGCTATCCCATCGACTTCTCCTCTAGCTGCTGCTATCCCATCGACTTCTCCTCTAGCTGCTGCTATTCCATCGCCGTCTCCTCTAGCTGCTGCTATCCCATCGCCGCCTCCTCTAACTGCAGCTATCCCATCGATGCCTACTCTAGCTGCTGCTATCCCATCGCCGATTCCTCTAGCTTCTGCTCTCCCATCGACTTCTCCTCTAGCTGCTGCTATCCCATCGACTTCTCCTCTAGCTGCTGCTATCCCATCGACTTCTCCTCTAGCTGCTGCTATCCCATCGACTTCTCCTCTAGCTGCTGCTATCCCATCGACTTCTCCTCTAGCTGCTGCTATCCCATCGACTTCTCCTCTAGCTGCTGCTATCCCATCGACGCCTACTCTAGCTGCTGCTCTCCCATCGACTTCTCCTCTAGCTGCTGCTATCCCATCGACTTCTCCTCTAGCTGCTGCTATCCCATCGACTTCTCCTCTAGCTGCTGCTATCCCATCGACTTCTCCTCTGGCTGCTGCTATCCCATCGCCGCCTCCTCTAACTGCAGCTATCCCATCGACGCCTACTCTAGCTGCTGCTATCCCATCGCCGATTCCTCTAGCTTCTGCTCTCCCATCGACTTCTCCTCTAGCTGCTGCTATCCCATCGACTTCTCCTCTAGCTGCTGCTATCCCATCGACTTCTCCTCTAGCTGCTGCTATCCCATCGACTTCTCCTCTAGCTGCTGCTATCCCATCGACTTCTCCTCTAGCTGCTGCTATTCCATCGCCGTCTCCTCTGGCTGCTGCTATCCCATCGCCGCCTCCTCTAACTGCAGCTATCCCATCGCCGCCTCCTCTAACTGCAGCTATCCCATCGACGCCTACTCTAGCTGCTGCTATCCCATCGCCGATTCCTCTAGCTTCTGTTCTCCCATCGACTTCTCCTCTAGCTGCTGCTATCCCATCGACTTCTCCTCTAGCTGCTGCTATCCCATCGACTTCTCCTCTAGCTGCTGCTATTCCATCGCCGTCTCCTCTAGCTGCTGCTATCCCATCGCCGCCTCCTCTAACTGCAGCTATCCCATCGACGCCTACTCTAGCTGCTGCTATCCCATCGCCAATTCCTCTAGCTTCTGCTCTCCCATCGACTTCTCCTCTAGCTGCTGCTATCCCATCGACTTCTCCTCTAGCTGCTGCTATCCCATCGACTTCTCCTCTAGCTGCTGCTATCCCATCGACTTCTCCTCTAGCTGCTGCTATCCCATCGACTTCTCCTCTAGCTGCTGCTATCCCATCGACGCCTACTCTAGCTGCTGCTCTCCCATCGACTTCTCCTCTAGCTGCTGCTATCCCATCGACTTCTCCTCTAGCTGCTGCTATCCCATCGACTTCTCCTCTAGCTGCTGCTATCCCATCGACTTCTCCTCTGGCTGCTGCTATCCCATCGCCGCCTCCTCTAACTGCAGCTATCCCATCGACGCCTACTCTAGCTGCTGCTATCCCATCGCCGATTCCTCTAGCTTCTGCTCTCCCATCGACTTCTCCTCTAGCTGCTGCTATCCCATCGACTTCTCATCTAGCTGCTGCTATCCCATCGACTTCTCCTCTAGCTGCTGCTATCCCATCGACTTCTCCTCTGGCTGCTGCTATCCCATCGCCGCCTCCTCTAACTGCAGCTATCCCATCGACGCCTACTCTAGCTGCTGCTATCCCATCGCCGATTCCTCTAGCTTCTGCTCTCCCATCGACTTCTCCTCTAGCTGCTGCTATCCCATCGACTTCTCCTCTAGCTGCTGCTATCCCATCGACTTCTCCTCTAGCTGCTGCTATCCCATCGACTTCTCCTCTAGCTGCTGCTATCCCATCGACTTCTCCTCTAGCTGCTGCTATTCCATCGCCGCCTCCTCTAACTGCAGCTATCCCATCGACGCCTACTCTAGCTGCTGCTATTCCATCGCCGATTCCTCTAGCTTCTGCTCTCCCATTGACTTCTCCTCTAGCTGCTGCTATCCCATCGACTTCTCCTCTAGCTGCTGCTATCCCATCGACTTCTCCTCTAGCTGCTGCTATCCCATCGCCGTCTCCTCTGGCTGCTGCTATCCCATCGCCACCTCCTCTAACTGCAGCTATCCCATCGACGCCTACTCTAGCTGCTGCTATCCCATCGCCGATTCCTCTAGCTTCTGCTCTCCCATCGACTTCTCCTCTAGCTGCTGCTATCCCATCGACTTCTCCTCTAGCTGCTGCTATCCCATCGACTTCTCCTCTAGCTGCTGCTATCCCATCGACTTCTCCTCTAGCTGCTGCTATCCCATCGACTTCTCCTCTAGCTGCTGCTATTCCATCGCCGCCTCCTCTAACTGCAGCTATCCCATCGACGCCTACTCTAGCTGCTGCTATTCCATCGCCGATTCCTCTAGCTTCTGCTCTCCCATCGACTTCTCCTCTAGCTGCTGCTATCCCATCGACTTCTCCTCTAGCTGCTGCTATCCCATCGACTTCTCCTCTAGCTGCTGCTATCCCATCGCCGCCTCCTCTAACTGCAGCTATCCCATCGACGCCTACTCTAGCTGCTGCTATCCCATCGCCGATTCCTCTAGCTTCTGCTCTCCCATCGACTTCTCCTCTAGCTGCTGCTATCCCATCGACTTCTCCTCTAGCTGCTGCTATCCCATCGACTTCTCCTCTAGCTGCTGCTTTCCATCGCCGTCTCCTCTAGCTGCTGCTATCCCATCGACTTCTCCTCTAGCTGCTGCTATTCCATCGCCGCTTCCTCTAACTGCAGCTATCCCATCGACGCCTACTCTAGCTGCTGCTATCCCATCGCCGATTCCTCTAGCTTCTGCTATCCCATCGACTTCTCCTCTAGCTGCTGCTATCCCATCGACTTCTCCTCTAGCTGCTGCTTTCCATCGCCGTCTCCTCTAGCTGCTGCTATCCCATCGCCGCCTCCTCTAACTGCAACTATCCCATCGACTTCTCCTCTAGCTGCTGCTATCCCATCGACTTCTCCTCTAGCTGCTGCTATCCCATCGACTTCTCCTCTAGCTGCTGCTATCCCATCGACTTCTCCTCTAGCTGCTGCTATCCCATCGACTTCTCCTCTAGCTGCTGCTATCCCATCGACTTCTCCTCTAGCTGCTGCTTTCCATCGCCGTCTCCTCTAGCTGCTGCTATCCCATCGCCGCCTCCTCTAACTGCAACTATCCCATCGACTTCTCCTCTAGCTGCTGCTATCCCATCGACTTCTCCTCTAGCTGCTGCTATCCCATCGACTTCTCCTCTAGCTGCTGCTTTCCATCGCCGTCTCCTCTAGCTGCTGCTATCCCATCGCCGCCTCCTCTAACTGCAACTATCCCATCGACTTCTCCTCTAGCTGCTGCTATCCCATCGACTTCTCCTCTAGCTGCTGCTATCCCATCGACTTCTCCTCTAGCTGCTGCTTTCCATCGCCGTCTCCTCTAGCTGCTGCTATCCCATCGTCGCCTCCTCTAACTGCAACTATCCCATCGACTTCTCCTCTAGCTGCTGCTATCCCATCGACTTCTCCTCTAGCTGCTGCTATCCCATCGACTTCTCCTCTAGCTGCTGCTATCCCATCGACTTCTCCTCTAGCTCCTGCTATCCCATCGACTTCTCCTCTAGCTGCTGCTATCCCATCGACTTCTCCTCTAGCTGCTGCTTTCCATCGCCGTCTCCTCTAGCTGCTGCTATCCCATCGCCGCCTCCTCTAACTGCAACTATCCCATCGACTTCTCCTCTAGCTGCTGCTATCCCATCGACTTCTCCTCTAGCTGCTGCTATCCCATCGACTTCTCCTCTAGCTGCTGCTTTCCATCGCCGTCTCCTCTAGCTGCTGCTATCCCATCGCCGCCTCCTCTAACTGCAACTATCCCATCGACTTCTCCTCTAGCTGCTGCTATCCCATCGACTTCTCCTCTAGCTGCCTCTATCCCATCGACTTCTCCTCTAGCTTCTGCTCTCCCATCGACTTCTCCTCTAGCTGCTGCTATCCCATCGACTTCTCCTCTAGCTGCTGCTATCCCATCGACTTCTCCTCTAGCTGCTGCTATCCCATCGACTTCTCCTCTAGATGCTGCTTTCCATCGCCGTCTCCTCTAGCTGCTGCTATCCCATCGCCGCCTCCTCTAACTGCAACTATCCCATCGACTTCTCCTCTAGCTGCTGCTATCCCATCGACTTCTCCTCTAGCTGCTGCTATCTTATCGACTTCTCCTCTAGCTGCTGCTATCCCATCGACTTCTCCTCTAGCTGCTGCAATCACATCGACTTCTCCTCTAGCTGCTGCTATTCCATCGCCGCCTCCTCTAACTGCAGCTATCCCATCGACGCCTACTCTAGCTGCTGCTATCCCATCGCCGATTCCTCTAGCTTCTGCTCTCCCATCGACTTCTCCTCTAGCTGCTGCTATCCCATCGACTTCTCCTCTAGCTGCTGCTATCCCATCGACTTCTCCTCTAGCTGCTGCTATCCCATCGACTTCTCCTCTAGCTGCTGCTATTCCATCGCCACCTCCTCTAGCTGCTGCTATCCCATCGACTTCTCCTCTAGCTTCTGCTCTCCCATCGACTTCTCCTCTAGCTGCAGCTATCCCATCGACGCCTACTCTAGCTGCTGCTATCCCATCGCCGATTCCTCTAGCTTCTGCTCTCCCATCGACTTCTCCTCTAGCTGCTGCTATTCCATCGCCGCCTCCTCTAACTGCAGCTATCCCATCGACGCCTACTCTAGCTGCTGCTATCCCATCGCCGATTCCGCTAGCTTCTGCTCTCCCATCGACTTCCCCTCTAGCTGCTGCTATCCCATCGACTTCTCCTCTAGCTGCTGCTATTCCATCGCCGTCTCCTCTAGCTGCTGCTATCCCATCGCCGCCTCCTCTAACTGCAGCTATCCCATCGACGCCTACTCTAGCTGCTGCTATCCCATCGCTGCCTCCTCTAACTGCAGCTATCCCATCGACGCCTACTCTAGCTGCTGCTATCCCATCGCCGATTCCTCTAGCTTCTGCTCTCCCATCGACTTCTCCTCTAGCTGCTGCTATCCCATCGACTTCTCCTCTAGCTGCTGCTATCCCATCGACTTCTCCTCTAGCTGCTGCTATTCCGTCGCCGTCTCCTCTAGCTGCTGCTATTCCATCACCGCCTCCTCTAACTGCAGCTATCCCATCGACGCCTACTCTAGCTGCTGCTATCCCATCGCCGATTCCTCTAGCTGCTGCTATTCCATCGCCGCCTCCTCTAGCTGCTGCTATCCCATCGACTTCTCCTCTAGCTGCTGCTATCCCATCGACTTCTCCTCTAGCTGCTGCTATCCCATCGACTTCTCCTCTAGCTGCTGCTATCCCATCGCCGCCTCCTCTAACTGCAGCTATCCCATCGACGCCTACTCTAGCTGCTGCTATCCCATCGCCGATTCCTCTAGCTTCTGCTCTCCCATCGACTACTCCTCTAGCTGCTGCTATCCCATCGACTTCTCCTCTAGCTGCTGCTATCCCATCGACTTCTCCTCTAGCTGCTGCTATCCCATCGACTTCTCCTCTAGCTGCTGCTTTCCATCGTCGTCTCCTCTAGCTGCTGCTATCCCATCTCCGCCTTTTCTAACTGCAACTATCCCATCGACTCCTACTCTAGCTGCTGCTATCCCATCGCCGATTCCTCTAGCTTCTGCTCTCCCATCGACTTCTCCTCTAGCTGCTGCTATCCCATCGACTTCTCCTCTAACTGCTGCTATCCCATCGACTTCTCCTCTAGCTGCTGCTATCCCATCGACTTCTCCTCTAGCTGCTGCAATCACATCGACTTCTCCTCTAGCTGCTGCTATCCCATCGACTTCTCCTCTAGCTGCTGCTATCCCATCGACTTCTCCTCTAGCTGCTGCTATCCCATCGACTTCTCCTCTAGCTGCTGCTATTCCATCGCCGCCTCCTCTAGCTGCTGCTATCCCATCGACTTCTCCTCTAGCTTCTGCTCTCCCATCGACTTCTCCTCTAGCTGCAGCTATCCCATCGACGCCTACTCTAGCTGCTGCTATCCCATCGCCGATTCCTCTAGCTTCTGCTCTCCCATCGACTTCTCCTCTAGCTGCTGCTATTCCATCGCCGCCTCCTCTAACTGCAGCTATCCCATCGACGCCTACTCTAGCTGCTGCTATCCCATCGCCGATTCCGCTAGCTTCTGCTCTCCCATCGACTTCTCCTCTAGCTGCTGCTATCCCATCGACTTCTCCTCTAGCTGCTGCTATTCCATCGCCGTCTCCTCTAGCTGCTGCTATCCCATCGCCGCCTCCTCTAACTGCAGCTATCCCATCGACGCCTACTCTAGCTGCTGCTATCCCATCGCCGCCTCCTCTAACTGCAGCTATCCCATCGACACCTACTCTAGCTGCTGCTATCCCATCGCCGATTCCTCTAGCTTCTGCTCTCCCATCGACTTCTCCTCTAGCTGCTGCTATCCCATCGACTTCTCCTCTAGCTGCTGCTATCCCATCGACTTCTCCTCTAGCTGCTGCTATTCCGTCGCCGTCTCCTCTAGCTGCTGCTATTCCATCGCCGCCTCCTCTAACTGCAGCTATCCCATCGACGCCTACTCTAGCTGCTGCTATCCCATCGCCGATTCCTCTAGCTTCTGCTCTTCCATCGACTTCTCCTCTAGCTGCTGCTATCCCATCGACTTCTCATCTAGCTGCTGCTATCCCATCGACTTCTCCTCTAGCTGCTGCTATCCCATCGACTTCTCCTCTAGCTGCTGCTATCCCATCGCCGCCTCCTCTAACTGCAGCTATCCCATCGACGCCTACTCTAGCTGCTGCTATCCCATCGCCGATTCCTCTAGCTTCTGCTCTCCCATCGACTACTCCTCTAGCTGCTGCTATCCCATCGACTTCTCCTCTAGCTGCTGCTATCCCATCGACTTCTCCTCTAGCTGCTGCTATCCCATCGACTTCTCCTCTAGCTGCTGCTTTCCATCGCCGTCTCCTCTAGCTGCTGCTATCCCATCTCCGCCTCCTCTAACTGCAACTATCCCATCGACTCCTACTCTAGCTGCTGCTATCCCATCGCCGATTCCTCTAGCTTCTGCTCTCCCATCGACTTCTCCTCTAGCTGCTGCTATCCCATCGACTTCTCCTCTAACTGCTGCTATCCCATCGACTTCTCCTCTAGCTGCTGCTATCCCATCGACTTCTCCTCTAGCTGCTGCTATCCCATCGACTTCTCCTCTAGCTGCTGCTATTCCATCGCCGCCTCCTCTAGCTGCTGCTATCCCATCGACTTCTCCTCTAGCTTCTGCTCTCCCATCGACTTCTCCTCTAGCTGCTGCTATCCCATCGACTTCTCCTCTAGCTGCTGCTATCCCATCGACTTCTCCTCTAGCTGCTGCTATCCCATCGACTTCTCCTCTAGCTGCTGCTATCCCATCGACTTCTCCTCTAGCTGCTGCTATTCCATCGCCGCCTCCTCTAACTGCAGCTATCCCATCGACGCCTACTCTAGCTGCTGCTATCCCATCGCCGATTCCTCTAGCTTCTGCTCTCCCATCGACTTCTCCTCTAGCTGCTGCTATCCCATCGACTTCTCCTCTAGCTGCTGCTATCCCATCGACTTCTCCTCTAGCTGCTGCTATCCCATCGACTTCTCCTCTAGCTGCTGCTATTCCATCGCCGCCTCCTCTAGCTGCTGCTATCCCATCGACTTCTCCTCTAGCTTCTGCTCTCCCATCGACTTCTCCTCTAGCTGCTGCTATCCCATCGACTTCTCCTCTAGCTTCTGCTCTCCCATCGACTTCTCCTCTAGCTGCTGCTATCCCATCGACTTCTCCTCTAGCTGCTGCTATCCCATCGACTTCTCCTCTAGCTGCTGCTATTCCATCGCCGCCTCCTCTAACTGCAGCTATCCCATCGACGCCTACTCTAGCTGCTGCTATCCCATCGCCGATTCCGCTAGCTTCTGCTCTCCCATCGACTTCTCCTCTAGCTGCTGCTATCCCATCGACTTCTCCTCTAGCTGCTGCTATTCCATCGCCGTCTCCTCTAGCTGCTGCTATCCCATCGCCGCCTCCTCTAACTGCAGCTATCCCATCTACGCCTACTCTAGCTGCTGCTATCCCATCGCCGATTCCTCTAGCTTCTGCTCTCCCATCGACTTCTCCTCTAGCTGCTGCTATCCCATCGACTTCTCCTCTAGCTGCTGCTATCCCATCGACTTCTCCTCTAGCTGCTGCTATTCCATCGCCGTCTCCTCTAGCTGCTGCTATCCCATCGCCGCCTCCTCTAACTGCAGCTATCCCATCGACGCCTACTCTAGCTGCTGCTATCCCATCGCCGATTCCGCTAGCTTCTGCTCTCCCATCGACTTCTCCTCTAGCTGCTGCTATCCCATCGACTTCTCCTCTAGCTGCTGCTATTCCATCGCCGTCTCCTCTAGCTGCTGCTATCCCATCGCCGCCTCCTCTAACTGCAGCTATCCCATCGACGCCTACTCTAGCTGCTGCTATCCCATCGCCGATTCCTCTAGTTTCTGCTCTCCCATCGACTTCTCCTCTAGCTGCTGCTATCCCATCGACTTCTCCTCTAGCTGCTGCTATCCCATCGACTTCTCCTCTAGCTGCTGCTATTCCATCGCCGTCTCCTCTAGCTGCTGCTATCCCATCGCCGCCTCCTCTAACTGCAGCTATCCCATCGACGCCTACTCTAGCTGCTGCTATCCCATCGCCGATTCCTCTAGCTTCTGCTCTCCCATCGACTTCTCCTCTAGCTGCTGCTATCCCATCGACTTCTCCTCTAGCTGCTGCTATCCCATCGACGTCTCCTCTAGCTGCTGCTATCCCATCGACTTCTCCTCTAGCTGCTGCTATCCCATCGACTTCTCCTCTAGCTGCTGCTATCCCATCGACTTCTCCTCTAGCTGCTGCTATCCCATCGCCGCCTCCTCTAACTGCAGCTATCCCATCGACGCCTACTCTAGCTGCTGCTATCCCATCGCCGATTCCTCTAGCTTCTGTAATCCCATCGACTTCTCCTCTAGCTTCTGCTCTCCCATCGACTTCTCCTCTAGCTTCTGCTCTCCCATCGACTTCTCCTCTAGCTGCTGCTATCCCATCGACTTCTCCTCTAGCTGCTGCTATCCCATCGACTTCTCCTCTAGCTGCTGCTATTCCATCGCCGCCTCCTCTAACTGCAGCTATCCCATCGACGCCTACTCTAGCTGCTGCTATCCCATCGCCGATTCCTCTAGCTTCTGCTATCCCATCGACTTCTCCTCTAGCTGCTGCTATCCCATCGACTTCTCCTCTAGCTGCTGCTATCCCATCGACTTCTCCTCTAGCTGCTGCTCTCCCATCGACTTCTCCTCTAGCTGCTGCTATCCCATCGAATTCTCCTCTAGCTGCTGCTATCCCATCGACTTCTCCTCTAGCTGCTGCTATCCCATCGCCGCCTCCTCTAACTGCTGCTATCCCATCGACGCCTACTCTAGCTGCTGCTATCCCATCGCCGATTCCTCTAGCTTCTGCTATCCCATCGACTTCTCCTCTAGCTGCTGCTATCCCATCGACTTCTCCTCTAGCTTCTGCTCTCCCATCGACTTCTCCTCTAGCTGCTGCTATCCCATCGACTTCTCCTCTAGCTGCTGCTATCCCATCGAATTCTCCTCTAGCTGCTGCTATCCCATCGACTTCTCCTCTAGCTGCTGCTATCCCATCGACTTCTCCTCTAACTGCAGCTATCGCATCGACGCCTACTCTAGCTTCTGCTCTCCCATCGACTTCTCCTCTAGCTGCTGCTATCCCATCGACTTCTCCTCTAGCTGCTGCTATCCCATCGACCTCTCCTCTAGCTGCTGCTATCCCATCGACTTCTCCTCTAGCTGCTGCTCTCCCATCGACTTCTCCTCTAGCTGCTGCTATCCCATCGACTTCTCCTCTAGCTGCTGCTATCCCATCGACTTCTCCTCTAGCTGCTGCTCTCCCATCGACTTCTCCTCTAGCTGCTGCTATCCCATCGAATTCTCCTCTAGCTGCTGCTATCCCATCGACTTCTCCTCTAGCTGCTGCTATCCCATCGCCGCCTCCTCTAACTGCTGCTATCCCATCGACGCCTACTCTAGCTGCTGCTATCCCATCGCCGATTCCTCTAGCTTCTGCTATCCCATCGACTTCTCCTCTAGCTGCTGCTATCCCATCGACTTCTCCTCTAGCTTCTGCTCTCCCATCGACTTCTCCTCTAGCTGCTGCTATCCCATCGACTTCTCCTCTAGCTGCTGCTATTCCATCGCCGCTTCCCCTAACTGCAGCTATCCCATCGACGCCTACTCTAGCTGCTGCTATCCCATCGCCGATTCCTCTAGCTTCTGCTATCCCATCGACTTCTCCTCTAGCTGCTGCTATCCCATCGACTTCTCCTCTAGCTTCTGCTATCCCATCGACTTCTCCTCTAGCTGCTGCTATCCCATCGACTTCCCCTCTAGCTGCTGCTATCCCATCGACTTCTCCTCTAGCTGCTGCTATCCCATCGACTTCTCCTCTAGCTGCTGCTATCCCATCAACTTCTCCTCTAGCTTCTGCTCTCCCATCGACTTCTCCTCTAGCTGCTGCTATCCCATCGACTTCTCCTCTAGCTGCTGCTATTCCATCGCCGCTTCCTCTAACTGCAGCTATCCCATCGACGCCTACTCTAGCTGCTGCTATCCCATCGCCGATTCCTCTAGCTTCTGCTATCCCATCGACTTCTCCTCTAGCTGCTGCTATCCCATCGACTTCTCCTCTAGCTTCTGCTCTCCCATCGACTTCTCCTCTAGCTGCTGCTATCCCATCGACTTCTCCTCTAGCTTCTGCTCTCCCATCGACTTCTCCTCTAGCTGCTGCTATCCCATCGACTTCTCCTCTAGCTGCTGCTATTCCATCGCCGCTTCCTCTAACTGCAGCTATCCCATCGACGCCTACTCTAGCTGCTGCTATCCCATCGCCGATTCCTCTAGCTTCTGCTCTCCCATCGACTTCTCCTCTAGCTGCTGCTATCCCATCGACTTCTCCTCTAGCTGCTGCTATCCCATCGACTTCTCCTCTAGCTGCTGCTATCCCATCGACTTCTCCTCTAGCTGCTGCTATCCCATCGACTTCTCCTCTAGCTTCTGCTCTCCCATCGACTTCTCCTCTAGCTGCTGCTATCCCATCTACTTCTCTTCTAGCTGCTGCTATTCCATCGCCGCTTCCTCTAACTGCAGCTATCCCATCGACGCCTACTCTAGCTGCTGCTATCCCATCGCCGATTCCTCTAGCTTCTGCTATCCCATCGACTTCTCCTCTAGCTGCTGCTATCCCATCGACTTCTCCTCTAGCTTCTGCTCTCCCATCGACTTCTCCTCTAGCTGCTGCTATCCCATCGACTTCTCCTCTAGCTGCTGCTATCCCATCGACTTCTCCTCTAGCTGCTGCTATCCCATCGACTTCTCCTCTAGCTGCTGCTTTCCATCGCCGTCTCCTCTAGCTGTTACTATCCCATTGCCGCCTCCTCTAACTGCAGCTATCCCATCGACTCCTACTCTAGCTGCTGCTTTCCATCGCCGTTTCCTCTAGCTGCTGCTATCCCATCGCCGCCTCCTCTAACTGCAGCTATCCCATCGACTCCTACTCTAGCTGCTGCTATCCCATCGCCGATTCCTCTAGCTTCTGCTCTCCCATCGACTTCTCCTCTAGCTGCTGCTATCCCATCGACTTCTCCTCTAGCTGCTGCTATCCCATCGACTTCTCCTCTAGCTGCTGCTATCCCATCGCCGCCTCCTCTAACTGCAGCTATCCCATCGACGCCTACTCTAGCTGCTGCTATCCCATCGCCGATTCCTCTAGCTTCTGCTCTCCCATCGACTTCTCCTCTAGCTGCTGCTATCCCATCGACTTCTCCTCTAGCTGCTGCTTTCCATCGCCGTCTCCTCTAGCTGCTGCTATCCCATCGCCGCCTCCTCTAACTGCAGCTATCCCATCGACTCCTACTCTAGCTGCTGCTATCCCATCGCCGATTCCTCTAGCTTCTGCTCTCCCATCGACTTCTCCTCTAGCTGCTGCTATCCCATCGACTTCTCCTCTAGCTGCTGCTATCCCATCGACTTCTCCTCTAGCTGCTGCTATCCCATCGACTTCTCCTCTAGCTGCTGCTATCCCATCGACTTCTCCTCTAACTGCAGCTATCGCATCGACGCCTACTCTAGCTTCTGCTCTCCCATCGACTTCTCCTCTAGCTGCTGCTATCCCATCGACTTCTCCTCTAGCTGCTGCTATCCCATCGACCTCTCCTCTAGCTGCTGCTATCCCATCGACTTCTCCTCTAGCTGCTGCTCTCCCATCGACTTCTCCTCTAGCTGCTGCTATCCCATCGACTTCTCCTCTAGCTGCTGCTATCCCATCGACTTCTCCTCTAGCTGCTGCTATCCCATCGACTTCTCCTCTAGCTGCTGCTATTCCATCGCCGCCTCCTCTAACTGCAGCTATCCCATCGACGCCTACTCTAGCTGCTGCTATCCCATCGCCGATTCCTCTAGCTTCTGCTATCCCATCGACTCCTCCTCTAGCTGCTGCTATCCCATCGACTTCTCCTCTAGCTGCTGCTATCCCATCGACTTCTCCTCTAGCTGCTGCTATCCCATCAACTTCTCCTCTAGCTGCTGCTATTCCATCGCCGCCTCCTCTAACTGCAGCTATCCCATCGACGCCTACTCTAGCTGCTGCTATCCCATCGCCGATTCCTCTAGCTTCTGCTATCCCATCGACTCCTCCTCTAGCTGCTGCTATCCCATCGACTTCTCCTCTAGCTGCTGCTATCCCATCGACTTCTCCTCTAGCTGCTGCTATTCCATCGCCGTCTCCTCTAGCTGCTGCTATTTCATCGCCGCTTCCTCTAACTGCAGCTATCCCATCGACGCCTACTCTAGCTGCTGCTATCCCATCGCCGATTCCTCTAGCTTCTGCTCTCCCATCGACTTCTCCTCTAGCTGCTGCTATCCCATCGACTTCTCCTCTAGCTGCTGCTATCCCATCGACGTCTCCTCTAGCTGCTGCTATCCCATCGCCGCCTCCTCTAACTGCAGCTATCCCATCGACGCCTACTCTAGCTGCTGCTATCCCATCGCCGATTCCTCTAGCTTCTGCTCTCCCATCGACTTCTCCTCTAGCTGCTGCTATCCCATCGACTTCTCCTCTAGCTGCTGCTATTCCATCGCCGTCTCCTCTAGCTGCTGCTATCCCATCGACTTCTCCTATAGCTGCTGCTATCCCATCGACTTCTCCTCTAGCTGCTGCTATCCCATCGCCGCCTCCTCTAACTGCAGCTATCCCATCGACGCCTATTCTAGCTGCTGCTATCCCATCGCCGATTCCTCTAGCTTCTGTAATCCCATCGACTTCTCCTCTAGCTTCTGCTCTCCCATCGACTTCTCCTCTAGCTTCTGCTCTCCCATCGACTTCTCCTCTAGCTGCTGCTATCCCATCGACTTCTCCTCTAGCTGCTGCTTTCCATCGCCGTCTCCTCTAGCTGCTGCTATCCCATTGCCGCCTCCTCTAACTGCAGCTATCCCATCGACTCCTACTCTAGCTGCTGCTTTCCATCGCCGTTTCCTCTAGCTGCTGCTATCCCATCGCCGCCTCCTCTAACTGCAGCTATCCCATCGACTCCTACTCTAGCTGCTGCTATCCCATCGCCGATTCCTCTAGCTTCTGCTCTCCCATCGACTTCTCCTCTAGCTGCTGCTATCCCATCAACTTCTCCTCTAGCTGCTGCTATCCCATCGACTTCTCCTCTAGCTGCTGCTATCCCATCGCCGCCTCCTCTAACTGCAGCTATCCCATCGACGCCTACTCTAGCTGCTGCTATCCCATCGCCGATTCCTCTAGCTTCTGCTCTCCCATCGACTTCTCCTCTAGCTGCTGCTATCCCATCGACTTCTCCTCTAGCTGCTGCTATCCCATCGACTTCTCCTCTAGCTGCTGCTATCCCATCGACTTCTCCTCTAGCTGCTGCTATCCCATCGACTTCTCCTCTAACTGCAGCTATCGCATCGACGCCTACTCTAGCTTCTGCTCTCCCATCGACTTCTCCTCTAGCTGCTGCTATCCCATCGCCGCCTCCTCTAACTGCAGCTATCCCATCGACTCCTACTCTAGCTGCTGCTATCCCATCGCCGATTCCTCTAGCTTCTGCTCTCCCATCGACTTCTCCTCTAGCTGCTGCTATCCCATCGACTTCTCCTCTAGCTGCTGCTATCCCATCGCCGCCTCCTCTAACTGCAGCTATCCCATCGACGCCTACTCTAGCTGCTGCTATCCCATCGCCGATTCCTCTAGCTTCTGCTCTCCCATCGACTTCTCCTCTAGCTGCTGCTATCCCATCGACTTCTCCTCTAGCTGCTGCTATCCCATCGACTTCTCCTCTAGCTGCTGCTATCCCATCGACTTCTCCTCTAGCTGCTGCTATCCCATCGACTTCTCCTCTAACTGCAGCTATCGCATCGACGCCTACTCTAGCTTCTGCTCTCCCATCGCCGTCTCCTCTAGCTGCTGCTATCCCATCGACTTCTCCTCTAGCTGCTGCTATTCCATCGCCGTCTCCTCTAGCTGCTGCTATCCCATCGACTTCTCCTATAGCTGCTGCTATCCCATCGACTTCTCCTCTAGCTGCTGCTATCCCATCGCCGCCTCCTCTAACTGCAGCTATCCCATCGACGCCTACTCTAGCTGCTGCTATCCCATCGCCGATTCCTCTAGCTTCTGTAATCCCATCGACTTCTCCTCTAGCTTCTGCTCTCCCATCGACTTCTCCTCTAGCTTCTGCTCTCCCATCGACTTCTCCTCTAGCTGCTGCTATCCCATCGACTTCTCCTCTAGCTGCTGCTTTCCATCGCCGTCTCCTCTAGCTGCTGCTATCCCATTGCCGCCTCCTCTAACTGCAGCTATCCCATCGACTCCTACTCTAGCTGCTGCTATCCCATCGCCGATTCCTCTAGCTTCTGCTCTCCCATCGACTTCTCCTCTAACTGCAGCTATCCCATCGACTCCTACTCTAGCTGCTGCTTTCCATCGCCGTTTCCTCTAGCTGCTGCTATCCCATCGCCGCCTCCTCTAACTGCAGCTATCCCATCGACTCCTACTCTAGCTGCTGCTATCCCATCGCCGATTCCTCTAGCTTCTGCTCTCCCATCGACTTCTCCTCTAGCTGCTGCTATCCCATCAACTTCTCCTCTAGCTGCTGCTATCCCATCGACTTCTCCTCTAGCTGCTGCTATCCCATCGCCGCCTCCTCTAACTGCAGCTATCCCATCGACGCCTACTCTAGCTGCTGCTATCCCATCGCCGATTCCTCTAGCTGCTGCTATCCCATCGCCGCCTCCTCTAACTGCAGCTATCCCATCGACTCCTACTCTAGCTGCTGCTATCCCATCGCCGATTCCTCTAGCTTCTGCTCTCCCATCGACTTCTCCTCTAGCTGCTGCTATCCCATCAACTTCTCCTCTAGCTGCTGCTATCCCATCGCCGATTCCTCTAGCTTCTGCTCTCCCATCGACTTCTCCTCTAGCTGCTGCTATCCCATCAACTTCTCCTCTAGCTGCTGCTTTCCATCGCCGTCTCCTCTAGCTGCTGCTATCCCATTGCCGCCTCCTCTAACTGCAGCTATCCCATCGACTCCTACTCTAGCTGCTGCTTTCCATCGCCGTTTCCTCTAGCTGCTGCTATCCCATCGCCGCCTCCTCTAACTGCAGCTATCCCATCGACTCCTACTCTAGCTGCTGCTATCCCATCGCCGATTCCTCTAGCTTCTGCTCTCCCATCGACTTCTCCTCTAGCTGCTGCTATCCCATCAACTTCTCCTCTAGCTGCTGCTATCCCATCGACTTCTCCTCTAGCTGCTGCTATCCCATCGCCGCCTCCTCTAACTGCAGCTATCCCATCGACGCCTACTCTAGCTGCTGCTATCCCATCGCCGATTCCTCTAGCTTCTGCTCTCCCATCGACTTCTCCTCTAGCTGCTGCTATCCCATCGACTTCTCCTCTAGCTGCTGCTATCCCATCGACTTCTCCTCTAGCTGCTGCTATCCCATCGACTTCTCCTCTAGCTGCTGCTATCCCATCGACTTCTCCTCTAACTGCAGCTATCGCATCGACGCCTACTCTAGCTTCTGCTCTCCCATCGACTTCTCCTCTAGCTGCTGCTATCCCATCGCCGCCTCCTCTAACTGCAGCTATCCCATCGACTCCTACTCTAGCTGCTGCTATCCCATCGCCGATTCCTCTAGCTTCTGCTCTCCCATCGACTTCTCCTCTAGCTGCTGCTATCCCATCGACTTCTCCTCTAGCTGCTGCTATCCCATCGCCGCCTCCTCTAACTGCAGCTATCCCATCGACGCCTACTCTAGCTGCTGCTATCCCATCGCCGATTCCTCTAGCTTCTGCTCTCCCATCGACTTCTCCTCTAGCTGCTGCTATCCCATCGACTTCTCCTCTAGCTGCTGCTATCCCATCGACTTCTCCTCTAGCTGCTGCTATCCCATCGACTTCTCCTCTAGCTGCTGCTATCCCATCGACTTCTCCTCTAACTGCAGCTATCGCATCGACGCCTACTCTAGCTTCTGCTCTCCCATCGCCGTCTCCTCTAGCTGCTGCTATCCCATCGACTTCTCCTCTAGCTGCTGCTATTCCATCGCCGTCTCCTCTAGCTGCTGCTATCCCATCGACTTCTCCTATAGCTGCTGCTATCCCATCGACTTCTCCTCTAGCTGCTGCTATCCCATCGCCGCCTCCTCTAACTGCAGCTATCCCATCGACGCCTACTCTAGCTGCTGCTATCCCATCGCCGATTCCTCTAGCTTCTGTAATCCCATCGACTTCTCCTCTAGCTTCTGCTCTCCCATCGACTTCTCCTCTAGCTTCTGCTCTCCCATCGACTTCTCCTCTAGCTGCTGCTATCCCATCGACTTCTCCTCTAGCTGCTGCTTTCCATCGCCGTCTCCTCTAGCTGCTGCTATCCCATTGCCGCCTCCTCTAACTGCAGCTATCCCATCGACTCCTACTCTAGCTGCTGCTTTCCATCGCCGTTTCCTCTAGCTGCTGCTATCCCATCGCCGCCTCCTCTAACTGCAGCTATCCCATCGACTCCTACTCTAGCTGCTGCTATCCCATCGCCGATTCCTCTAGCTTCTGCTCTCCCATCGACTTCTCCTCTAGCTGCTGCTATCCCATCAACTTCTCCTCTAGCTGCTGCTATCCCATCGACTTCTCCTCTAGCTGCTGCTATCCCATCGCCGCCTCCTCTAACTGCAGCTATCCCATCGACGCCTACTCTAGCTGCTGCTATCCCATCGCCGATTCCTCTAGCTTCTGCTCTCCCATCGACTTCTCCTCTAGCTGCTGCTATCCCATCGACTTCTCCTCTAGCTGCTGCTATCCCATCGACTTCTCCTCTAGCTGCTGCTATCCCATCGACTTCTCCTCTAGCTGCTGCTATCCCATCGACTTCTCCTCTAACTGCAGCTATCGCATCGACGCCTACTCTAGCTTCTGCTCTCCCATCGACTTCTCCTCTAGCTGCTGCTATCCCATCGCCGCCTCCTCTAACTGCAGCTATCCCATCGACTCCTACTCTAGCTGCTGCTATCCCATCGCCGATTCCTCTAGCTTCTGCTCTCCCATCGACTTCTCCTCTAGCTGCTGCTATCCCATCGACTTCTCCTCTAGCTGCTGCTATCCCATCGCCGCCTCCTCTAACTGCAGCTATCCCATCGACGCCTACTCTAGCTGCTGCTATCCCATCGCCGATTCCTCTAGCTTCTGCTCTCCCATCGACTTCTCCTCTAGCTGCTGCTATCCCATCGACTTCTCCTCTAGCTGCTGCTATCCCATCGACTTCTCCTCTAGCTGCTGCTATCCCATCGACTTCTCCTCTAGCTGCTGCTATCCCATCGACTTCTCCTCTAACTGCAGCTATCGCATCGACGCCTACTCTAGCTTCTGCTCTCCCATCGCCGTCTCCTCTAGCTGCTGCTATCCCATCGCCGCCTCCTCTAACTGCAGCTATCCCATCGACTCCTACTCTAGCTGCTGCTATCCCATCGCCGATTCCTCTAGCTTCTGCTCTCCCATCGACTTCTCCTCTAGCTGCTGCTATCCCATCGACTTCTCCTCTAGCTGCTGCTATCCCATCGACTTCTCCTCTAGCTGCTGCTATCCCATCGACTTCTCCTCTAGCTGCTGCTATCCCATCGACTTCTCCTCTAACTGCAGCTATCGCATCGACGCCTACTCTAGCTTCTGCTCTCCCATCGACTTCTCCTCTAGCTGCTGCTATCCCATCGACTTCTCCTCTAGCTGCTGCTATCCCATCGACCTCTCCTCTAGCTGCTGCTATCCCATCGACTTCTCCTCTAGCTGCTGCTCTCCCATCGACTTCTCCTCTAGCTGCTGCTATCCCATCGACTTCTCCTCTAGCTGCTGCTATCCCATCGACTTCTCCTCTAGCTGCTGCTATCCCATCGACTTCTCCTCTAGCTGCTGCTATTCCATCGCCGCCTCCTCTAACTGCAGCTATCCCATCGACGCCTACTCTAGCTGCTGCTATCCCATCGCCGATTCCTCTAGCTTCTGCTATCCCATCGACTCCTCCTCTAGCTGCTGCTATCCCATCGACTTCTCCTCTAGCTGCTGCTATCCCATCGACTTCTCCTCTAGCTGCTGCTATCCCATCAACTTCTCCTCTAGCTGCTGCTATTCCATCGCCGCCTCCTCTAACTGCAGCTATCCCATCGACGCCTACTCTAGCTGCTGCTATCCCATCGCCGATTCCTCTAGCTTCTGCTATCCCATCGACTCCTCCTCTAGCTGCTGCTATCCCATCGACTTCTCCTCTAGCTGCTGCTATCCCATCGACTTCTCCTCTAGCTGCTGCTATTCCATCGCCGTCTCCTCTAGCTGCTGCTATTTCATCGCCGCTTCCTCTAACTGCAGCTATCCCATCGACGCCTACTCTAGCTGCTGCTATCCCATCGCCGATTCCTCTAGCTTCTGCTCTCCCATCGACTTCTCCTCTAGCTGCTGCTATCCCATCGACTTCTCCTCTAGCTGCTGCTATCCCATCGACGTCTCCTCTAGCTGCTGCTATCCCATCGCCGCCTCCTCTAACTGCAGCTATCCCATCGACGCCTACTCTAGCTGCTGCTATCCCATCGCCGATTCCTCTAGCTTCTGCTCTCCCATCGACTTCTCCTCTAGCTGCTGCTATCCCATCGACTTCTCCTCTAGCTGCTGCTATTCCATCGCCGTCTCCTCTAGCTGCTGCTATCCCATCGACTTCTCCTATAGCTGCTGCTATCCCATCGACTTCTCCTCTAGCTGCTGCTATCCCATCGCCGCCTCCTCTAACTGCAGCTATCCCATCGACGCCTACTCTAGCTGCTGCTATCCCATCGCCGATTCCTCTAGCTTCTGTAATCCCATCGACTTCTCCTCTAGCTTCTGCTCTCCCATCGACTTCTCCTCTAGCTTCTGCTCTCCCATCGACTTCTCCTCTAGCTGCTGCTATCCCATCGACTTCTCCTCTAGCTGCTGCTTTCCATCGCCGTCTCCTCTAGCTGCTGCTATCCCATTGCCGCCTCCTCTAACTGCAGCTATCCCATCGACTCCTACTCTAGCTGCTGCTTTCCATCGCCGTTTCCTCTAGCTGCTGCTATCCCATCGCCGCCTCCTCTAACTGCAGCTATCCCATCGACTCCTACTCTAGCTGCTGCTATCCCATCGCCGATTCCTCTAGCTTCTGCTCTCCCATCGACTTCTCCTCTAGCTGCTGCTATCCCATCAACTTCTCCTCTAGCTGCTGCTATCCCATCGACTTCTCCTCTAGCTGCTGCTATCCCATCGCCGCCTCCTCTAACTGCAGCTATCCCATCGACGCCTACTCTAGCTGCTGCTATCCCATCGCCGATTCCTCTAGCTTCTGCTCTCCCATCGACTTCTCCTCTAGCTGCTGCTATCCCATCGACTTCTCCTCTAGCTGCTGCTTTCCATCGCCGTCTCCTCTAGCTGCTGCAATCCCATCGCCGCCTCCTCTAACTGCAGCTATCCCATCGACTCCTACTCTAGCTGCTGCTATCTCATCGCCGATTCCTCTAGCTTCTGCTCTCCCATCGACTTCTCCTCTAGCTGCTGCTATCCCATCGACTTCTCCTCTAGCTGCTGCTATCCCATCGACTTCTCCTCTAGCTGCTGCTATCCCATCGACTTCTCCTCTAGCTGCTGCTATCCCATCGACTTCTCCTCTAACTGCAGCTATCGCATCGACGCCTACTCTAGCTGCTGATATCCCATCGACTTCTCCTCTAGCTTCTGCTCTCCCATCGACTTCTCCTCTAGCTGCTGCTATCCCATCGACTTCTCCTCTAGCTTCTGCTCTCCCATCGACTTCTCCTCTAGCTGCTGCTATCCCATCGACTTCTCCTCTAGCTGCTGCTATCCCATCGACTTCTCCTCTAGCTGCTGCTATTCCATCGCCGCCTCCTCTAACTGCAGCTATCCCATCGACGCCTACTCTAGCTGCTGCTATCCCATCGCCGATTTCTCTAGCTTCTGCTATCCCATCGACTCCTCCTCTAGCTGCTGCTATCCCATCGACTTCTCCTCTAGCTGCTGCTATCCCATCGACTTCTCCTCTAGCTGCTGCTATCCCATCGACTTCTCCTCTAGCTGCTGCTATTCCATCGCCACCTCCTCTAACTGCAGCTATCCCATCGACGCCTACTCTAGCTGCTGCTATCCCATCGCCGATTCCTCTAGCTTCTGCTATCCCATCGACTCCTCCTCTAGCTGCTGCTATCCCATCGACTTCTCCTCTAGCTGCTGCTATCCCATCGACTTCTCCTCTAGCTGCTGCTATTCCATCGCCGTCTCCTCTAGCTGCTGCTATTTCATCGCCGCTTCCTCTAACTGCAGCTATCCCATCGACGCCTACTCTAGCTGCTGCTATCCCATCGCCGATTCCTCTAGCTTCTGCTCTCCCATCGACTTCTCCTCTAGCTGCTGCTATCCCATCGACTTCTCCTCTAGCTGCTGCTATCCCATCGACGTCTCCTCTAGCTGCTGCTATCCCATCGCCGCCTCCTCTAACTGCAGCTATCCCATCGACGCCTACTCTAGCTGCTGCTATCCCATCGCCGATTCCTCTAGCTTCTGCTCTCCCATCGACTTCTCCTCTAGCTGCTGCTATCCCATCGACTTCTCCTATAGCTGCTGCTATCCCATCGACTTCTCCTCTAGCTGCTGCTATCCCATCGCCGCCTCCTCTAACTGCAGCTATCCCATCGACGCCTACTCTAGCTGCTGCTATCCCATCGCCGATTCCTCTAGCTTCTGTAATCCCATCGACTTCTCCTCTAGCTTCTGCTCTCCCATCGACTTCTCCTCTAGCTTCTGCTCTCCCATCGACTTCTCCTCTAGCTTCTGCTCTCCCATCGACTTCTCCTCTAGCTGCTGCTATCCCATCGACTTCTCCTCTAGCTGCTGCTATTCCATCGCCGCTTCCTCTAACTGCAGCTATCCCATCGACGCCTACTCTAGCTGCTGCTATCCCATCGCCGATTCCTCTAGCTTCTGCTCTCCCATCGACTTCTCCTCTAGCTGCTGCTATCCCATCGACTTCTCCTCTAGCTGCTGCTATCCCATCGACTTCTCCTCTAGCTTCTGCTCTCCCATCGACTTCTCCTCTAGCTGCTGCTATCCCATCGACTTCTCCTCTAGCTTCTGCTCTCCCATCGACTTCTCCTCTAGCTGCTGCTATCCCATCGACTTCTCCTCTAGCTGCTGCTATCCCATCGACTTCTCCTCTAGCTGCTGCTATTCCATCGCCGCTTCCTCTAACTGCAGCTATCCCATCGACGCCTACTCTAGCTGCTGCTATCCCATCGCCGATTCCTCTAGCTTCTGCTATCCCATCGACTTCTCCTCTAGCTGCTGCTATTCCATCGCCGCTTCCTCTAACTGCAGCTATCCCATCGACGCCTACTCTAGCTGCTGCTATCCCATCGCCGATTCCTCTAGCTTCTGCTATCCCATCGACTTCTCCTCTAGCTACTGCTATCCCATCGACTTCTCCTCTAGCTTCTGCTATCCCATCGACTTCTCCTCTAGCTGCTGCTATCCAATCGACTTCTCCTCTAGCTGCTGCTATCCCATCGACTTCTCCTCTAGCTGCTGCTATCCCATCGACTTATCCTCTAGCTGCTGCTATCCCATCGCCGATTCCTCTAGCTTCTGTAATCCCATCGACTTCTCCTCTAGCTTCTGCTCTCCCATCGACTTCTCCTCTAGCTTCTGCTCTCCCATCGACTTCTCCTCTAGCTGCTGCTATCCCATCGACTTCTCCTCTAGCTGCTGCTTTCCATCGCCGTCTCCTCTAGCTGCTGCTATCCCATTGCCGCCTCCTCTAACTGCAGCTATCCCATCGACTCCTACTCTAGCTGCTGCTTTCCATCGCCGTCTCCTCTAGCTGCTGCTATCCCATCGCCGCCTCCTCTAACTGCAGCTATCCCATCGACTCCTACTCTAGCTGCTGCTATCCCATCGCCGATTCCTCTAGCTTCTGCTCTCCCATCGACTTCTCCTCTAGCTGCTGCTATCCCATCGACTTCTCCTCTAGCTGCTGCTATCCCATCGACTTCTCCTCTAGCTGCTGCTATCCCATCGCCGCCTCCTCTAACTGCAGCTATCCCATCGACGCCTACTCTAGCTGCTGCTATCCCATCGCCGATTCCTCTAGCTTCTGCTCTCCCATCGACTTCTCCTCTAGCTGCTGCTATCCCATCGACTTCTCCTCTAGCTGCTGCTTTCCATCGCCGTCTCCTCTAGCTGCTGCAATCCCATCGCCGCCTCCTCTAACTGCAGCTATCCCATCGACTCCTACTCTAGCTGCTGCTATCTCATCGCCGATTCCTCTAGCTTCTGCTCTCCCATCGACTACTCCTCTAGCTGCTGCTATCCCATCGACTTCTCCTCTAGCTGCTGCTATCCCATCGACTTCTCCTCTAGCTGCTGCTATCCCATCGACTTCTCCTCTAGCTGCTGCTATCCCATCGACTTCTCCTCTAACTGCAGCTATCGCATCGACGCCTACTCTAGCTGCTGATATCCCATCGACTTCTCCTCTAGCTTCTGCTCTCCCATCGACTTCTCCTCTAGCTGCTGCTATCCGATCGACTTCTCCTCTAGCTGCTGCTATCCCATCGACTTCTCCTCTAGCTGCTGCTATCCCATCGACTTCTCCTCTAGCTGCTGCTATTCCATCGCCGCCTCCTCTAACTGCAGCTATCCCATCGACGCCTACTCTAGCTGCTGCTATCCCATCGCCGATTTCTCTAGCTTCTGCTATCCCATCGACTCCTCCTCTAGCTGCTGCTATCCCATCGACTTCTCCTCTAGCTGCTGCTATCCCATCGACTTCTCCTCTAGCTGCTGCTATCCCATCGACTTCTCCTCTAGCTGCTGCTATTCCATCGCCGCCTCCTCTAACTGCAGCTATCCCATCGACGCCTACTCTAGCTGCTGCTATCCCATCGCCGATTCCTCTAGCTTCTGCTATCCCATCGACTCCTCCTCTAGCTGCTGCTATCCCATCGACTTCTCCTCTAGCTGCTGCTATCCCATCGACTTCTCCTCTAGCTGCTGCTATTCCATCGCCGTCTCCTCTAGCTGCTGCTATTTCATCGCCGCTTCCTCTAACTGCAGCTATCCCATCGACGCCTACTCTAGCTGCTGCTATCCCATCGCCGATTCCTCTAGCTTCTGCTCTCCCATCGACTTCTCCTCTAGCTGCTGCTATCCCATCGACTTCTCCTCTAGCTGCTGCTATCCCATCGACGTCTCCTCTAGCTGCTGCTATCCCATCGCCGCCTCCTCTAACTGCAGCTATCCCATCGACGCCTACTCTAGCTGCTGCTATCCCATCGCCGATTCCTCTAGCTTCTGCTCTCCCATCGACTTCTCCTCTAGCTGCTGCTATCCCATCGACTTCTCCTATAGCTGCTGCTATCCCATCGACTTCTCCTCTAGCTGCTGCTATCCCATCGCCGCCTCCTCTAACTGCAGCTATCCCATCGACGCCTACTCTAGCTGCTGCTATCCCATCGCCGATTCCTCTAGCTTCTGTAATCCCATCGACTTCTCCTCTAGCTTCTGCTCTCCCATCGACTTCTCCTCTAGCTTCTGCTCTCCCATCGACTTCTCCTCTAGCTGCTGCTATCCCATCGACTTCTCCTCTAGCTGCTGCTATTCCATCGCCGCTTCCTCTAACTGCAGCTATCCCATCGACGCCTACTCTAGCTGCTGCTATCCCATCGCCGATTCCTCTAGCTTCTGCTCTCCCATCGACTTCTCCTCTAGCTGCTGCTATCCCATCGACTTCTCCTCTAGCTGCTGCTATCCCATCGACTTCTCCTCTAGCTTCTGCTCTCCCATCGACTTCTCCTCTAGCTGCTGCTATCCCATCGACTTCTCCTCTAGCTTCTGCTCTCCCATCGACTTCTCCTCTAGCTGCTGCTATCCCATCGACTTCTCCTCTAGCTGCTGCTATCCCATCGACTTCTCCTCTAGCTGCTGCTATTCCATCGCCGCTTCCTCTAACTGCAGCTATCCCATCGACGCCTACTCTAGCTGCTGCTATCCCATCGCCGATTCCTCTAGCTTCTGCTATCCCATCGACTTCTCCTCTAGCTGCTGCTATTCCATCGCCGCTTCCTCTAACTGCAGCTATCCCATCGACGCCTACTCTAGCTGCTGCTATCCCATCGCCGATTCCTCTAGCTTCTGCTATCCCATCGACTTCTCCTCTAGCTACTGCTATCCCATCGACTTCTCCTCTAGCTTCTGCTATCCCATCGACTTCTCCTCTAGCTGCTGCTATCCCATCGACTTCTCCTCTAGCTGCTGCTATCCCATCGACTTCTCCTCTAGCTGCTGCTATCCCATCGACTTATCCTCTAGCTGCTGCTATTCCATCGCCGCTTTCTCTAACTGCAGCTATCCCATCGACGCCTACTCTAGCTGCTGCTATCCCATCGCCGATTCCTCTAGCATCTGCTCTCCCATCGACTTCTCCTCTAGCTGCTGCTATCCCATCGACTTCTCCTCTAGCTGCTGCTATCCCATCGACTTCTCCTCTAGCTTCTGCTCTCCCATCGACTTCTCCTCTAGCTGCTGCTATCCCATCGACTTCTCCTCTAGCTTCTGCTCTCCCATCGACTTCTCCTCTAGCTTCTGCTCTCCCATCGACTTCTCCTCTAGCTGCTGCTATCCCATCGACTTCTCCTCTAGCTGCTGCTATTCCATCGCCGCTTCCTCTAACTGCAGCTATCCCATCGACGCCTACTCTAGCTGCTGCTATCCCATCGCCGATTCCTCTAGCTTCTGCTATCCCATCGACTTCTCCTCTAGCTGCTGCTATCCCATCGACTTCTCCTCTAGCTTCTGCTATCCCATCGACTTCTCCTCTAGCTGCTGCTATCCCATCGACTTCTCCTCTAGCTGCTGCTATCCCATCGACTTCTCCTCTAGCTGCTGCTATCCCATCGACTTCTCCTCTAGCTGCTGCTATCCCATCGACTTCTCCTCTAGCTTCTGCTCTCCCATCGACTTCTCCTCTAGCTGCTGCTATCCCATCGACTTCTCCTCTAGCTGCTGCTATTCCATCGCCGCTTCCTCTAACTGCAGCTATCCCATCGACGCCTACTCTAGCTGCTGCTATCCCATCGCCGATTCCTCTAGCTTCTGCTATCCCATCGACTTCTCCTCTAGCTGCTGCTATCCCATCGACTTCTCCTCTAGCTTCTGCTCTCCCATCGACTTCTCCTCTAGCTGCTGCTATCCCATCGTTTTCTCCTCTAGCTTCTGCTCTCCCATCGACTTCTCCTCTAGCTGCTGCTATCCCATCGACTTCTCCTCTAGCTGCTGCTATTCCATCGCCGCTTCCTCTAACTGCAGCTATCCCATCGACGCCTACTCTAGCTGCTGCTATCCCATCGCCGATTCCTCTAGCTTCTGCTCTCCCATCGACTTCTCCTCTAGCTGCTGCTATCCCATCGACTTCTCCTCTAGCTGCTGCTATCCCATCGACTTCTCCTCTAGCTGCTGCTATCCCATCGACTTCTCCTCTAGCTGCTGCTATCCCATCGACTTCTCCTCTAGCTTCTGCTCTCCCATCGACTTCTCCTCTAGCTGCTGCTATCCCATCGACTTCTCTTCTAGCTGCTGCTATTCCATCGCCGCTTCCTCTAACTGCAGCTATCCCATCGACGCCTACTCTAGCTGCTGCTATCCCATCGCCGATTCCTCTAGCTTCTGCTATCCCATCGACTTCTCCTCTAGCTGCTGCTATCCCATCGACTTCTCCTCTAGCTTCTGCTCTCCCATCGACTTCTCCTCTAGCTGCTGCTATCCCATCGACTTCTCCTCTAGCTGCTGCTATCCCATCGACTTCTCCTCTAGCTGCTGCTATCCCATCGACTTCTCCTCTAGCTGCTGCTTTCCATCGCCGTCTCCTCTAGCTGATGCTATCCCATCGCCGCCTCCTCTAACTGCAGCTATCCCATCGACTCCTACTCTAGCTGCTGCTTTCCATCGCCGTTTCCTCTAGCTGCTGCTATCCCATCGCCGCCTCCTCTAACTGCAGCTATCCCATCGACTCCTACTCTAGCTGCTGCTATCCCATCGCCGATTCCTCTAGCTTCTGCTCTCCCATAGAATTCTCCTCTAGCTGCTGCTATCCCATCGACTTCTCCTCTAGCTGCTGCTATCCCATCGACTTCTCCTCTAGCTGCTGCTATCCCATCGCCGCCTCCTCTAACTGCAGCTATCCCATCGACGCCTACTCTAGCTGCTGCTATCCCATCGCTGATTCCTCTAGCTTCTGCTCTCCCATCGACTTCTCCTCTAGCTGCTGCTATCCCATCGACTTCTCCTCTAGCTGCTGCTTTCCATCGCCGTCTCCTCTAGCTGCTGCTATCCCATCGCCGCCTCCTCTAACTGCAGCTATCCCATCGACTCCTACTCTAGCTGCTGCTATCCCATCGCCGATTCCTCTAGCTTCTGCTCTCCCATCGACTTCTCCTCTAGCTGCTGCTATCCCATCGACTTCTCCTCTAGCTGCTGCTATCCCATCGACTTCTCCTCTAGCTGCTGCTATCCCATCAACTTCTCCTCTAGCTGCTGCTATCCCATCGACTTCTCCTCTTACTGCAGCTATCGCATCGACGCCTACTCTAGCTGCTGCTATCCCATCGACTTCTCCCCTAGCTTCTGCTCTCCCATCGACTTCTCCTCTAGCTGCTGCTATCCCATCGACTTCTCCTCTAGCTGCTGCTATCCCATCGACTTCTCCTCTAGCTGCTGCTATTCCATCGCCGCCTCCTCTAACTGCAGCTATCCCATCGACGCCTACTCTAGCTGCTGCTATCCCATCGCCGATTCCTCTAGCTTCTGCTATCCCATCGACTCCTCCTCTAGCTGCTGCTATCCCATCGACTTCTCCTCTAGCTGCTGCTATCCCATCGACTTCTCCTCTAGCTGCTGCTATTCCATCGCCGTCTCCTCTAGCTGCTGCTATTTCATCGCCGCTTCCTCTAACTGCAGCTATCCCATCGACGCCTACTCTAGCTGCTGCTATCCCATCGCCGATTCCTCTAGCTTCTGCTATCCCATCGACTTCTCCTCTAGCTGCTGCTATCCCATCGACTTCTCCTCTAGCTGCTGCTATTCCATCGCCGCTTCCTCTAACTGCAGCTATCCCATCGACGCCTACTCTAGCTGCTGCTATCCCATCGCCGATTCCTCTAGCTTCTGCTATCCCATCGACTTCTCCTCTAGCTGCTGCTATCCCATCGACTTCTCCTCTAGCTTCTGCTCACCCATCGACTTCTCCTCTAGCTGCTGCTATCCCATCGACTTCTCCTCTTGCTGCTGCTATCCCATCGACTTCTCCTCTAGCTGCTGCTATCCCATCGACTTCTCCTCTAGCTGCTGCTATCCCATCGCCGCCTCCTCTAACTGCAGCTATCCCATCGACGCCTACTCTAGCTGCTGCTATCCCATCGCCGATTCCTCTAGCTTCTGCTCTCCCATCGACTTCTCCTCTAGCTGCTGCTATCCCATCGACTTCTCCTCTAGCTGCTGCTATCCCATCGACTTCTCCTCTAGCTGCTGCTTTCCATCGCCGTCTCCTCTAGCTGCTGCTATCCCATCGCCGCCTCCTCTAACTGCAGCTATCCCATCGTCTCCTACTCTAGCTGCTGCTATCCCATCGCCGATTCCTCTAGCTTCTGCTCTCCCATCGACTTCTCCTCTAGCTGCTGCTATCCCATCGACTTCTCCTCTAGCTGCTGCTATCCCATCGACTTCTCCTCTAGCTGCTGCTATCCCATCGACTTCTCCTCTAGCTGCTGCTATCCCATCGACTTCTCCTCTAGCTGCTGCTATCCCATCGACTTCTCCTCTAGCTGCTGCTATCCCATCGCCGTCTCCTCTAGCTGCTGCTATCCCATCGCCGCCTCCTCTAACTGCAGCTATCCCATCGACTCCTACTCTAGCTGCTGCTATCCCATCGCCGATTCCTCTAGCTTCTGCACTCCCATCGACTTCTCCTCTAGCTGCTGCTATCCCATCGACTTCTCCTCTAGCTGCTGCTATCCCATCGACTTCTCCTCTAGCTACTGCTATCCCATCGACTTCTCCTCTAGCTGCTGCTATCCCATCGACTTCTCCTCTAGCTTCTGCTCTCCCATCGACTTCTCCTCTAGCTGCTGCTATCCCATCGACTTCTCCTCTAGCTGCTGCTATCCCATCGACTTCTCCTCTAGCTGCTGCTATCCCATCGACTTCTCCTCTAGCTTCTGCTCTACCATCGACTTCTCCTCTAGCTGCTGCTATCCCATCGACTTCTCCTCTAGCTTCTGCTCTCCCATCGACTTCTCCTCTAGCTACTGCTATCCCATCGACTTCTCCTCTAGCTGCTGCTATCCCATCGACTTCTCCTCTAGCTTCTGCTCTCCCATCGACTTCTCCTCTAGCTGCTGCTATCCCATCGACTTCTCCTCTAGCTACTGCTATCCCATCGACTTCTCCTCTAGCTGCTGCTATCCCATCGACTTCTCCTCTAGCTTCTGCTCTCCCATCGACTTCTCCTCTAGCTGCTGCTATCCCATCGACTTCTCCTCTAGCTGCTGCTATCCCATCGACTTCTCCTCTAGCTGCTGCTATTCCATCGCCGCCTCCTCTAACTGCAGCTATCCCATCGACGCCTACTCTAGCTGCTGCTATCCCATCGCCGATTCCTCTAGCTTCTGCTATCCCATCGACTCCTCCTCTAGCTGCTGCTATCCCATCGACTTCTCCTCTAGCTGCTGCTATCCCATCGACTTCTCCTCTAGCTGCTGCTATTCCATCGCCGTCTCCTCTAGCTGCTGCTATTTCATCGCCGCTTCCTCTAACTGCAGCTATCCCATCGACGCCTACTCTAGCTGCTGCTATCCCATCGCCGATTCCTCTAGCTTCTGCTATCCCATCGACTTCTCCTCTAGCTGCTGCTATCCCATCGACTTCTCCTCTAGCTGCTGCTATTCCATCGCCGCTTCCTCTAACTGCAGCTATCCCATCGACGCCTACTCTAGCTGCTGCTATCCCATCGCCGATTCCTCTAGCTTCTGCTATCCCATCGACTTCTCCTCTAGCTGCTGCTATCCCATCGACTTCTCCTCTAGCTTCTGCTCACCCATCGACTTCTCCTCTAGCTGCTGCTATCCCATCGACTTCTCCTCTAGCTGCTGCTATCCCATCGACTTCTCCTCTAGCTGCTGCTATCCCATCGACTTCTCCTCTAGCTGCTGCTATCCCATCGCTGCCTCCTCTAACTGCAGCTATCCCATCGACGCCTACTCTAGCTGCTGCTATCCCATCGCCGATTCCTCTAGCTTCTGCTCTCCCATCGACTTCTCCTCTAGCTGCTGCTATCCCATCGACTTCTCCTCTAGCTGCTGCTATCCCATCGACTTCTCCTCTAGCTGCTGCTTTCCATCGCCGTCTCCTCTAGCTGCTGCTATCCCATCGCCGCATCCTCTAACTGCAGCTATCCCATCGTCTCCTACTCTAGCTGCTGCTATCCCATCGCCGATTCCTCTAGCTTCTGCTCTCCCATCGACTTCTCCTCTAGCTGCTGCTATCCCATCGACTTCTCCTCTAGCTGCTGCTATCCAATCGACTTCTCCTCTAGCTGCTGCTATCCCATCGACTTCTCCTCTAGCTGCTGCTATCCCATCGACTTCTCCTCTAGCTGCTGCTATCCCATCGACTTCTCCTCTAGCTACTGCTATCCCATCGCCGCCTCCTCTAACTGCAGCTATCCCATCGACGCCTACTCTAGCTGCTGCTATCCCATCGCCGATTCCTCTAGCTTCTGCTCTCCCATCGACTTCTCCTCTAGCTGCTGCTATCCCATCGACTTCTCCTCTAGCTGCTGCTTTCCATCGCCGTCTCCTCTAGCTGCTGCTATCCCATCGCCGCCTCCTCTAACTGCAGCTATCCCATCGACTCCTACTCTAGCTGCTGCTATCCCATCGCCGATTCCTCTAGCTTCTGCTCTCCCATCGACTTCTCCTCTAGCTGCTGCTATCCCATCGACTTCTCCTCTAGCTGCTGCTATCCCATCGACTTCTCCTCTAGCTACTGCTATCCCATCGACTTCTCCTCTAGCTGCTGCTATCCCATCGACTTCTCCTCTAGCTGCTGCTATCCCATCGACTTCTCCTCTAGCTGCTGCTATCCCATCGACTTCTCCTCTAGCTGCTGCTATTCCATCGCCGCCTCCTCTAACTGCAGCTATCCCATCGACGCCTACTCTAGCTGCTGCTATCCCATCGACTTCTCCTCTAGCTTCTGCTCTCCCATCGACTTCTCCTCTAGCTGCTGCTATCCCATCGACTTCTCCTCTAGCTGCTGCTATCCCATCGACTTCTCCTCTAGCTGCTGCTATCCCATCGACTTCTCCTCTAGCTGCTGCTATTCCATCGCCGCCTCCTCTAACTGCAGCTATCCCATCGACGCCTACTCTAGCTGCTGCTATCCCATCGCCGATTCCTCTAGCTTCTGCTATCCCATCGACTTCTCCTCTAGCTGCTGCTAACCCATCGACTTCTCCTCTAGCTGCTGCTATCCCATCGACTTCTCCTCTAGCTGCTGCTATTCCATCGCCGTCTCCTCTAGCTGCTGCTATTCCATCGCCGCTTCCTCTAACTGCAGCTATCCCATCGACGCCTACTCTAGCTGCTGCTATCCCATCGCCGATTCCTCTAGCTTCTGCTATCCCATCGACTTCTCCTCTAGCTGCTGCTATCCCATCGACTTCTCCTCTAGCTGCTGCTATTCCAACGCCGCTTCCTCTAACTGCAGCTATCCCATCGACGCCTACTCTAGCTGCTGCTATCCCATCGCCGATTCCTCTAGCTTCTGCTATCCCATCGACTTCTCCTCTAGCTGCTGCTATCCCATCGACTTCTCCTCTAGCTTCTGCTCTCTCATCGACTTCTCCTCTAGCTGCTGCTATCCCATCTACTTCTCCTCTAGCTGCTGCTATCCCATCGACTTCTCCTCTAGCTGCTGCTATCCCATCGACTTCTCCTCTAGCTGCTGCTATCCCATCGCCGCCTCCTCTAACTGCAGCTATCCCATCGACGCCTACTCTAGCTGCTGCTATTCCATCGCCGATTCCTCTAGCTTCTGCTCTCCCATCGACTTCTCCTCTAACTGCTGCTATCCCATCGACTTCTCCTCTAGCTGCTGCTATCCCATCGACTTCTCCTCTAGCTGCTGCTATCCCATCGACTTCTCCTCTAGCTGCTGCTATCCCATCGACTTCTCCTCTAGCTGCTGCTATCCCATCGACTTCTCCTCTAGCTGCTGCTATCCCATCGACGCCTACTCTAGCTGCTGCTATCCTATCGACTTCTCCTCTAGCTGCTGCTATCCCATCGACTTCTCCTCTAGCTGCTGCTATCCCATCGCCGCCTCCTCTAACTGCAGCTATCCCATCGACGCCTACTCTAGCTGCTGCTATCCCATCGCCGATTCCTCTAACTTCTGCTCTCCCATCGACTTCTCCTCTAGCTGCTGCTATCCCATCGACTTCTCCTCTAGCTGCTGCTATCCCATCGACTTCTCCTCTAGCTGCTGCTATCCCATCGACTTCTCCTCTAGCTGCTGCTATCCCATCGACTTCTCCTCTAGCTGCTGCTATCCCATCGACTTCTCCTCTAGCTGCTGCTTTCCATCGCCGTCTCCTCTAGCTGCTGCTATCCCATCGACGCCTACTCTAGCTGCTGCTATCCCATCGACGCCTACTCTAGCTGCTGCTATACTATCGACTTCTCCTCTAGCTGCTGCTATCCCATCGACTTCTCCTCTAGCTGCTGCTATCCCATCGCTGCCTCCTCTAACTGCAGCTATCCCATCGACTCCTACTCTAGCTGCTGCTATCCCATCGCCGATTCCTCTAACTTCTGCTCTCCCATCGACTTCTCCTCTAGCTGCTGCTATCCCATCGACTTCTCCTCTAGCTGCTGCTATCCCATCGACTTCTCCTCTAGCTGCTGCTATCCCATCGACGCCTACTCTAGCTGCTGCTATCCTATCGACTTCTCCTCTAGCTGCTGCTATCCCATCGACTTCTCCTCTAGCTGCTGCTATCCCATCGACGCCTACTCTAGCTGCTGCTATCCTATCGACTTCTCCTCTAGCTGCTGCTATCCCATCGACTTCTCCTCTAGCTGCTGCTATCCCATCGCCGCCTCCTCTAACTGCAGCTATCCCATCGACTCCTACTCTAGCTGCTGCTATCCCATCGCCGATTCCTCTAACTTCTGCTCTCCCATCGACTTCTCCTCTAGCTGCTGCTATCCCATCGACTTCTCCTCTAGCTGCTGCTATCCCATCGACTTCTCCTCTAGCTGCTGCTATCCCATCGACTTCTCCTCTAGCTGCTGCTATCCCATCGACGCCTACTCTAGCTGCTGCTATCCTATCGACTTCTCCTCTAGCTGCTGCTATCCCATCGACTTCTCCTCTAGCTGCTGCTATCCCATCGACTTCTCCTCTAGCTGCTGCTATTCCATCGCCGCCTCCTCTAACTGCAGCTATCCCATCGACTTCTCCTCTAGCTGCTGCTATCCCATCGACTTCTCCTCTAGCTTCTGCTCTCCCATCGATTTCTCCTCTAGCTGCTGCTATCCCATCGACTTCTCCTCTAACTGCAGCTATCCCATCGACGCCTACTCTAGCTGCTGCTATCCCATCGCCGATTCCTCTAGCTTCTGCTATCCCATCGACTTCTCCTCTAGCTGCTGCTATCCCATCGACTTCTCCTCTAGCTGCTGCTATCCCATCGACGCCTACTCTAGCTGCTGCTATCCTATCGACTTCTCCTCTAGCTGCTGCTATCCCATCGACTTCTCCTCTAGCTGCTGCTATCCCATCGACGCCTACTCTAGCTGCTGCTATCCTATCGACTTCTCCTCTAGCTGCTGCTATCCCATCGACTTCTCCTCTAGCTGCTGCTATCCCATCGCCGCCTCCTCTAACTGCAGCTATCCCATCGACTCCTACTCTAGCTGCTGCTATCCCATCGCCGATTCCTCTAACTTCTGCTCTCCCATCGACTTCTCCTCTAGCTGCTGCTATCCCATCGACTTCTCCTCTAGCTGCTGCTATCCCATCGACTTCTCCTCTAGCTGCTGCTATCCCATCGACTTCTCCTCTAGCTGCTGCTATCCCATCGACGCCTACTCTAGCTGCTGCTATCCTATCGACTTCTCCTCTAGCTGCTGCTATCCCATCGACTTCTCCTCTAGCTGCTGCTATCCCATCGACTTCTCCTCTAGCTGCTGCTATTCCATCGCCGCCTCCTCTAACTGCAGCTATCCCATCGACTTCTCCTCTAGCTGCTGCTATCCCATCGACTTCTCCTCTAGCTGCTGCTATCCCATCGCCGCCTCCTCTAACTGCAGCTATCCCATCGACTCCTACTCTAGCTGCTGCTATCCCATCGCCGATTCCTCTAACTTCTGCTCTCCCATCGACTTCTCCTCTAGCTGCTGCTATCCCATCGACTTCTCCTCTAGCTGCTGCTATCCCATCGACTTCTCCTCTAGCTGCTGCTATCCCATCGACTTCTCCTCTAGCTGCTGCTATCCCATCGACGCCTACTCTAGCTGCTGCTATCCTATCGACTTCTCCTCTAGCTGCTGCTATCCCATCGACTTCTCCTCTAGCTGCTGCTATCCCATCGCCGCCTCCTCTAACTGCAGCTATCCCATCGACTTCTCCTCTAGCTGCTGCTATCCCATCGACTTCTCCCCTAGCTTCTGCTCTCCCATCGACTTCTCCTCTAGCTGCTGCTATCCCATCGACTTCTCCTCTAGCTGCTGCTATCCCATCGACTTCTCCTCTAGCTGCTGCTATTCCATCGCCGCCTCCTCTCACTGCAGCTATCCCATCGACTTCTCCTCTAGCTGCTGCTATCCCATCGACTTCTCCTCTAGCTGCTGCTATTCCATCGCCGCCTCCTCTAACTGCAGCTATCCCATCGACTTCTCCTCTAGCTGCTGCTATCCCATCGACTTCTCCTCTAACTGCAGCTATCCCATCGACGCCTACTCTAGCTGCTGCTATCCCATCGCCGATTCCTCTAGCTTCTGCTATCCCATCGACTTCTCCTCTAGCTGCTGCTATCCCATCGACTTCTCCTCTAGCTGCTGCTATCCCATCGACTTCTCCTCTAGTTGCTGCTATTCCATCGCCGTCTCCTCTAGCTGCTGCTATTCCATCGCCGCTTCCTCTAACTGCAGCTATCCCATCGACGCCTACTCTAGCTGCTGCTATCCCATCGCCGATTCCTCTAGCTTCTGCTATCCCATCGACTTCTCCTCTAGCTGCTGCTATCCCATCGACTTCTCCTCTAGCTGCTGCTATCCCATCGACTTCTCCTCTAGTTGCTGCTATTCCATCGCCGTCTCCTCTAGCTGCTGCTATTCCATCGCCGCTTCCTCTAACTGCAGCTATCCCATCGACGCCTACTCTAGCTGCTGCTATCCCATCGCCGATTCCTCTAGCTTCTGCTATCCCATCGACTTCTCCTCTAGCTGCTGCTATCCCATCGACTTCTCCTCTAGCTGCTGCTATCCCATCGACTTCTCCTCTAACTGCAGCTATCCCATCGACGCCTACTCTAGCTGCTGCTATCCCATCGCCGATTCCTCTAGCTTCTGCTATCCCATCGACTTCTCCTCTAGCTGCTGCTATCCCATCGACTTCTCCTCTAGCTGCTGCTATCCCATCGACTTCTCCTCTAGCTGCTGCTATTCCATCGCCGTCTCCTCTAGCTGCTGCTATTCCATCGCCGCTTCCTCTAACTGCAGCTATCCCATCGACGCCTACTCTAGCTGCTGCTATCCCATCGCCGATTCCTCTAGCTTCTGCTATCCCATCGACTTCTCCTCTAGCTGCTGCTATCCCATCGACTTCTCCTCTAGCTGCTGCTATCCCATCGACTTCTCCTCTAACTGCAGCTATCCCATCGACGCCTACTCTAGCTGCTGCTATCCCATCGCCGATTCCTCTAGCTTCTGCTATCCCATCGACTTCTCCTCTAGCTGCTGCTATCCCATCGACTTCTCCTCTAGCTGCTGCTATCCCATCGACTTCTCCTCTAGCTGCTGCTATTCCATCGCCGCTTCCTCTAACTGCAGCTATCCCATCGACGCCTACTCTAGCTGCTGCTATCCCATCGCCGATTCCTCTAGCTGCTGCTATCCCATCGACTTCTCCTCTAGCTGCTGCTATCCCATCGACTTCTCCTCTAGCTGCTGCTATCCCATCGACGCATCTTGCTTTTCATTTGCTGGTCACTTATATCCATTTTTTACTTCGCATTCCTTAACACGTGGTGCCAATTTGTCTTTTTCTACATCGTCCTCTTCTTCCACATCTTTTTGCGCAGATCTTGCCTGTTTCTTGTATAGTTCCTTAAACTATTCTTCCCTTACCTGTGTTGCACCTTGTGGTTCTGCGGCTGTCTTCCCGTCTGTGTTCACAATTCCTTTTCTATGGATTCCATTAAGCTTCTTAACTTCTGCGACAAGTGCTCCAGAGCAGTGTTCTCATACGCTGGGACGCGCCCTATTAGTGGGACGCCAAGTCCCCTATGTGAGACGCGAAATTTCGAATATAATTATTACATACTTTTGCTCAACAAAATTTCTAAAATATTTAAGATCCTTATAGATTTACTATAGTGATTAATATAATATTAGTCTTTAACTGATAAATAATATTTAACTTAAATTCTCGTATTTATTATTCTTAGCAGGGGCGCACCCAGGGGGGGCTGAAGGGCTTTAGCCCGCCCCCAAAAAAATCGACATGTTCATGCTAGGGCTTTAGTATTAGCCAGAATGTCTGTACTATTTGTAAGTAAATCTGCTGGTTTTTCGTAAGATTTCTAACAATATTCTCGAGAAATTCTTCACAATGTCGATCATTAAGGAAATGTAGTCATCGGTAATTTTTCAGCCGTTTCATTTTTTTGCATCCATTTTTCTAACTTCATTATAGTCTTTCCCTACACCAACGGAATAGTAACAGGAAGGCACCCCGCACTAAAGAAAGTGGTCATTTCAGCCTTCTTTTGTCCTCCATATGAAGGGTAAAGCCAAGTGACCCTGGATCCCTAATAGCTTCCAGATGGAGAGAACGCATGCGAACGACGCAAAGAGGAAATTCGAGGAAAGGTTTTTCTAGGAACGTTAGAGCACATCTTGAGAAAGGAACGCATTTTTGAGCGTCAGTTTCACATTGTCTCTCCTCAAAACAACTGCATTAGTGAGTTTGTCTGTTTTGTGTATTCTGAGTGCAAGATAAATCGTTAGAAATCATAAAAGTTGACAATAAGTTACCTTTATAATAAAATCTCAAGTTACCGGCTATGCTCACCATATCCTGTTGCTTCCGGATAGTTTTAATTTTTGAGGAGTGAAATCTTAATTTCGGAACGTTTGTTACCGTAAGTTTCGAGTGTTTCATCTTATTATCCTGAGTTTCCTGAAGTTTCAACGGCGACGAATTTACAGCATTTGGTAAGTAAAGTTAATTATTTCACAAAATGGAATGTTTCCTATTTTTATGTTACTAGTGAATAGAAGTATGTTTCGTGTTAAGAATGGGCAAGCCAACCTATTTATGCCTTCTCCATATAAATCAACGGTTTAAATGTAATTGTTTTAATTGAATTTGTACTCTTGGAAATCGTATACAGTTTGCCTGCTGTACATAGGAACTCTGTTAAAACTGGTTTTTAAATAATTGCGTTTAATTTTACCCATAACAGAAATGGCAGAAAAACGAAAAAATGTGCGCAATTTGTTACACTTTTTCGGAAAAAAACCAAAGACCGAGACTGGCTCTGAAGAGGTGGAAGACAAGTCTTGCGGTACTAGTAATAATGAACCAAGTGCAAAAAATAGCGAAATACATATCAATGAAACTGTTCTGTTCTAATTCCTTTAATATTGATCAAAATGATACAGCTCTTTTAAAAAAGAACCCATTGTCTGGCGATGACAAGTTAGATATACTAAGAATCCTTTGGAAACCTAAAGCAGACTATCATTTTCCTTCCTGCATTTTAAATATCAAAAAAGAAGTTTTCAACACTTATGGCTGGTAAAATATCAATGGTTATGTTATTATAAATCTGAAAATAGTGCCTATTGTAAGTACTGTACATTTTTTGCGCAAGTGGAAGTCGGTAAGTCTAAGGCACAGGCTGTTGGATACTTAGTTTCAAATGGTTTTTCTGACTGGAAACACGCAATTGAAGCATTTAATGGACACAAAAAAACTGCTTATCATACCAGTTCTGTGTTGACTTTTCAAAGATTGCAGGACCTTCGTGATCAGAAAGTTACATCTATTGATAAGTAAATAGATAAGGATAAGGCACAAAAAGTTAAACTAAATAGGAAAAGATTAGAACCTATCATAAAAACAGTAATTATTTGTGGAAAACAAGGAATACCTCTTCGAGCCCATCGAGATTATGGTCAGTTTTGTGTTGAAAATGAGCCTGAAGAAAATGAGGGTAACTTTCGGGCAATATTGCGTTCCAGAATTGATGCTGGCGACAAAGAATTAACAGAACATCTAGAAAATTGTGGTAAAAATGCAACGTTTCTCAGCTGGAACATTCAAAATCAAATTCTGGCAGTGCGCAACGACATAATACTGAGGGAAATTGTTGCGAAGGTAAATGCTGCAAAATTTTTCTCAATTCTTGCAGACGAAACCTGTGATATATCGACTACTGAGCAATTTTCATTGTGTGTGCGATACATAGATGAGGATAAAGAAGGGAGTTTGTCAATACGAGAAGATTTTTTACAGTTTGTTCCATTATCAGATACTTCTGGTCGTGAACTATCAAATACGTTAATTGAATCGGTTAAAAGTGTAGGAATTGATTTAAAATTCTTACGAGGTCAGGGCTATGATGGTGCTGCGTTAATGAGTGAGAAATTCAATGGAGTTCAAACACATATAAGGAAATTGTACCCCCTTGCACTACATGTCCACTGCGCATCACATAGTTTAAATTCAGCAATTGGAAATGCTGTGAAAATGCAAAAAGTTAAGAATTGCTTGGTTATAGTAGAACGAATTTATAAGTTTTTCAATACTCCTAAAAGAGGTGAAGTATTAACGAGAAAAATTAATGAACATTGCCCTGAATCAAATAAGAAAAAACTACGACAACTTGCTAATACAAGATGGGTTGAACGGCATGAATCCATAATGGTAATGATTGAACTATTTGTCACGATTTATTTTGCTCTTGATGAAATAAGTTCCTGGCAGAACCAAGAAGTTTCATCCGGTGCCCAAATGCTATTAAACTCTATTTGTGAGTTTGGGTTTCTTATTTCAGTATATACAGTACAGGCATTTTTTTCCTATACATCAGCGTTGAGCAGATTACTGCAAAAAGTTGATAGTGACCTTCACTCAGCACTTAATCATGTGCGTGATGTTGTAGAACAAATTGAAGGTATGCGAACTAATCCAGAAAATTAATTTAGGGTTATATTTCAAAAAGATTTGAAAAAGCAACGTCGATTGGTATTGAAGTAAAGAGGTTAATAAGCTGCAAACGCCGTCAGAGTGAAGATGTTCCATCTGAAAATACGGAGGAATATTACCGAAGGTTTATATTCATTCCCTTCGCAGACCACATGCTAAGCCAGCTGAATGAAAGGTTTTCTAAACATCAGGGCGTACTACTTCAATTTAGCAGTATTCTACCTAAAGGAGAACTTCAAAAACAATCTGAAATCGAGAATTTTTTGAGGTTTGTTGAATTCTACAATACCGATATTCTTTCAACAAATGAGTTTGTCTTAAAGGCAGAATATATAATGCGGTACAAACATTTTGATAAGTTGGTATCTACAATAGCCCCACCGAAGAATGCTATAGATGCGTTGAATCAGTGTGATAGAATAATTTATCCAAATATTTTCATATTGCTAAAAATATTTGCCAGTCTTCCTTTTACTACGTGCACCAGTGAAAGATCATTACGAAGGTTGAAGACACATTTGAGGAACGCCATGTCTCAAGACCGTTTAAATGGCTTAGAGCTTTTAAATATACATCGACACATTAAAATTAATCCTCAAGATGTTTTAAACGAATTACAGAAATCAAAAAGAAAAATTGACATTTTAATCTAGAATGAAATATGTACTGAATGATGTAATTAATAATTAAAAATAGTTTGTATTTTTTGTCGAATTTATACCAAGCTTTTCATTATTGTTAACCATGTCAAAATTTTCATTTTTTTCTTTTGGTTTAAATTTGTGGATCCTTAAAACTGAATATATCAATCGCATTTCTTGAATGATGTAATTAATAATTGAAAATAGCTTGTATTTTTTGTCAAATTTGTACCAAGCTTTTTATTATTGCTAACCATGTCAAAATTTTCATTTTTTTCTTTAGTCATTAAATTTGTGGGTCCTTAAAACTGCAAATCTCAATCGCATTTCTTTTCTTTAGTGAATACCAACTCTTCTTTATCTGAAAATCGCTACGTTTTACCCCAAATTAAAACGTAAAGTATTAGATATGTTCGGTGGGATATATTTTCTTATGGTTGAGCCCCCACCCCAAGAGAAAATCCTGGGTGCGCCCCTGATTCTTAGAAATAGTTTATTCATATCTTTCAAATATCTAAATTTTATTCAAAATCCTAACATAATGATTGTATAATATAAATTTTAATGCTTTGTCATGGAAAACGGTTGTACATTATTTAAGACTTGCGAAGCCCGTACTAAAATTTCTCAAAAAAGCTAATTATTGTGTCAGCGTTATTGATTACATCTTTATATTTCAAAAATATTCATTGCTCCCTTTAGTGGACGCCCATGGATTATTCTTTGTATATCATTTTAGTTCAACACTTCTCTTCTATGAATACATAGTTGCAAACATCAATTTCGATCTCGAATATGTCATCATTCTATTTCCAATATTGATAATGAAGCCACAAAATTGAGTAATACCTTCACTTCTTAAGGTAAATACCTTTAAAATTACTACAAGTAATAAATTTCGGAAACATTCGTTATTATTCATTAAACGTAAAAAATTTAGTTCAAAATGCTAAATAAAGCGGAAAATTTAAAAACATCTTCTTTCAGCAAATGCCCGTCAATGTTGAATGTCATTCAAAAATCTTTTCGTATAATGCCTTCGTATAGACTGAAAGCGCGTGGTTTTGCTACTTCGTCCTGTTGCTTTTCTTGATATGGAGAATATGGAAGCTAAGAAGGGTTATAAGTATTGCCTGGTGCCTTACTGCCTAAATACAACGATTAAACCCCGAGAAAATTGTTCTTCACGCTACCGAACTCCTTAGGAAGAAATAAGAAGCGGAGAGTGTTGTGGTTGAAGGCCATGAGGAGATACGCATCTGATATATCGGAACGTACAACTGCAATTGTCTGCGAAGATCATTTTAATGTAAGTACTAGTTATATGGATGTACGTAATTTTATTGCTTCATATTTTAGTTTATGACTTATATCGGCATTACATTGACATGATGCATATATTTCTGGAGAACGATGAAAGAGTGAATTATATTTTTATGTTTCAAAGATTAGCATATATATTTTAACAAAACCTCCATAATATGCCTATATTAAGATCAAACTTACGGAAATCGTTGGGCTATGGGTTTATTAAGCAAATAATTACTGTTGCAGTGCATATATTTAAGTACCAAGTTTTTAAGCAAATACTTTTAAATACGTTACAAATTAAGATAGTTCTGTAATATAAATGTTTTAATAAATTTGTTCCCATAATATCCACGACTGCATGTTTGAAGGACCATGTTTTGCTAAATAAGGGCAGTCATGACACTCCACAGACGTGACTAAATCTTCTTCTTCATCCTCAACTACACTCACTTCATAACTTCTTTATCTTATTCTGTGTTCAGTGCAAATATTGCCCTTAATAGTACAAATTTTTCCCTCTCGCTTCAGTTTAACAAATCCAACAGCATTACTAACATAGTCTTTCCTCATTCACCACAAAGGGAGAAAAAAAGCCATAAACGCAACGATGAAATTCGCGACATATACAAAAGAGATATGCAGTTATGACAAACACTTTGACAGTTTTTCTTTTCACAAGTATAGGTAATAACTAAGGCAGATAGACACTTAAAACAAACTTCACCACATTTCCTATAGACAAGACACACGGAAACTAAGTTTATTCACATTGATTTTGTTTAATATTTGTCAATATTTGACCTGATGATTCTGTAAAGGCAGATGATGGTGATTATTCACCGAAACCGATCGTGTTTTACTTAATATATTTTTTGGATATTAGCAAAAGTTTAATATAAATAAAAAATACTATCTAGCATGTTTTTATTGTGGAATTCCACGAAGTCTCGTCCTCGTCCGTTACCTTTTGTATAATTATCTAACTATATTTTACTTACTAGATACTATTTCAGGACAGCATGGGAAACAATACATAAATAAATATTCTATAATATTAGTTAAAACTAGAGCTGTTTTATTCGTTTAATATGGGAAAGCTGTTTTGAGACGTCAATCTATCTTTTACATGTCTTCTGCGTTTCAGTCGAAATAATAGTACTATTACAATAACTGAAAATAAAAGCGCTACATCGAACTTGTTTTATCAATAAAATGTAATACAAACCTGTCCGCCTTCGCTCCACGCATTTCAACATCTGAATATTGCTCCCTACGACTTCCAATGTACTGTAAAAGCATGTACGAATCGACGTTGGGCAAATTATCATATGCCATTTTGCAAAACACAAAGCGAAATAAATGCAGAAAGGTGCAGTACTTCTACCGATATTTCTTCTAAGACGGCGCATAGAGGAAAACAACAGAATTATATCTTTCAAGCTACTACTTCTATATCGGCACAATGTCTTCTAGCACGGCTAGCATCGGCTAACATGCTTGTGGCATGCACTGGCGTCACTAAACACTCGGCAAAATTCGGCTACCGAATGTGATCGGGTTCGGCAATAACTCGTCCGTTTTAAATCGCTTTTTTTATAAATATCTTTTAAAAATTTAACAAAAAACTTTATATTTGCCTATAACAGTAGTCATACAATACAAATTCATAAAATGTTTGGTAATTCCCGATATTTGTCAGTCCCCCATTGGCCACCATGTACGTGTATGTGCAGCTGCAGATAACCCTTCGGCAGCTTTGCAGGGACCGTTTGTTTAGAGTTTAGATCTTCTTGTTCCTTTCCTTTTCTTTTCTTCCTACATATCTTTTGTGTTTTGTATACTTCGTTAGCAAATAAAGTACTATTATTATTGTCATAAAAATTATTATTATTATTAAATTAATGGAAATAGGAATCAGAGGGAAAGAACTAGATTGGTTCAAAAATTATACACAAAATAGACAGATAACGGTTAATATTGATAAATACTATAGTGATTTTAAAATAATGATTCTGGTGTACTGCAATGGCCAATTTTAGGACCTATCTTTTACTTAATGTATGTGAATAGTATTTTTGAAATAGTAGAATACTGTCACATATTTCTTTATGCTGATGATGTTGATTTGATGTCTACTCATAGAAATGTAAATATGTACTAGATTAAAGAATTTACAAAATGACTTAAATATTCAGAAGTGACCCCATGATCATGAACTGATTACAAATAAAGCCAAAAGCCATTGCATGCATTTAAGACACTACGAACGAGAACCAGAAAATTTAAATATAAAACTACACTCTCATGATTGCCTACATAATACAAACAATGGAGTTAACCAATGCAACTGTACAATACTAGAACAGGTGAAGAATACTACATACCTTAGAGTAATTATAGATGGCATTTATAATTTTGATCATCAAATTTTAAAAATAAATACAAAATTAAGAGTGTTGGCTAGTAAATTCTATGCAATAAAAGATTTAGTTCCACTAAATGTTAAAATCATAATATACAAATCGTTGGTAGAATCTATCATAAGATATGGGATACCTTTATGGGGAAGCACTTCCAATTACCTCATTCTATCACTTGAAAAATTACAGATATAAATACTGCAACAGATGTGGAGCTTGGTGGCTTTGTTGACTTATGGCTCAATTCTAATCAATGTAACAAACTCCTTCAGCCGTAAAAGAATTAACAATAATCCTGATGCATTTCACCAACTAAAAGTGCATCTTCAGGGGAACTTACAATGACTTACAGTGACTGTAAGTTCCCCTGAAGATGCCCACTTAGTGGGTGAAATGCATCAGGATTATTGTTAATTCTTTTATGGCTGAAGGAGTTGGTTACATTGATTACTGAAACAGATAATAGTAGCAAGAAGCATTGACCTAAAATCTTTCTGTCATCAATTTAATATATTACCAATTACATTGCTTTACAAATATATCATCATACTAGATAACTTCTTCTCTAATAAACACAAAAACATAAGAAATTATGATTACAATATTGCACTAAGAGATAGGAAAACATACTATGTTCCCAGGTATCTTAATCGTTATGATATGAGGAAACATGAATTTATTTTTCCACTCTATCTCAACTCATTACCAGGTGAAATCAGTGAAGAAAACTCAGTATTAAGTCTAAAAAAGAAACTTAGGGCATGGCTTATTGAGAAATATAAATGGGGGGAAGTGAGAAGATAAACCTAATTTAGAGTGGCTTAGAAATATTACCTGTCATATATAATTATATAATAAACCAAAATCTGGACAAAAACAATCATGTTATAGTAACTTATATTGATTATATATGGAAAAACATGACAAAATAGATATATTAAACCTAGGTATTCAAACAACAGAGGAAAAACCAGCTGAAGTCATTGTGCGTACACTACTAAATAATTTGCCAAAAAATTTAAAAGAAATTAACAAAATTTTAAATATGACGGTAAATATTAAAAATTGTTATTGGTATCAAATGCTGTTAGTACATAGTATAAATAATATTTTAAGTAAAAAAGGTTAGAGCTATACTATGTATGCACATAAGATCATGTATATGATAATATGTCCTTAAGCAAACTAAAATAAATAAAATATAACGGTGGGACTCTAATGATAAACTGACATGGACAAATAAAGAGGTGATGAAGATTGCTGAAGTTAACTAAACAAATTAACCATCAAAAGAAGAAATTGAGATGAAGTGACGTGATGAGTTAGAAGTGATGACAAAATATCTTGAGATGAGATTTGAGATTGACTTGGTGATTATAGATATGATATACTAAATTGATATGAGGTTAAGGGTATTATATGGAAATTGCTAAATTGTGATGTGTAGTTATACAAAATAAAGGTAATAATATTATTATATAATGTATTTATGTTTTCTGTTCCTATGTGTTTAACTATAAATATATATGATGTAAAATAATAAAATATATAAATATAAATACAAATACAAATAAAAATATAAATATAAATATAATATATATATATATATAAATATAAAATAATAGTAGCATTGAAGTGTTCTTGATGTTTAATATCCACCGCAAGTAATATAAATTGGGCACCTGCAGACAAGCCTACTGACTCTGTGGGACCTGAGTGTTGCTCATCCTGCATGACATAGGAGGGAGGAGGTAGAATGTGGGAGTGCCCTTTATAAAAAAATTTATTATTATTATGCAGTTTACCTTTTATCTTCGCTCTTCTTTGCAAGTGTCATCAATTTAATCATATTTCTCTTCGATTTATTTTTCTTCATGAGTGGGCATTGGCATATATGTAGCTACACCTGGATTATGAGCATGTCCACTGGAACTGCCTTGAGCCGTATTGTCATCAACCTATAGTTTGTTACTATTACATTTGATTTTACGTTATTATTGTTATTATTATTATTAGGTGCGCAAAAAATCTTTTAAAGTAGATTTCATTTTAAACTTCCACAGTTTTGCACCATGAGAGGTGTCCTCTGTGTTATTGTTTCCTTTTGCCACCGCCAAGACAATATTTACGAAATAAAAGTAGTACAAAAGTAAATAGTTTTTTAAATGAATATGTCTGCCAATCCCCCACAGCTTAACCTGGAGAGAACTAAGAGTAATAAAACGAAGCCAAATCCTCCAACAAAATCCCAAACGGGGTGACCCAAGGAGACGTGGAATTAAGCGAAGCTAAATCATCGTTTGCGTATATCTTTTTGGCAGAGGCAAAGGAAACAGTACCCGCTCTGCGATATTTGACGAATGGCGCATTTTACGACGATCTCTTGTTTCGACACCCAATGACGACGGGAAAAGATTACAGAGATGGGTGACAAAGAAGAAAACTGTCTGTTCTTTAGCAACTCGTGATTTTGTCGGCGGAGGCAAGATATCGAAAGTGGGGCAGAGGCGCTTCGATGAGAAGTCGTGGTTACTAAGAGTGGCGTTGTGGTCGCACCTCTCGATCTCTCCTGGGTGACCTCAGCGAACTCCTTTCGCATCGAAAGGGGACCAAGGCAACAGGAGCGCCTTTGGGGACGATTTGTTGAAAACAGCGTCACCTTCATAGAGATGCGCGCTTGAGTGTGTGTGTGTGCGCGTGTGTGTGTGAGAGAGAGAGAAAGAGAGAGACCATGTAAAACTTTTATCGTGATGACTTCTTATATAAATTTTACAATTGTTTGGATGTGATTTGAATATACGACTAACAATCTTATATCAAGGATGAAATATTTTTTTATTTGTATAAGTGCTTGTTCCTCGACTTATAATGCGTTATCATGTTCTCCATCTCACTTCTTGAGAGTAAGATAGGAAAATAAAAAAATAACGGAACTGAAATCTCAAAGTTAAAAATGTTTAAATAAATTCTCAAAAAGAAGTATTGTAGATTATAAACAGTGTGCCCCGAGATACGTCTACGAAAGAAATAAGGCACTAATGAGAGAGTAAAAACCGAATTTTATCGAAATAGGCGATCATTTGGCCGTATAATTTGAGTGGCTCAGTGATTCTTAAGAATTCTCATTCCTCACTGCATGCACTTGGAAATGGAAGAGTAACGTAATGTAAATCTCACGAGAGATCGAAGGCAAATACTTAAGCGCGGACACAGAATATTAGAAAGGCGAAAAACCACCACTTCCGATGTCCTCCTCTTGGTGGAAAAGCACTTCCCCGTGCTCCTTTTGAGACACGGCCTTCGGTCCAAGGGAAAATGAGGTACACTTGGGCGAATGACAGTTAGGTGGCAACTGGAAGGAGTGGAAATTGGAGGGAGTGGCAATTGGAAGGAGTGAGAATTGGAAGGAGTGGAAATTGGAGGGAGTGGGAATTGGAAGGAGTGGGAATTGGAAGGAGTGGAAATTGGAGGGAGTGGGAATTGGAAGGAGTGGGAATTGGAAGGAGTGGGGATTGGAAGGAGTGGGTGTGATGGGGGCAGCGGATGCCATCTCTGGCGTGCGAGGAAGGAAGAAGAATTGGGCTATAAGAGGTTGGCCCTCCATGTCGAAGCACGGGCGGAAAGCAAGTGGGTAGAGAGCGCTCGCTTAAGAATTTACCCTCGCCGTACGGGATTATGCTTCCACGAACGACCAAGGATATCGGTCCTGGTGTCGAGGGTCATCCGGGATCTCTGCTGCCCTTCCGGTGTTCGCGAGGACGCGGCCCGCGGTCGGCGAGACCTTGCCTTAAACAAGTGGCGAGAGGAAGGAAGAAGGTCTTCGCCAGCGATCGTTTCCGCAAACCGAGTTGCTTAACTGATTAGGAGGCGACGCGCGAATTTGAAAATTATTTCCCGTCTCCGGGGCAAAATAAGTGGAGTAAACATCGATCGTTATCGTTCGACAAGTTAGTTCGTGTAGAAGAGAGGCGGCGACCCAGCGGCCGTTGAGCGCACGGAAAAGGCGATGTCTAGCGGTAAGGAGATAAATTAGCCACTCAACGAACGGAGTCTTTCTCACTCCGATCGATTTTTACGGAGGAAATTAAATCCGACTTTTCCTTGAAATGTCGCATTTGGCGGAAATATTCTCGAATTGGAGACCTTTAACCGAAATGGCAGACGAACATTCCACTATCGGACACTAACTTTTCAACTTTTACGATTATAGAAACGAAGTTAAAAGGTGAGCGACTGCGATGGTTCCCCGAGGTCCAAAAGATCTCGCAGCGACTATGGAAATGCGAAAGTGTCCGCCGTGGATTCTGGCAGTCAGTGCGTGAATATGCAAAGAACGCCTCATTTCATGATGCGTCGTCGATTGGTTCCTTCGATTTGGTGACCGTCAGAACCGCATTCGTAAGGCATAGATAAGAATGGAAGGCTCTCCAATGCGATGGGACGTCGTCGTGCGTTTCTTTGTTTCGGTTGCAGATTGAGGGAAAGAGAGAGAGAGAGAGATAGAAAGAGAGAGAGATAAAAAGAGAGAAAGAGAGAGAGATAGAAAGAGAGAGAGAGATAGAAAGAGAAAGAGATATAGAAAGAGAGAGAGAGAGATAGAAAGAGAGAGAGAGAGAGAAAGAGAGAGAGATAGAAAGAGAGAGAGAGATAGAAAGAGAAAGAGATATAGAAAGAGAGAGAGAGATAGAAAGAGAGAGAGAGAGAGAGAGAAATAGAGAGAGGCGGATTGGGGAAGGGCAGGTTTATGTGGAAGGATAAAAGGGTGGAGCCTCATCTCCGTGAGAGCATGTGAGTTCGCGAAGGGAACAATTGGGACGAGGCCGAGTAGGAGAGAGAGAGGGGGAAAGAGGAGGAGAGAGGGAAGAGTAGGAGAGGGAGGACTACTCTTTCTGTCTCTCTCCCTTCCCTTCCCTTCTCTTCACCGCTAAGGACAACACTACGAACTGATTTTTTTCCTCTGCCTCGTCTCTCCTTCTTCCCTTCGTTGTTTCGGTCGAGAAGCGGAAATTGGCACAAGGTGAGGCAGGAAGCGAGGAGAGAAGGTCAGAGCGCGCCGGGATGACCCTGGCTGTCCCAACCGAGGAGGCGGTCATCGATTGCCTCCGCCGACGCGACCGCTGCGTCTTGCTTTGACAGCGGAAGGCAGGCGCGGACTTAGAAGGTGCGAGGCCCCTAGGCGATTGGAGTTTACTCGGCCTACTACTTAGTATCTCGGAATAAAGGTTTACATTTTTATAAAGAAAACATGCAAAAAAATGTTAATTATTCAATCAGATCAATACTTAACAGTATAAAAGATGAACTTCTGAGGCCGATCCTGCTCCAGTCTCTTAATAGATTCACGAAAGTTGATTCACAGCAATCACAATATTTAGTCTTAGTACATATTTCTACAACTAGTATATCGTATAAAATAGTCTTTAATAATTTTAGGGCACTTCACCTGCTTCACAACATTGGTTTTTTACTTTTCCTTGTACTGAATTCCTCTATCAGCTCCGAATAATCCCGTGAAGTGGTTTCGTCATTTTATATTGATAAAATTCAAGAGAATTTAATTTTTCTTGGGACAAGGTTGAACGGAGATACGTTTTAATGAGCTCAAGTCGAGAAAAACGTCTTTCGGCGGAAGCAGCCGTGACTGGCATGGTCAAAACTGTGCGAAGCGCTATGTGCACGTTTGGGTAAATCTCACATAAGTCATTGTCAGTTATGAACTTCAAGGCGTCTTTCATGTTTGTTCTGGGGGAAGAATCCTGGAAAGCATACTGAGTTCTTCATGATACTCTAAGTCGTTAATGTCACATGAGCCCTCAAATTCCAGTGCATTTTTGAGAATTTTGCAATGTTTTAAAAGTTCTTCTTTTTCAATGGCTTGAAGTTTTGATATACTATACAAAAATCCAAAATTAGTAGCATACACTTTTAGAGGCTCAAAACGGCTTTCAGCACTCACATGAATCGTATCAACCATAACGTTGAAGAAATTAATCTTAAATAATTCACCATAATCATTGGTAGGTTCATTGTTTTTGTTTATTCGGCCTCGCGGCTTATTGAATTGTTTTTGAACCCCCAAACGCTCTGCCAAATCGTTATATGTAGACACTGCTGAATCAAAACCTATCAAGCCATTTCAGAAATTCTTCTATGTGAGTAACTGTGATATCCAAATGTATACTATCACTTTTCCATAATTTACTGATAACATTGATTTTTACTAATATTTCACACCATACAATTAAAGATACTATGAAATCATACGTCGCAATCTCATTAATAATAGATTCACATTCACTGCTAAGTTTGGGTACTCCTTCACAGTTAGCCAATTACACCCTCAAGTTGTAACCTAACAGCTTTCACACTTTCTATGCGACATTCTCATCTAGTTTATTAAATTGGCTTTAGTGTTATATTAATATGGTCTTTTAATACGCGCCATCTGTTAGAAGATGCTGAAAATATGTAATAAAGCCTCTGAAGAAGAAATACCTGATTCTTTGTAGAAGATGAAGCAGCGTCTCCTAAGACCAAATTCCAGCTATGGCAACCACATGGACTGAAAAAGGCCCGCGGGTTTACTTGCAGTATTCTAGCTTTAACGCCCCTCCTTTCGCCTCGAATGTTTGCAGCATTGTCATAGCCTTGACCACGACAATCTGACAAAAAAGTCCCTGATAGATTATCCCCTGTTGTTTGGTGTACCGCGAGGAAACCTACAAAATGATCTTCAACTTGTGCAGTAATTATATCAACATAGCGCAATATATTCGTCATTTGTTCATTATGACTTAAATCTCGAGTACAGTACAAAATAAATTAGTAATACTTGGCCTCTTTCACTTTATCAAGTATCCTATTTTTTACCCTTTTAGCCATTAATTCAATAAGCTCATTCTGAACGGTTTTTACTGAGATAATGATCTTTTATATAATTATTTACTACCAGACTTAAATGTTCTCGCATGACTGCATAAAATTTTGACAATAAGTTTACTAACCCAAGGAAATTTCCTCTGTTCAAGGTGGGCTCTTTTGTGTTTTCCCTGTTACCACGAAAGGCTACATCATGTGTGGCCAAATACTGCACTATAGCAAGAAGTCTTTCTAAAATATCTTGCCACCTTTGTTTTTATAGCTGTATTTGCGTTTGTATCCGTTTGTCAACGGCCATCCCACAATTGGGTATTTTCTCAAAATAAAGCCATTTCATATTACATTCCTTATGATCTTTGCTATTTTCATGTAACTTTAAACAACCATTCAGGTTTTCCAATCTGAATATCCTTCAAAAACAATAGCTGCTAGTGATATTGAAAATAAGCGACAAGCAAAACAAAATACACAGTTTTTACTTTCGGAGTATACCAGCCAACGTCGAGTATACTTTTTGCCATTACTTAAAATACGATTATAGTAAAATGAAGTAAAATGTCTAATGGAAATTCGTCATTTTCTCTTAAGATGTGAATCGGACCTTTCCGAAAAATATCACTCAACTGATTAAAGGACCAAAGGAAAAATCCACTCGCCAGGATAATGATAATTCGCGAATGGACTAGGTTCGTCGCCCATAGCAACTAATTCTTCTGACGTAGAAGCACTCGTATCAAAACTATCATAATCTTTTTGTTCGTTTGGAACAATTGCACACGTTTCAACTCCAGCATCTACAATTAGATTGACGTCTTCAAGAATTTCCCCTTTACTTTCACATTTAACACTAATATAACTTTCATTTTTTCACCTATATTACAACTAGAATCAGTTGTCTCACTGATCTCTTTTTTCAAAAGTTTCCTTAAAGAACCTTGAAACTTGGGTCGTGTTTCTTCCAAAAGAGCACGGTTTTTTTTTAAAGCTCCCGATTCTAATTTTCTACTTTTATCGCGATCTCTTCCTGACATGCTGAATATTTAAAAGGTGTTAATTACTATTTTAATTGAATATTAGGACTAGCTATTTTAATTCCAAAAAGGGATAACAATGTTAATTCAGAGATTCCACGAATAACATAAAACTAAACGAAATAATACTGCCGATCCACAGGAACTTCGAACCAACTCTGAGGACCAGAGAATACGAACTGATGAAGTATATGGACTTGTTTGTTTAAATCCAACGAGGCAACGGATAGGCGACTGTATCTGGCGCCTCTCGAAAAAGGCTCCAGCGATTTATTGCAATGCTCTCTTATCCAGCAGTGCCGCGCCGCTTCTTGCCACCTCATTTTGAACGTAAACGTTTAAGCGGTGTCTGCATCTAAAAAGCCGTCCGTGGAAAGAGAAATCATATTAAGCATCTCTAACGCAGTGTTGCCATCGCAGATAGCGCTAGACCCAACCTCAAAAGGCGCCAGATAGGCGCTAAAATTATAGTAAATAGCGCCAACAAAGCGCGAGATAGAAAAATCCCTCAGTTTATATATTTTTCCTAATTTATGTTGCTTATGTGCAACAGTAAATACTCTAAACTCTTATAGTGGTGTTAAATGGACACAATACTAGCTGAAAATAGTGCTAAACAGTTTTAATTTGCATTTTAAAATTTCTTTTTAAAATTACTTACATCATCTCAGGCACTCAGGATTTGAAACGAAATAAGATTAAGTGAACGAATCTAAAATTCTCTACCGTATATTATCGGGCATATGCGTCTATTCAATCCAAAAATCAAATTTTTATTTTTTACATTTCTCTGAATTCACAAAATACAAAAGCATTGATGCATGGAAGGGCGAGCAGGGCGACCAACCGGCGCCGAAGACCAAGGAATACAAAACAACATCTAAAAAACTCATAATTTTAGTTGTAGAAATTATTGTTTAATAAAGACATGGATAAGAAACATAAAGGCAATAAAAATTATAATCAAGTTCGGTGGTTAACAATTAATTGCAAATATAGGGGGCAGCACTGTTTGACTGAAATTCTTTGCTATTGAAGTACATTGACCAAGAAATTTAAAAACATTTCATTTCTTATATTTATAGCAGGAAACACAGCTTGTCTGACTTAAATAACTTCAAAGGAGCCATTCCATCGTAATTTTATTATAAAGTTTCCTATATATATCCTGTCGAATAAGTGTATGAGAGGACCAATTGTATGTTTCATTAATAAGGAAACCTAGGTTGCGCGGTAGACATTCACGGAGGGCATGTGAAGTTGCAAGCTTTAGAGACTGGCACACAAACTTAATAAAAATCAAATGGGGAATCTCTTTAGTCTTTAACTTTGCATACAATCCATTATTAATACCAGTCATTACTTATGAATTATTAGTCTCAAGAGCAACAAGTCTCTGCAAATCTAATTCATAATTTCTTAGGGATTTTTTTAAAGCCACGCATAATGTGTCTGCATTACATTTACATAATTCAATCAAGTCACCACCGAAGAAGGCCTCTCGCCTTGTAGCGAAATTCTTTCTGCGGCCGAGCAACTGGGCCCACATTTCCTATCGCTATCAGAAGAAAAAGGTGACTTGCTTACAAAGGGATAGCCTTTTAAATGTCACTAATTTTGTGAAATTGTGTTCCACTCTAGAGATGTCTGACCTGATAGCTTTTTAGAAGGCGCAGGGGTTGCCTGGCTCTAAATCCTTCTCTGGCGGAAGGAGTATGGTTGGAGTGAGATAACAATGACTATGACAGCGAGTGACACGGATTTAAGGTTCGCTATTTTTGCTCTATCTTGAAAACATTTCCATTGAATGTGCTATTCTTGCGCTGTCATTTCAAAATCTGTTATCTCGGATCAAAACTTCCACTCTTACCATCTTCTTCGTAGAAATATGGAAGGTAAATATGGAAAACGAGATATAAAATGAAAATAAAAACAATTCATATGCCATAGAAAGAAAATTTCTATTAAATATTAGGAGAGAAAATAGTATAAAATAAATATGTAAAAAATTGGGATTTGAACTTGTGGCATTCGTTCCTGGAGAATTGATTATGTTAATCGTGGGGAATACAAACGATAGAGGGAAGAAGCACGCATAATACGTGCATACATGCGAGGCAGAGACGTTTTTTACGATTTGATTGCAGGAAAAAGTCACAGGAAAAAAGTCACAGAAATAAAGTCACAGGAAATAAAGTCATACGTGCCTCCGATCGATAAATATTGAAGGCGATCACTCGAGGCTGGCTTTTAACACGAGTAATAAACCTGACGACACCGCAATATTAATATTTTTAATGAAATATCCTCACCCTCAATTTGTATCATGCATCTGAAATTGATCAATATATCACTATTACTACAAAATTATCTGAATGTATGGAGATTCGTTGAATAGAAGCAGCGATCGAATTATACATCCGGGCACATAATTTTATAAAAATTCGTTGGATAGAAACTCAAGTCGAACCTAGAGTAAAAAAACATTTTGCCAATAAGTTTGACAGATTTTTATGAAAATATCGTGAATAAAAGGTAAGGTCCTATTGTAAGTAATAAAATTATTAATATTTACTTTACTATGTTCGCAGTGTCCTATCTATCTCTCTCTCTCTCTCTTTCTATCTCCATCTATTTCCACCGTCCTGTCCATTCTTTTATTTCTCTCTATCCCTTCCCCATTCCTTCTTCGATTTCCATTCTCATCTACATATACGTGTGTGTGTGTGTGTGTGTGTGTGTAGAGGGGGTTGTCTCTTTCCTGTGCTGACGAAGGGATCGTCCCCGAAAGCTTCCGTGTTTTTTGTGTTCGTTTTACGTGTTTTACTTCGACACCCCCAGCAGCTCGCCAACCTGAAGTCATCTTATTGGTGAGTGCTCACTGGACTTCCTAATCCCAACAACTTGTTGCCATCCATTTATCTTTCCTCTTCCGTAAGCATATATATATATATATATATATATATATATATATATATATATATATATATATATATATATATAATTTTTGCTATGTGCGTTTGTTTGTAAGAGCGAGCGTACGTAAGGGTTAACAGCGCATCCCCCGTCTCCCTCCCCCGGTCTCCCAGTCCTAGGACATTGCTCAAAACAAAGACATGCTGCCCTGACAACATCCGATTTTCCTCTCCCTCCATTTATGATGGGAAAGTTGTAAGATAACATCTACCATCCTTCAACCCCCTTGTATATCTCTGGATTTCCTACTTACAAATACCTTAAGAGAACTTTATACCCAGTATATATTAGATGTGCAACGAGAAATATTTTAATTTTACACCATCACATTACTACTTCGTTGCGAGAGGTCATCTGTATAATCATCAAATTCGAAAATGGGTAGAAGGAAGAGGGGTTGAGTGTCCTCCTCGTTCTCCTGATTCAACGTTATTAGAATTTTACTTGTGCAGTATACTTTTTGAAGGACAGAACGTATGCTACAAAGCCAACAACCCTGGCGGATTTAAAGGATGAGCTTGAACTTTCATGAGGGACATGTACATACATGTGTCAGTATGTAGTGCGTCGTTTTCAAAAATGTGTAGAAGTTGAAGGTAGGGATTTTAAACATTAGCTTTTTTAATCTACATGCTGTACTAATCTAACGTTATCCTTGTTCCTCACAAATAAATATATCAGTGAGTAAATTGTGTATACATGTTGTTAGAACATTTTGTGCCTATGTTATCTGTTTGAAACATCAAAGCGTATCATTCTTGCCAATCAAGAGCGGCTTTAGCTTTTCACGTTCATTTCAACTGTACGCCAACAACATAATCAACCGTTAATTGATTTTTCTATCCATTCTATCTTTCTCCTTTTAATTCCATTGTCTGGTCTGTCTGTTATTTGTAACAACACCCAGTTCTTTTTAGAGTTGCAAGTGTCCGTCGGTGCAGAATAATGCTGGATTTTTTAAACAATAACTCGCCAGTTGTCAGCTTCCATTGTTTCGGCGAAGGACGGTCCACCACTGATACCCTTGCCATGCCGATTCTGGAAAGCCTGAATCCACCCGATCGGAGTACCATCTTGCATTTCCTCTCATTTGAGTTTTCCTTCAAATATTTGCGAGTATTGGAATATTATTTGCTTTGGATTAAAAAAACTACTCGAAAATATTCTCATCTGAATCCGCAAGCCTTTCTTTACTAGTGTCGCCTCTTTCTGCTGCTGCAGATTGTATGCCAGGCAGATCCTTTACATGCCTGGGAAATATACATAAAACGGCTTTCCAATTTTCTCCGTTACTTAAGTTTTTATATTCTCCATTTTTTACGCTGCACATTAAACCTCCAGCTTCTCGGATACCAACAATGCATAGCGTTTTCTTTTCCTTTTCATTGTTTTGTTTTTGTTGCTTAACCATCACATTAATAATAAAAGAATAAGTACGTATAGTAATAAACCAACAAGATGTCAATTTTGGTTGAATTTGATGTAATAAAAAATACTCCATAAACCCAATATCTCAAAAAAGCAGAGACAATATCATATATGGAGTTTTATGCCCAGCTCAACCCATTTCTCTGACTTCACGCAACAATATTCATCCATTAATACTGCCCCAGCGGCAATATGGTTTCGCCAATTTATATAAACTTGATATTTACGTGTGGTGCAGCTGTTCATGAAGTTCGATTTTCAAATGTCGTATATGAAGCTATCAATATATTAATAGCTACTATTTACGTGAGAGGTAAAATATTTTTCGCGTTTATATTGTTTTCGTAGCAACAGTTTCTTTTCAGTCAAGAAAGAGTGTAGTGAGACGCAAACTTATTTGGGGTTTGGGCAATGTACGTAGTTGGTCGATTGGAAAGTATGGTTACAAAGCTTATATGCTATACAAATTTACTCATTGCGAGTAACCGAATAAGCATCATCAAACCGCCACCGATACATAATTTTTCAACATAATCACCAAACACGTTCTGGCATTTCGCAACGTTTAATGAGCTCGTCTATTTACTGGTCATAGAAATCCGTTCGTTGAGCGTTCAACCACGCAACGACGACCGTATCTGGGGTAAAAAGAAATCCTTCTAGGTAATCTTTCAACATTAATAAGAGGTTATAATCGCTGGGGGCGAGGTGTGGACAAAATGGCGGATGCTCGAGCACGTCCCTCCCAAACTGCGCCACCAGCTCCAGAGTTCGTTGTGCTGTGTGGCTGGGCACTGTCACGGAGGACAGTTTCCCCATGCCCCACGACCAGCTGTCGATGGATATTGGACAGCAAAACTTTCTTCATCGGATCTCCTCGTAAGACCAAGTTGCTAGTTTAGTCGCCACTTTGAAATGCTACAGCGATGCTCCGAAGAGGCTCTGCACTATTGCCTAACGTATATATAAGGTGCTACGATTAGAGTACTTCCTAAACGTAGGCCTACTTTACGATCGGCCCATATATTGTACCGATATTTTTTTCTTTGTTGCTTTTTAAGAGGGGGCCATGTTCGTGTTGGAATAAAACGGATACGGTTATTAATATAACTGGTTCGAAAAGATGATACACATTCTAATTGATGGAAATTTTTTGTAATGCTAAAACTCCAATGGGTATAACGTTTGTAACTGGTTACTGGGCGAAGGGGACGCGAAAGTGAATAAAAAGGACTTTTCTGAGGTGCCTCCGATGACCACAAGAAGGCTATGAATATCCAGATGCGCATTTCGGCTGCAATGCTGGTACTTAATTCGCCGAAAGTAGATCCTAGAGGGACACGTGTGCTGACACATTCGTTTTTTTGTGGTTGTGAGGAAAGGGAATGGGAAGGGCGGTCGATGGGCGTTCATTAAGGGTACGTGTGAGGAATGAGGTGTACAATTACTGGACCGTTTTTTGTAGACATGACGATCTAAAATATAAGGCTTAACTTTGTAGGATTTTCCACATTCTTAGCGAAAGTAGGCTAGACTGTCCTTCCGCGATAATTTTGATTGGCGCAACCGTTTGTGATCCGAGTTAGTCAAATCGGTAGTGCTGATTGAAATTACTTGGAAGGAAACCTTCCTTTTGCCATGATAATGGCGAATCAATTTAATCACTCAGGCACTCTCAATCTCAACAAATCTCCTGAAAAATCTTCGGCCACTAGTTTATCAACGTCAGTAGCGAAGTTGTAAGAAAAATTAATACGATTAATTTCGATATATGCGATGTTATTAATACGGCATTAAGATTCTGAGACGCAATCTTTTTTTAAATTCGGAATAATTGCACAATTGACCGATCAACATGCCAAATTAAAACATTTGCAAAAGCTTCCAGGATATTTTAAAGATCGACGAGCGAAGAAGGCTTAAACTGCGATATGTAATAAAATAGGGGTGCGCGCGCACGGACGTAAAGGTACTACATAAAAGCACCGCGTCGCACCCGTCTATCGGTATATGAGTGGGTAAAGGGCAAAATGGAACGAACACACGTTCCGAATACAGTCTGCACACCTCTCATCATCCTCCGAAATTCTTTCCTGAGAAATGACGCAAAATATGGAGCTCCCATTGCAATTTCTCGAGTATTCATTCATGTGATGGGAGTTCAGAAAAAAGCAGGCTACGCATTATCCATTGCTTTTCATTTTGTGTCGGTGTTCGTCAAGTACAAGAACTGCTCTTGCCCCTCAATATTCGCTGGTTAAACAGTGCATGTGGAGCAAACATACGAATCAGTTACCGGATAGAACTTGGAAGAGAAATACGGTTCAGGCACAGGTAAGGATTGAAATCCCGAGATTTCGGGATTCGAATTTCCCAATCCCAGGATCCAGGTATCCAGAGATCCCGGGATTAGCTTTTATTACGATTAAACATACAAATTAGGAACATAATTCTCGGTGCAAAAACTGCTAATAGTTGTTTACGCCTTTAATAATACATTGTATTATTTCTGTAGTAAGCTAAATAAAAAAGAAATGGTGGATGTGTAAATATATAAATGTAATGCATGAGTGTGTAAAAACAAAACTCTTACTTAACATTTTAGAAATCTTAATATACAAACCTCAGTACATTGGCAAAACGAAAAACACATGCCAAAGTATATTTTTTAAAAAGATGGTGTAATTTTAATTAAACTTTAATCATTGGATTTTTATTATGTAATTGTAACATTTGTATCAGAAGCGTTGATAATAAGGCAACATAATTGTTCTTTATGAAAAATAAGCATTATGAATTGAACCCATACTCATATTTCAAAGAGATTTAAATGTATATGAAGTAAGCTCTTAAAAAGCAGAGTACGTCTAATGTTTTATCTCTCATTTTTTATCTGTGATTTGTGCAAAATATGCCAGTGGACGTAAACGCCCTTTCAGATTCTACGCTTGTTGAAAGAATAGAAAGCAACTGTTCACAAAGGAACGGTAATTTTTCACCTGTACATCCACATTCACAGAAGAGATTCAGCTCACTTGTGATTACTGCTGTCAGTTCAATGGAGTTGGATTTGTACTATACAATACTACTACGATACTATACATCAGTATCAGATGTCGAAGTAGCGCCAACAATTAGCAAAAGCGAAAATCAGGAATTTTGTTCGAAGTCGTAAAACTTTTTCGAGTACTCTTTTGGAGTATTTGGATTTTTTCCTTACTTAATCATCAAAAAGATACATATATACAGAAATTGAACTTTTATATCTGTCAGAAACACATCAGGAGTCTAAAAGTAAACGGGAAAAATTTGTGTAAGATTTCTGATAAATTAAAATAGAAATTCGAACCCCGAAATCCCGGGATTTTCATGTTCCGAATCCCGGAAATTCGGGACTGTGATTTTGACCGGTATCCCAGGATTACGATCCCTAAGTACAGGTCAAGAGAAGGTTCAAAACGACGCTACAACCACAATTGCTTGCCGAATAAAATCCAGCGGACATTTGTTCTTCAAAGACAGAAATTCATCGATGAGATTGGGTTAGAAGAGCGACACGTGAAGAGCGGAAATCGCAGAAATAATTTCTTACAAAAGCGGTGCACGAAGATCTGCAGCGAATGATTTCGTTTTGCATTACGATTAGTCTTACGGTAGATATTTTTGTTTTTGATTTCATTGCAGTGCAAGAGAAATCAGACCCAAACGTTCCAAAATCTGATAAAAGAGTGTTTCATTCGTCAATGTCAACGTTAATAAGGTGACTGAGGAAGGCACAGAGGACTAATGCAAATTGAGATTTACGGTGAAGAAGCCCAATTCAAAAAATGAAGATTCAGGCTGGCTTGATAACTTCGTTGGTTAAAGCACCTATCCGGCAAGTGGGGGAACTGGGTTCGACTCACGCTCAAGTAAAGAATTTTTCTCCTTCTAAAATGTCAAAATTTAATTTCAGCTTTATCTATGAGGACATCGACCATTTAAAAATTAAAATTTGTGTTTATTCCTTTTTAATATAATATACCCCGTATAAAAGTAGTCCAATAAATTCTGCCGATGCATTTTTGAGGATAAGAAAACACGTAGTTGGCATAAAAGCACACGAATATAATGTTTAATTGACATTGTAATTAAAACATCGAAAAATAATTTTTGTTCAGATAATCATTTTTTATTCCTTGGGTAGATTTTCTAAAAGACTAGGCAATCGCTACAACATGCTCTTGCGTTCGTAAAGTTGAAATTATTCTGAAGCGTTGGTAATAGTATACCGAACAAGTTTTTAGGAAATTGCTTTTTGAAGAGAGTCTTAAAACCCTAACAAATTATTAACAAGTGAAACCAGCTGTATTAACTAACGCAGTGAAAAATTAATAAATTTTAATAACTTCATTTACTTTAATTTTATAAGTATGGTAAATAGCTTTAATATTCCGATTAATAGGCTTAGCTCGATGTACCGATTTAAAAAAATTCCCGTTTTCTTTAAAAATCTTCATTTGAAGCACCGATAAACTGAATTTCGAAGAAAACGTTACACTTTTATAAATTGATAGTTTGAAAAAGTAGGGGTGTGCGAGTGGGTGAGGTGTGGATTAACGGCGTATGCACGTACCTCCCATACTGCGCCACCAGCTCCCGAGTACGTTGTGCTGTGTGTGGCCGGGCATTGTCACGGAGGACAATATCCCCGTGGAACTCGACCTGCTGTTGACGTATATTGGACAGCAAAACTTTCTTCGCCGAGGTGAACATCCTCACTTTCGACGTTCATAAGATGACTGAGGAAGGCACAGAGGACTTATGCAAATTGAGATTTGTCTTCGACAGGACTGATGACGGCCTTGCGAAATTACGGCTAACTAGAGTAATCACTCCAGTTAGCCGTAATTTCGTGTCAATAACGGCGAGTGTGCACGAATAAATACAATTTCCATTCATCCTCTCCTTCCCACGTGTCTCCCAATCTCTCTCCCCCTCCTTCCCTCCCTCACATTCTCTCTTTCTATCCTGTTCTCCCTTTCCCTCCTCCTTCATATTCCGTTAAGCAAACCTTCTTCGGTAGATCGTTGGTCAAATTTTTCGAATTAAAATAGGCAAAATAATGAAAGCCTGCGCGTCGAAAGTTGGATTTTTATTACCTGCGGGATCGAGCCCGGGACGTAATTGTGCACGTCGACTGCCCAAATTCCTTCTAGTGCGTCACGATTACGAAACACCGAAAGAGTAGCCCAAATCTAAGTATCCGTTACCGAGTTATTCGCATTAATTTCGAGATTGAAACACCAACGGACATAGTCGTTTATTATATTAAAATTTTGGGTGTTGTCGGCCATTGGCGTGGCTCATTCGGATCTGATAATGAAATAAGAGAAAGTAAGAGGAGCCTTCAAACGGTGAACAGCTCGCTACCCTTAATTCCCTTCCCCCAACTCACTCTACCTCCCCAACCCAACCCAACCCACCCACCCAACCTAATCCACTCTCCCACCCACCTGACTCTCCCCCGCCACCCAACCACACCCAACCCAACCAACCCACCCACCCAACACAACCAATCCACCCACCCACACAACCCAACCAACCCACCCAACCCAACCATCCACCCAACCCATCCATCCAACCAACCCAACCACCCACTCAACCCAATCCATCCTCCCACCCAACCCAATCCACCCTCCCACCCAACTCACTCTCCACCACCCACCCACCCATTCACCTCACAAAACCCAACCCACCCACCCAACCCAACCCAATCCACCCTCCCACCCAACTCACTCTCCACCACCCACCCACCCATTCACCTCACAAAACCCAACCCACCCACCCAACCCAACCCAACCACCCACCCAACCCAACCCCTGGACGCCCCACGACACCTTTCGGCCGACGAACTGCCGCTGCGTATTTTTATTGGTAGTTGGCGGGATCCATGCTCGAATACCCATTTCGAGAAATTCCGTCTTTCGAGGTGAAGTTTAATAGCGTTTACCTTGCCTTTCTTCGAGAGTTTGGCGTCAATAAGGGCGCCATCGTATAATTAGCGTAATCCTTAGCGGCGCCTTCGCATCCAACCGCGCTCTCAGCAGCAAACAACGTTCCTCTATACGGTGCTCCATGGATGATTCAACAAACCAATTATGTGAACATTTCCTTATTTAACAATTTGGATCCTGCATTTTGTTCGTGGTATTTCCTAGATGCTTCATTTTTTTCATTGACGTCGCCTTTAAAGTTGATTTATTCTCTTAAATTGGTTCCTTCCATCGGCATATTATATTTCGTTACGCTGCGGCTCATTGTTGTGATTTGATCATCCGGTTATCCGGATCCACCACCATGGAAACAGAGAATGAGAGAGAGAGGCGATACTTACGCCTCTTGCCATGGAAGGCGAATTTGGTGAATTTTTTCCTTTGAATGCAAAAAAGGCGAATGTAGAAAACTTGAAATATATCACGAAAAGGATATAAATATGTGATTGGGACGCATCTTATCACAGAAGCTCAAAGAGTGGATCAGATAACTGGAAAATTCTCCGCTACTCAGAACATAAGAGCGCCAGTGACGCAAGGGCTGACGCAAAATAAACTCATCCCGTCTTCATCGGATAACGTTGAGCGCGGAAATTTTTGTTCTGACGTCGGTTCCGATTTCGAAGTGAAAAAACAACAAATACAAATTCTTCATACTTTTATGATAGATATTGTTACATAAATCTTTTAAAATACCGCTCAATTAGCCCGTAACGGCTCCGATATTCATCATAATGTACACAATTTGAAAGGTCTCGATTGTATTTTCCACATCGCGCTATCTTCCTTTCTTGGTTGCCATTTAAAAATAGCTTCGTGAATATCTACTCACATTCAAACGAATATGGATGATTTACCTATTTATTTTTTAATTCTTAAACAAAAATATGAATTTCTATTCCTTGAACTTTATCTTGCAGTCTATTGATGAAAAAACGCCGAAAGCAAGTAAGTGTGACGGATACTCCATTTCGCGAAAACAAATTTTTAAAACCTACGTTCTTCTAGAAGTTTCTCAATTCCAGCTGCACTTATTGTAGCTGTTTAATTTTCCCAAAAATGGTTGGAGCCCAAAGCTGTCGCTTCCCATTTCAGGATTCTGGCGTGAAGTCTTTCCTCGACGCTGAACATGTCTCCTCCACTCCCGTCACCTATTGCTAAGCTTAATACGATTTCTTTATTTACTGAGTCTCCCAGCGCAATGTAACCATTCGCTGTCCTTTGATAGACCGTGGCTAGGTAATATGTAATTCCAATCTAATTAATCGCGTCTCTCAGATAATATGTTCATTTAGTTTCACTTGCGTTATTTTCGAATTCGCTAGTCCATAATTGATAACATTCGGTAGGATCCGCTGCACCTCCGAGACTTCTTTCTTAGTAAATGCCCTCTTCTACAAAAACTGCTCCGTTAACTATTGTCCTGGCATAATATTCGGATTACCTCAGTTTATAATCATTATCAAAATCCGGGAGACCAATTCGGATGATTATACATATATTATTTGTACGGAAAAAGAGTAAGAATGGCAAATGAAAAATATCGAGAGGAACGCAATAATTTAAACCAAGTCCTGGATTTAACTTGAACAGATGAGGGCGATGGAAGGATTAATTGAACTCGTATCTCGTAAAAAAGAAAATAAAACGCTACATGGTCAACTTCAAAAGGCGCGAGTCATATTCTGCGAACGGTGACGAAGATACCGTTTGAATTCTATTGAGAATGATAGAGTCCCTCATAACAACAGACTATTGCTACCTAGAAAGAAAGATTTATAATCAAACGGCAAAGTATTTTCTGCCAGTACGGGCTCGCTCCTCATTCAACGATCATAAGGGGACATACATTGTGTGCGTTTATACCAAAATACCTGAAAATATCTTCTTATCGAAGGCTATCGACAACAACGCCCTGTCGTGCTCACTGGATCGATAGTCAACCGAGACGATTATTATCGGAACTCGAGTGACGAATCAACGAGATCAGATTCTGGGAAAAGAGCCAAGGTAGCAAAGGCGTACTCTGAAGATAGGAAGAGACAATAACAATTCACGGAAAAGTCCTCACGACCGATTCTATTCCAAGGAACGCTTATCTGCTTCTAACAACTCATTCACCCAAGGTCAAAGAATGGCACAGCTAGTGCATTCTGTGGTGCATCGTACAATTCATCAGCCGTCTCGTTTCTTGCCACGACCATGAACCAGCTATGGACGCTCAGAGTCTGGCGCCTTCCCGCTCCAAATCTCTTTCAACAACAACACTATTGACTCCTCATTCAAATGCGTGTTCGTTCGTCCTAATCGACCAAATCAATGCCGGGATAATTGACTTCAGGATACCCAACGGGTACCGGAACAGATTTCTAGATTGATCCGTTTAGCAGGGATAATGGTGACGGATTGTAAGGGATGATTTGGGTCATTTCCACCTATGAATCTGTCGACTTGTTTGCTAATTTTAAGACCTAAATATTAATACTCGTATTATTTTGCGATGATCAACTCGGGTTCCGTGTAATTTTGGCTGGATCTGGAATCTCGAATCCGTTCTCTCACAGCTCGCTTGTCCAAACCGTATCTCGCGGAAACTACGTCACCTGCGAGATACCTCGATGTTGCTCGCGAAGCGGATCAAGTTCCAAGTAGCAACAGAAAGGAGGAATTGCCATAAACTCCGATCTCGTGTCTAATTGTATAAGACTGGTTGAAAAGGCTCACGGTCGAGCAGGAAACTTTGTCGTGCTTCCGATGTCACCTATCTAGTGCGTCTTGTACAACTTTGCGTAAAATGGAAACTTACTCACAAATTGAATAGCGCGCTGGAATGTCAGCATTTTTTTCGTATGTTATCGAAAAATGCGTTTGTTCAGCAATTTGTTAACTGGCAGTTAACTAAGAAACGAAAATGGCCAAACTTTTCCCCTGGATCTAATGCAGCCTTCGTGAGAGCTGTATATCTCTTGGCGTGGTAACGATTGAATTTGCATTGAGGGTAGTGGAAATGGGAAAACGTTGTTGCAGAAAGTACTACTCTAGCTCTTACCGCTCCTAAGATACAAAGAGATTAACATATTCGTTCATACTAACATCTACATCTAGATGTAAATTAAAAAATCCGTTTTCATTACAAGTATTACATATCGCTATGCTACGAAAATAAACCATAAAACCTTTGCTTTTTTGTAACGGTGCTAATAGATCATCATATATTTACGGCTAATTTGGTTTGCTATATTATGCTTATATCATATGTCCTTGCATAATTCTCGTATTATTTGCTGGAAGGCAACTCAGAAATTGCATATACCACGGGAGGGTATGAGCCACAGATCCCCCTCATTGCACATCAGCTACTGATGATGAGAGCATTGCTCTCGAAATACGTATTTCGTATGTTTACCTCATTATTAGAGATCTTGTGAGTGTTTTCAAGTGCTTGGGTGCGTTATTGCTTTGTCTGTCGCTGCCTGACGGCAGATAAACCTACAGGCAACCGTGTGCGATACTAGGTCCCTGGCGCGGTTTAATTTCTCGTAAACCTAGTATTATTTCCCACCCCTTTTTCCTTTTTTTCCCTTTTCCTTTTGATGTGTACGTGTGCGTGTGTTTGTGGTTGCCTAGTAGGTCCCTGTCGTGGTCGTACGGACTCGCAAACCTTCTAGCAACGGTGTGATTTTCGGGTCCCAGGCGCTGATTAATATTTCGCAAACCCGGTTCCTTTTTATCCTTTTTCCATCTTAAGGATTAGTGCTTGTGCGATTGAGTGAGGAAATGTGTTACTTCAGGTCACTGGCGTGGAGTAACACCACTTAAACCTGTAAGTTTGTATTTTATTTTCTTTGTCTTTTCACCTCCTTTCCATTTTTTCCCCTTTTTCCTGTGTCTCTAATTTTTGAACTTTACGGTTAAGAAGTTAGACTTCTCATTTAACATCTATTTCGCCGCAGTCTCCACCATTACCTATCTACAATATGATGTTGCTTTTGCCGAGAAACATTCTTAAAAAAAATAATTTGCGAGTTCAGTGTAAAGACTTTTATACATTCGTTGATGCCAATTAAGGGAAAAACATTAACGATATAACTATCACAATAATATTTTAGACGTCAAAAAACTATCTAATACTTTGTATCATTTGATTTATTTCATCACTGTACTACATATTCTCTTTATTTAACATAAAAATATATAGTGAAATAAATTGGACTTTATTATTGAGCGCTCTATCAACAGTCTTACCTCAAATCCTGATTCAAATGTTTTTTCCAATCTGCCAAATATTTTACAAATAGCAAATAATTATGAATATTTAATCCCTCTTCAATTTTTAGTAACGATTGCTAATTTATGTGCACCTTTTTTATACCATTATACATCAATTGAAGTTTACTAACCTGTAGCAAAAGACGAATGAGCCAAGAGCAAGAGAGAGGAACGATCCTTTCTGGATAACTTTAAGAAAAAGACTGCCAAAAGATTGGGTTGTGCATAGGGAGAACGGGTGGAAGTGCACACAACAAGGTCATCTATAGGAAAAACCCTAGAAAGGATCGAGAAACATTTGTTTCCGAAATACACTCCAAGGGGTTTATGAGTGGAAGGGGTATAAATCGATTAGCGGGCTTCTTCAAACGACTACCGAAATTCCTTTCTTCCGAACCTTGTCTAACAGGGGTCGAGGCATTCTCAGCAGGGCATATCCATGACCTTATCTGTATAGAAAGGCTCGTGGAATATCCCACCATTAGGTCGGCAAATATAATCTCAAAAACCTCAAAAGGGCTAAGAAACACGTGTTATCAAAACTACCCTAGGACCTCGCGGTTACCTTATTGTCCAGAGTAGAAGCGTGATCTTTTCAATAAGACGCATATTTGAGTCCCACTGTTAATGCAAGCCCAGAAAAGGAACGAAATCGTAGGTAATAATACTGCGAAAAAAGTGAACAGAAACGACTTAAATATTATAATTCAGAGAAGGTTTTTGTACGTATACTTTTCCATTTTATAGGAAAATCGACGCTTATTGACGACTATTCATTTTCGTCGATTTTGAAAATTTTAAAAATCGACGTTTTTCGATTTAAATCGAATCCTGCCAAGCCTAATTATAAGCTATATGAAGGTCTTCATGTCAAGTGGTCGTTATTCTAGTCCGATTTAACCAAAATTAGAATGGGCAGATAAATTTTAGCAAAACTCCCCAATACCAAATTTCATCAAAATACGTCCAGCGGTTCTCGATTTGTAAAATTTTTAATTAATATTTTTTTTTAAACGAACAAAATAACATCGAAAATCGTATAATTACGTATATCTGTGAATTTCATTTTCTGTAAATTTATCGTAAACCTTACGTTTTACGGGAAAAAATGATTTAACAAATATGTGTATTTAATTATTTTATTGAACTTTTGTTTGCTCAGATGAGTATTAACGCGATGCTGGCGAAATACGTTGTAAAATACATATAGCTCTTCGTATAAAGTGCTCATTATTTTGATCTGATTTTAACCAAAATTGGAATCGGTCCATAAATTTTTGCAAAACTCCCAAATTTCAAATTTCATCGAAGTCCGTTCAGTAGTTCTCGAGTTTAAACATGCGTTCACTTCATGCAAAGAGCGCATAAAAATTGCATATATTTCAATGTCCACTTGGGAAGGCTCTACTTTGTGGAAGGATTCCATTTAAATGAAAAAGAAACTTGTAAATTTCCACTAAAAAGTTTAATAATCGACCGGTTTCGCCTGTTACAGCATCATCAGGTGACGAAAGCATGGTCGAGAGTTCTATATATATGGAGAGTAAGGTAGGACTGTTAATTGAATAATGCTAGGTAGGAGGGAGAACATACATTCAGTAATGAGTTGTGAAAATTAAAAAGATTGAATTACATAGTGAATGACAAAATTCAAACGGTTATAAACAGTAATGCGAACAAGAAAATAAAGAAAATAAAAGCAATTAACAGAAGTTACAAAAAGTCGTTAAATTACAAAGTAAAAGGCAATAAATTGAATAATTAGGAAAGCAGTACAGAGAACAAGGGAGAGTGATTGGAGAAAACAAATTCATTAGTAAGTGAGACATTGTCTGTAGCATCATGGATCACAATTTCCAACTGCTCTAAGATGTCCAGTCTGTTGCCCTTTGATTCGAAGTGGAGAAACTCGGGAAGGAAAGCACTGAAATGGCCGTTCTAGACTACGTGGAGAATGCGAATCCCGCTCTTCTGGGCGCGGGAGTGCCTTGCCACACTACTGCTCTTCGATGAGGCACATAAGTGGCTGAGGTTATCTTGTAGAGCACTTCTAGAGTGCACTGGGCTCACTTTAACCCTTTTACATAGTCCGTATGTGGGCCACGGACCGAAGTCTGGAGTTTCGGAGAAATTTATGGCCCTGAAAAGGTCCTAAATCTTCCGTCCTGGATGAGTCGGCGCCTAAGTCCGACGACGTTTGGGGGGGAAGGTCTTCTTCCAGCCCGGTGGATGATCTCGTCCGTTTGTGACGATCCCATGGTTGAGGCTTCCAGTCGGCAATGCTGCGCAGTACCGGCGTGTTTTTATCTGCGAGAGTCTGCCAAAATTTTTCGGCGGAGGCTTTCAGCGCGTCGCTGATGGGAAGGAGGGAGAGCCAGTCGTAAATGTCTGCGACCTTTCCGCGGAGTCGCCTATGGGCAATTGTGCGGAGGCAGGATTTTTCCACTTGGGAAAGGACGGATCGGCCTCTATAGGATAGCCGGCCACTCCAGGCAGGCGAGGCGTATGACAGGCCAGGAAACACCACCGCGCGGTAGAGATGGAGTCTGCGTCTCAGCGGAATGTCACGACTGCGGAGAAGTGGAGCCAAACTCAACTTGGCGCCAAGCGCCCTGTGAGCGACCTTCCGTGCGTGGGACTCGAAGCAGAGCCTCTTATCCAACGTCACTCCCAAGTAGGTAGCGCTGTCCTTCCACTGCGCTTCCTCGGCGCCGATTAGGATGCCGTCGGGGTCAGGGGACCGGGAGGTGGAGAAGAGGACTGTCTGCGTTTTGGTGGCGTTGACCTCTAGCTTGCAGGCGGCAAACCAGTCCAGGAGAGTGTCGGAAGCTCGTTGAAGGTATTCGGCGGCCTTCGCTTTCTTGGTGGACTTGCACAAAATGGCGGCGTCATCGGCATAAAGGGCCAAGAGGGAGTTCCAGCCGAGGTTCGCCGGAGCATCAGCCGTGAAGGTGTTGTAGAGGATCGGTCCCAATACCGAGCCTTGCGGAACCCCAGAGGCGATGGTTTTTGATGAGGAGATCGCCGATGCCCATCGCACACAAAAGGAGCGGCTGTTAAGGTAGCTCTGCAGGAGACGAATTTGCCAGGGTGGGAATCGAAAGGACTGCATCTTCCGAATCAAACCTCTGTGCCACATGCGGTCAAAAGCTTTCGTGATATCGAAAAATACCGCTGCAATGTGGCGACCGGTGTTAAACGCGTCGGTAATAAAGTTGGACACGCGTGCGATTTGATGCGTCGTGGCAAATTCCTCCCTGAATCCAAACTGCGCGTCTGGGAGTATGTGGTTGCTGGAGAGGTGGCGTTGGAGGTGCGGCAGGATCGTCCTTTCAAAAAGTTTCCCCAGACCGTCCAGAAGGGAGATGGGCTTATATTTTGCCGGGTCTTTAGAGGCCTTTGCCTTTGGAATGCAGACAATCACTGCCTTCTTCCAGGTAGATGGGAAGTGGCCAAGGCGGATGCAGGCCGTTAAGACGAATGCCAGCCATGTGCCAAACGCGATAGAAATGTTGCGTAGAGCCTCGTTCCGAATGTTATCGGGTCCTGGGGCCTTCCTACTCTTTAGTGTTTTCAGGGCTGATCCGATGTCTGCGGAGGTTATGACCGGAGGCGACGTGTCGTCTCCGGCGTCATCGGTGCCGATGAATTTATGGCCCTGAAAAGGTCCTAATTTGGGATCAATTGAGGCGGTGAAATCTCCCTCCGGCGTTTGTGCAGCATCTTCCTCCAGCGCGCTGGCGTTACAGAAGACAGTTTGAAGGTGCTCCGCCATCATCTCCGCCTTGTCTCCTGGGGTAATGGCGGTGACTCCGTTGCGATGGAGAGGCGGGTCGTAGATGGTGTCAGCGCGCAGCGCTTTCGCCATTCGCCAAATAGAGCCGTCCTCAAGGTTGAGAGACGCAAGTTTCGCTTCCCAGGAGGAGCGTCGAAAGCGGCGAATTGAGTTCCGCAAGGAATGCTCCATTTCACGTAATTGCATTCGTAGTGCCGGGTAGCCTGTTGCCTGGTAGCGCCTCCGGATGTTGTTTTTAAGGCGGATGTCGTCCCTGATGGAGGAAGGAAGATCCAAATAATTATGGATCTTCCGCTCGCGGAGAGGCACTGCAGCAGCCGTGGCGTCTTGAATGCGACGTGTAAGCCCGGCAATGCAATCATCTACGGCAGCAGGTGAGGACAGGTCAGGCAGTTCTTCTGGTAGACTGTCCGTTAGCACGCGCCTGTACTCCTTCCAGTCGGTGTGAGCGAAGTCCTGGGAAGTTGTTTCCGGGAGCAGCAGTGGACGAACGCCCAAGTGCGCGACTACCGGGTTGTGGTCGCTCGTCAGAATTGGGAGAGCGGAGATGTGTAGAGATGTAAGGAGGCCGCGGTGGAGAAAAATGTCCAACACGTTCCCCTCCCCTCGATGGTTGAAGTGAGTGGACTGAAAAGGGCCGGAAATGCTAACGCCCGCGTCATTCGCCCAGGCAGCAAGGCGACGGCCCCGAGTGTTAAAGTCCTTCGAGTTCCAAGAGGGATTTTTTGCGTTCAAATCTCCTCCGAGAAGAACTGGATGCCCCAAATCCGCGACTGCAGTCATGTCCTCGTGCAGCAGGTCACGCGAGAGTGAGAGGTAGCAAGAGACCAAGGTGAGGTAGCCTTTCGATGTTCTCAAGAGGACCGCAGTGGCCTCGAGGGACTTCAGGGTGGGGATGTGGAGCTCGGAGGCCTCAAGATCTTCAGAGACGACAATGGCTGTTCCTCCTCCGGCTTTCCTTCCAGGTGCGGTAGGTCTGTCGGATCGAAAGATCCAGAAGCCAGGGATTTTCCAACTCTGGGACTCTCGGAGGTGCGTTTCCTGGAGGAGGGCAGCAGCAATGCCCTGTTTCTTCAGAAATGACGACAGCTCCGGAGTCTTTGCCAGGATATTGCCTCCGGTGTTCCAGGAGACAATGGTGGTGGGCGGCTTCCTCTGCTTAGGGGTGAATGCGAAGGAAGGCAGTGAGGTGGGATAAAACTCCTTGAAGGAGTTGCTGCTGCTGCTGAATTTGTTGTTGAATGGCCATTGTGGCCGTGGTGAGGGATTGAACTGCCGCCAACAGTCCTTCGGCAAGCGACTGTTCGTCGAGAGGAGGAGAAGACTCAGTTGCGGGCGTGCGTCCTATGCGGCGGCGACGATTCGCCTCGCGAAGAGGTATGCGAAGGTCAGCCGTCGTCTCTTGTGGTGCTGGACGAGCCTGAGGAAGCGTGGGAAAGTCCTCGTGGCGTAGCTGGGCAACCGCAGGAACGGAGAGGCGGAGTCGCGGCGTCGATTTCTGCACCGGCGGAGGGCGGATGGCGTTTCCCCTACCCCAGGCGTTCTGGACTCCTAGAGTGGGCGGGGCGGTGACGGGGAGAGGAGCCTTAGGCTTCTTGCCGGGTCTGACCCTCTTCACAGGCGGAAGTCTCTTGGACTGCATCCGCTGCGTCTCCTCTTTCATGACTGGGCAGTCCTTAGAGAAAGGCGGATGGGCTCCGCCGCAGTTACAGCAGGTCGCAGGAATATCGCGAGGCTTATTGCAGTCCCGTCCCGGATGGGGTCCGGCACACTTGTAGCACCTGGGAAGTGCGGAGCAGTGCGCCGAGGAGTGACCGTAGCGGCTGTAGGAGTAGCACATCTGCGGACGGTTAAATTTAAAAGGACGAATCCGAATCCGAACGTTGGAGATGGCCCTGATGGCGCAAAACTTTTTGGCCGGCCATTCGGGGGTTTCGGCAATTGTTGCAATAAAAACATCAGAAGGCATGGAGGACTTGTCGCCCCTAAGGTTCCGCACTTTGCGGACGGTGACGCCCATGGCATCCAGCCCTTCAAAGATTTCCTCGGGGTGATCGGAGGAGTCAAAGCCGTAAACGCGGAAAAGGGCCGTTTTCTCTCCTTCCATATTGACGGCAGAAATTTGAGCATGTTAGTTAAGAAGAACTTCTTTGACGGCTCGGTAGTCCCTCATGTTAGTGAGAGTAACGCGAAAGGCGTGGGCTTCTCTGGTCGGGGCGACGAGAAAACCTTGGTCCGTCACTGTCTGTCGGATCATGGCTCGCAGCTCCTTAGTGGAGCAGATGTCGTAAACGACGAGAGATGGTTTGTTTTTTGGCTCCTTTTCCATGGGAACCTCGGTAGTGTCCATTGTCTCAGAGGTGGCTGGATCCGGTTGCCGGTCAGCGTCAGTATCAGACTCGTTGAGGAGGGGAGCGTAGCGGTTGCTAACAGGGATGGCTGGAATATCCTGCAGCTTTTGCCGCTTTAGAAGCGACTCCTCCGCGGTCAAAAAAGCTGCGCCTCTGCGGCGCGGGTCGCTCGGGTGAACGGCGAGTGTGGCGGGCTGGGCGGGAGACTGGTTCTCCAGCGGTGAGGCGGTGGTCGGCCTTGGGCTAAAGTCGGCGTTTGGGCCAGGGTCCTGAGAAGGACCTGGTCCAGTAGCAGCGCTATCAGCCGGGACGCGAGTGCCGTTATTTGGGAGGCAGCAGCTCTGTTTGGGCTGAGCCGTCGTCTCCTGCCCAGAGCTGGTGTCGTTCTTCATTGAAGACGAGAACAGATTACGGGTGCTCACCCCCGGAAGGAGGCTCGGAGAGAAGCGTTGGCGCTCCTGGGAAGTCTTCTTCCTGGAGTGAATGGAGGGCTCTCCATCGGGAGGATTGCCAACCGCAGTGGCCGGCGAACTTTCCATGGCTTTGGAAAGTTTGTGTGCGCCAAGGCCCTTTTCAGGGCCAAAAAAGTTCGAGGCCAGCAGACCTCGGTTGTTGGTAAACCAACACTACCGTAGGATTTAGGCCACCAAGTCAGTGCGAAAGTCAGTGCGGGTGAGAAGGTGGGACTTAGTTAGCCACCCCCCGCAACAAACCCTAGTCTCTGGACCACAGCGGATTACTGTACTTCCTCCCTTTGGGGGAGTTTTCCGACACCAGCCAGAGACGTAAGATCTAAAAAATCTCGCTGGTTAATAACCATAAGACGGTTACCTATCGCTCCGTAAATAGAATCTGGAATGGCCGTTCTTAAATAGGTGCCTGGAATAGTGTGATGACGCGCTTCGCAGCTCGAAGCAATGTTTGTGTTCCTCTATCCTCTTCTTAAAACTTCTTCCGGTCTGTCCTATCTAAATAGCGTCACAAGTATCACAAGATAATTTGTAAACACCGCTTTTGGATAAATTAGATATGGAATCTTTGGTATTTAGGAAAAGTTTGGCGTAAGTTATCGGGGGAAAAGAAGGCGGGTTTGATGTCTTTAGGGAAAAGGTTAGAAAGTTTGTAGGAGCCTATGAAGGGAAGTTTACTCCAGTGCTTAGAATTGCAAGGAATATCGGGAGAGAAAATATTTTTCTGTGAAGCTAATTTCCTTAGTTTGTTTGACAAGAGGCGATCTATCAGCTGGCTATTGTAGCCGTTGTTAAATGCGATCGGTTTTATAATATTGAGCTCTTTATCGAAATAAGCTATGGAAAGAGGGATGTGAAGCAGGCGATGAAGCATAGAATGAAAAGCTGCGAGCTTATAGGAAAAATGGTGGGACGAGTGGTTGGGAATGACCTGATCAGTATACGTAGGTTCACGGAAAATAGATAAAACTAACTTATTTTGATGAAAGGACAAAGATAAATCCAAAAAACTGAGGGAACCATTAATTTCTATTTCAACTGTAAACTTGATGCCATTGTAAAGGGTATTAAGATGAGATAAAAATGAAGTTAATTGGCGATCCGTTCCTGACCAGAGACACAAAATGTCGTCTACATATCTGTAACAGCCTTGTACATTGTTAAGTAATGCAAAGTCAGAACTAAAAAGACTTTCTTCCAAGTGATTCATGAGTATGTCCACTAAGAGAGGTGAGAGGGGAGACCCCATAGCAAGGCCTTCGGTTTGTCTAAAAACTTTGCCATCGAATAGGAAATAATTTTGATTCATGCTTGAAAGAAAGTCAGTCACCTGATTATGCTGTAACAGGCGAAACCGGTCGATTATTAAACTTTTTAGTGGAAATTTACAAGTTTCTATTTTCATTTAAAAGCATATATTTCAATGAACAGAGAAATTTATAGCATCAATATTATAAAACAGAAAGTAATTGATCTCATTATTTTCTCTCTAAGATGACTTTTAAACAAGCATATTTCTTTTTTATTGTATATAAAGGATGTGAAACTAGTGCCTGACTAATCAAAGAAATGTTACCCTTTATGCATATGATACTTCAATTATAGTCTCAAATAGACTATCCTGAACTTGAAATTAAAGGAAATATTATACTAAACAACATTGCACAGTATTTTATAGGAATAAATTAACTGCCCTTGATACCAGTGCAATCAATCCTGAGGTGAGGCCAAAAGTTTTATCTCCAAGTATATCCCCTAGTGTATCCCCAAGTTTATTCCCTAGTGTATCCCCAAATGAATTACCTAGTTTATCCCCAAATGTATTCCCTAGTGTATCCCCAAGTGTGTTCCCTAGTGTATCCCCAAGGGTGCCCCCAGTTTTGTCCAAATCAGTCACCTTGGCTGAGAGTTGCCATCAACCCCAAGTTTCCTACTTAGATGATGCACCAGCAGTAATTCTGAATAGTACCAATCACTGTCTACTTCCCCCACTCCCATAGTAGAAAACCATAGTGGAGTGTCTACACCTGTCGTTTCTGCCATTTCCTTTGCTGATAGTGCTAAAAAAAAGCAAGTATTGATCATGCTGGTAATACAAGCAGAATGACTACAAGATTCCAGTCGGGTATCACTGAATCAAAGCAGTTATGACAAGGGAGCTCCAGAACTCAACCATCTCTTTGTGTCTTGCATTTGAATATCCAATCTGCAAAACACAAATTGAGCCAGTTGGAAGTCCTGATTAAATCCATGCAGCGTGACTTAAATATTATTATATTAAGTGAGCATTGGCTACAGTTAGATGACCTCGATTATTTTCATATTGAGGGCTATCACTTAAGCTCTGCCTTTTGTAGAAACAACCGGAGTCATGGTGGAGTAGCTATTCCGGTAAAAAACAACTTCATCAAATGCAAATTTATCCCTATTGGATTTGTGAATAGTTTAGCAGTAGAAGAACTTTGAATTAGTGGCTGTTGGGTTAGAAAATACTGAATTTGTCATTATCGTGGTTTATCGCCACCCCAAAGCTGACCTGGATATATTCATGGATACATTTGAAAAAATCCTTCAGTTCCTAATTTTAAAAAATAAAAACAAAGTCATTATCGTTGGTGACTTTAATATAGGTTTTGGTACTAATGAATCAGACTTTCATATAGTTAATAACTTTTTCATGTCTTATAATTTTAATTATTTAATAACAGATAATAACAGGTTAAGCATATGTATAGACAATACAGTTGTTAATTTCAGGGCTAATACTGAGACCTGTATATTAAAAAATGTAACCTCCAATCATTATGCTCAGGTTATTGAGTTTTCCAATTTAAAAATTGCTTCCCCTGAAACTAAGAAGTGGAAAACTATTTGATTGATTTCCGAGAAAGATTTTTTCCCTTATGCAATCTCTTCTCGACTCTAGTGACTGGAGTTTGATTGATAATACCATTATTGACTTAAAATTTATATGGGAGTCCTTCATGAAAATATTTGTTGATACAATGAATCGGGCATTACCTGAAAAAGTTGTCAGAGACAGAGGGGTAAAGTCTGTTAATACTGGATGGTATACACCAGAACTGAGCCTTATGCAAAATAATTTGCTTTGTGTTAATGATGCCTACAATTATACACCCCCCCAGAATTATTAAATCTTTGTAAAAAAACTTAGAACTGGTTACAAGAGAGCTATTAAAGAGGCAAAAACAACTGCTAACAATGTAGCTATTATGTCATCCAATAACCCGCAAAAGATAATGTGGCACATAATAAATTCTAAAAGAAATGTTAACTCCACTGGTGCTTCTGAGACTAATATCTCTGCTGCAGAGTTCAATAGCTACTTTACAAAAGCGGCATATCAAATAACTCAGCTTCTTCATCCTATAGCTAAAGATCCGCTGGATTTTCACGCATGTATCCAAACTCCCAGTGTTGAATTTAAGTTTAATGAGATTTCCACTGAGAAAGTTGTAAAATCATTGATAATATTAGAAGTAGTAACTGTAAAGATATTTTTGGTGTAACTACAAAAATTGTTAAAGCTGTTGAGAATAATATCATCAGTCCACTTACTAGCTTGATTAATTTAAGTATAAAATTTGTTTTTTACCCTGATTGTTTGAAAACTGCAATTGTTATCCCTTTATATAAAGGTGATGATAATAAAATGCCTAGCAGTTTTAGACCCATTTCCTTGCTCCCTATTTTATCCAAGATATTGGAGAATGTTTTGAAGGACCAAGTTCTGGATTTTTTTACAAAATTTAACCTTTTTAATAACAGCCAATATGGTTTCAGGAAAAAAGCAATACTGCTGATGCAATTAGAACTTTCATAGATCATATCTTAGAATGTTATACAGAGGGACTCTACTCATCTGCAACTTTTTTTGACTTGACTAAGGCTTTTAATTGTATGCCTCATAGCCTGTTAATCTGTAAGTTAAGAATTTATAAATTCTCGGAATTAGCTTGTGCCCTACTTGCCTCATTTTTAGATAATTGGAAACAGGGTGTATTCAAAGGAAAACTTTCCGACATTTGAAACGTTAATGTAGGGGTCCCTCAGGGCTCTGTTCTTGGCCCTATTCTCTTTATTATTTATATTAATGACTTGCCATTACCTTTTCCTGATTTTAAATTCACCATTTTTTCAGATGATACCACTAGTAATGTTTCAATTAAATATCAAACTGAAGTAATAAGTTTAAATCAGGCTATGCAGAAGGAAGTGACAGATTGGTTTTCCATCTAATAAATTGGTTGCTAATGTTGACAAGACTTTCACTATGACTTTTTCCCTCAGAGATCTGGAAAATTTTGACAATCCACCTGTTGTCAAATTTTTAGGTGTATACCTGGACCCTACATTGACATGAAAGCATCATAGAAAAGTTCTCTCAGTGGAACTCAATAAAAGACTATACTTATTAAGATATCTGGATTCCTGCGTCTCAAAAACTGTTTTGAGAGCTGCATATTTTGCGACATTCCATCGTAAAGTATTGTATTCAATCTTAGCATGGGGTCACTCTGCCATCAGTAAAAAGGTTTTCCATCTACAAAGAAAAGCCATTGGAATACTGGGAGGCCTAGGGTTCAGGGATGATTGCTGAAATTCTTTCATAGAGCTGGGTATCCTAACATTTCCTTGTCTTTTTATATTTGAATGTTTAATGTACATTCACAAGAATCTGGATAAGTACTGTATTGTAAGCTCTATCCATTCCTATGACACGAGATGTAAGGACAATGTGGAAATTAAATATTCGAGGCTTACTAAAGCCAGGAATGGACCCAACTACTGGGCAGTAAAATATTTTAATACTGTCCCAGTGAGTATCAGGTCTCTTCCTCTTACAAGCTTCAAATTCCATGTAAAAAAAGTTTCTAATTGAGCATTCCTTTTATTCATCAGAAGAATTTCTGAATTGTCACTGGAATGTATTGTAATTATTGTAATTTTTTTTGTTTGTTTGCTGACAATGTAATACTCAAAGAGTGTCTATCTTATCTTATCTTATCTGTAAACGCTAGTAAATCATGTTATCTAAAATTTTCCCAACACTGGTATTCCTCCGAAAATAGATATCTACTTGGAAATAACATCATAGAGAAATGTCAATCCACAAAAGTTTTGGGTTTAATTGTGGACGAAAAACTGAGTTGGGACCATTATGCAGAGGAACTCAATACTAAGATCAGCAGAAATTTATATGTACTAAAAAATTTGAAAAATCGATGTTCCCAAGAAATTATGAAAACATTTCTGTTATGACATAGAATTATGGGGACACAAGCAAAAACAATCTATACCAACTTTTCATTTTAGAAAAAAGGGCACTCAGGTATGTTGCAAATCTTAACTCTAAAGAAGCATCATGCAAACAAGCTTTCATTAAACAAGCAATTATGACCCTTCCATCAATTGTAATATATAGAGCATTAATGTATTTGTCAAACATAAAGGATTTAATATGCAACAAAGATGTCCATGATTATTACACAATGGGTAAAAGCAACTACATACTGTTCTACCCATCATTGATTAAAGCTTGTTGAAAAACTTCCCAGATACAGAGGAATCCAGTTGTACAACTCTATCCCTGACAGATTTAAAACAGAAGACATAGGGGAAAAAATTAATGGAATACTCCATAACTTTTTTCTGGAAAATGCATTCTGCACAATTAATGAATATGTAAACAATATTGATCTCTGTTTGATCTAATAATGTCTTATTGTTCAGTTTTTCCTTTTATTTTATGTTTCTTAACTATGTTTATATACTTATATATGTTTATATCCTTATGTATGTTCATATTTCTTATGTAAATATTACTGATGGCTCCCAAAGATTGTTATGTACTTTATACAGCAATTTTTAGGGGAATAAATAAATATTATTATTATCACTGTTACTAATTAAATAATTGAATTGAAGTATCATGTACATATAAACAAAACAAAACGAAATTATACCTGAACACAACATTCAGTGTTAGCTTACTGATGACTAGACCGCGGATTTTTAGGTTCTAAAAATTAAGTTTTAGGCGACTAAAATAGGCTCTTTAAGTACCTTAATTAGGCTTTATAAAACGTAAAATAGGCTCTAAAAACTACTTCCAAAAACTGCCCAGTAAAAAACAACATCTTTTCTGTCAACTATCAACTTTAATTCACGAAAAAAGACTGAAACATGCACGCACGCAAAAATTGCCAGTCAATGAAACATTATTGATTTGTGTTTTCAAAGAACAAAAATATTTTACTACTATGCATTGAAACTTATTCTTATGGTTAATATCCCATGCGTTACCGAGAAAATACTATCTACATTACATTTAGTAATACTGACTGAAAACACTATTAAAGTATATATTTAAGTACTACGCAGAGTGTTTGACAAAGTGTTTCATTCGAAATTCCCATAATGAATTTGTCACCTCTTTGTGTTTATTTCACAAATTTCCCGTAATTGGCCTCACAATAAATAACAAGCACCTTTTCTAAGTTTTCTACCACAAAACTATGTTAATATCATTAATATCATTTTGTAAGCAGAAAAAGAACGTTCGACATCAACTGACGTGACGGGGGCGAACTTCAACTTGGGTACATGTTGAAATGGAATTTTGCACTCAACTTCACTGGATTTTCCTGCCAGTATATCTGCTGCTGTACATAGGCTCTGCAGTCCTGAGTTCTTTTGTAGCAACTTTTCTAGTTTTGCTTTTACTTTTTCCCCCACTTCACCTGGAGCTTCCTTTATTTTTTGTTTCACTTCATTCAGCATAGCAGTTTTTTCGTAGATGGGTTTTCCTGAGCCCTCTAATTCGGCAATAATCTGCACAAGGGATGTATAGAGGGATATAATATACGCCAAATCCTTGGGAATGGAGGGATCATCTAGCAACATTTTTGCCGAAGTGACGCAGGCAGCATCCTCGGCTAGATTTGTCACAACTTCCTTGACATGAAGGATATGCTCGCTGTAATATTCAGCTGCTTTCAGCCATGTGCCCCAGCGGGTGAGCACAGGCTCAGGTGGCAGAGGGACATCGGGCAGTTTTTCTCGAAAAGCCTGTATTCTTGTTGGTGCCTTGACGAAGACCTTCTTCACGGTGGAGACCAATTTGTTCACCTTGGGGAATTCCAGTCTTATTTGCTCTGCTACGCGGTTCAAACCATGGGCAAGGCATGTCACATGCACAAGGGAGGGATAGAACACCTTGAGCAACTGCATGGCAGCAACCATGTACGATGCAGCATCTGTGTATAGGAGCAGCACTTTCTCTTCGTCTAGATTTTTGGGATACAGCACTTTCAGTCCGTTGTTCACGAAGTGTGCTATTGTTTCCTGGTTTGTTTTGGCAAGCTGCTTCGTGCAGATGAGGTAGGCTCTGGATGGCGCATCTGGGTCCAATTTCCCAACAACCAAGTTGGCCATGTATCTGCCAAGAGCATCAGTGGTTTCATCGACCGATATCCAAATATGTGAATCTCCAATGTCCTCCCGTATCCTGCGCATTGCGTCATCGTGGGTTGCACGTAATTCTTGCGTAGTGTTGACTCGGAAGGTACCGACTGATGGCAGTATCGTTCTAGGAACTCCTTGAATGTTGGATTTTCCAGTGTTCTGAATGGAATGTTGGCTGCCACAATTGCGTGACACAAATCTGCATAAAACTGGTTCTTCTTGCTGGATCCCTCAGAAGTTTTTGTTAAAAGCATTTGTTTCATCTTAGATTTGCGTTCAACATTTGCCTTATGTAGCACTCCTTGGATGTGCTGAGTTAGGTGGGATTTTTTATCACTTGAAACCTATAAAGAAAAATTATGAAGAAATAATTAACCTTAAAAATACGGAAATAATCTAATAAATATGGAAATGGGACAAAAATATAAAATTTACTTTACAGCTACGAAGGTCCGCAGCCTGATTGCTGGACATTTTGAATAACCACTTCTATAGTTACCATAAAATGGCTCGTATAAACAAAAGATGTGAATGGTTTTTTCCTCAAAGATGACAAGCAATTCACGGCCAATAATTCGTTGCAAGCCAGCATTATAATGTACTTACCTCCATGTTGCATGCTTGACAGAAGATAATTTTTCCATCCGTTGTAAAGTACGGGAACTCTTGTAACCACTGACATATTAAATAAGCTTTCGAACTTGATACTTTAGGCATTGCACTTTCACAATTTTCACGTTCACACTTCTCACCTTCACCCTCTGCAGTCTGGAGATGGACTGCGGGGATATTCTCATTTTCCCGTGTCGCACGATATGACAATGTAACAACGAGAAATAAACGCAACATCAGATTAAAGGCATTGTTACATTGTCGTATCACGTGACACTGGGAAACAATAACCCCGCCGAACGCGAGACAGGTCCGAGCTGCTGTTCGCCACTTGATCGTGACCGTGGTGTGAAGGACATTTCCAACCCATGACTGAACATTGTACAGTCAGTTTAAAAAATATGAATAATACCAAAATCTGCTTTTATAGTCGATTATTTTAGAAAATTAGCCCTTTTTAGGCTTTTTTTGCATGAAAAAGACAAAAATAAGCATTAACGTCGAAATAGGCATTTTTAGACATTAATGTCAAAATAGGCATTTTTAGGCACTATAAAATATACGTTTTCGGGGTTAATTATTCATAAAACGTATATATACAATTGTATATTGAGATATCTACTCAGGAAAAAAATAGGTTTTTACCTAAAGATCCGCGGTCTACTGATGACATTTTGAAACTTCTTGAAATAATTCCAAATTATAAATTCTACCAATTTTGCAAAATAGAATGTCTTGAACACAATAAAATGGCATGACAAGTACTTGGACATACCTTTTCTTAAAATGATACAGTCAAATGTTGTTTCATCTGTACCACCTCCTTGTACACAATATTTTTAGGCTGATTTTGAAAGGAAATGGACCTGTCTGTGTGTGTATGTCTGTATGTATGTATGTGTGTGTGTATGACCCCTACTAACAACGTTTGCACCATTGCAATGGACTGATTCTCATGAAACTTGGTAAGAGGTTTGTGCTACCAGGGCCCACCTCCGGACAGATATTTTATTTGGTCAACTATTCTTCAGCAATGGACAGTTGAGTCATACATATTAGCATATAAACAGTAATATTTATTAAATTCGTTTATTTAAAAATACACATGCAAAATAAAATGTCAGAAAGAGATTTTGACATTGTTTTTAGTATTTTAAACCTGATTATGCTCTATTAATTTGTTTTCCAATTTTTCTCTATCATTGATAAACTATGAATTACAAATGGTATTTATGGTATGAGAATTTCTTGGAATGACTAACACATACTGAAACAGTTCCTGTCAATATAAGTAATCAATTCAGGATGTCAACTGTGGGAAACCAGTCTGAATTAGTCCTGGTTGGACTTTGGACCTGGTGCAAGAATTATTAAATTTTTTTAAGTGCCAACTCTGGAGTAGGCAACATAAATTTGTCCATTTGCAAAACACTAAGCTCATATATCAATGCCTGCCACTTGCAAAGACTGGCCTTGTGCCTTTGTTTTATATTCATGTGTTTATTATTTGATATATGAATTGTCATTTTAGTTAGTCAATTGTTATACAATGGATATCAGCACCTAGTAGTAAAATTGGCAACTAGATACAGGAAGTCAGTCCGTGGTTATACCTTGTGAAGCGTTGCAGTAAGGGTAGAGTGGTTTCAAAAGCTTACAGCGTTGAGATGCGCGAACTGTCACGTGACATGGAGGGGAATGGTCAGGGAGTGGGAAGCTTAAGGGGAAAGTGAGCTGAATGGTGTTGCCGCTTGCCAGTGTAGCCAACCTAAGAAAGTAATACTAAGTAATATCCGGTCGGTTATCAACAATAGGTTGTGGTAATACGATTTTTCTCTTATTCACATCGTATGATACCCGCAATTTAATGGAAAGTCAGCTACGATAGAGGAAAGGATTTCCAAAAGAAAAGTAAATATTTCAAAGAAAAGATTTATTATACACATTCATATCGATACATTTTCATCAATAATATTTTATTCGGATGAATCTGAATCTCCGGATTCTGAATCCGAAGTTATGATAACCTCATTCACAATATCATCCATTATCATCTCTTTTTTTATATATTCTACTTCAGTTTTTTTTACACGTTTGCATACATTCTGCCCCACTGCTTTCCAGATATCTGCACATTTTTCTTCCACTAATATCTTCACCTCATTTAGTTTAAAACTTGTGTTTCTTGACCCTACCCAATTCTTTAATATACCCCAAATATTTTCGATTGGGTTGAATTCAGAATGATACGGAGGCAGCCTAAGCATCGAATGTCCATGCTCGGCTAATATTTTATCCACAGCAAAAATTTTATGAGCTGGCTTAATTTTCTTAATTTTATCGTACAACTCGAGTTTAGTTTCAGCCGTTGAGTACTGTATTCCCCTTGTATCCAGCCATGCCTTCATTACATCTTTCCTGGAACTGCTGCATGGCAGGCGGTCAAGCTCCACGTTGTGGTAGGACGCATTGTCCATCACAAGGACGGAGTTCAGGGGTAAATTGGGGAGTAACTGGTTTTTCACCCATTTTTCATAGTTTGTACTATTCATGTCTCCATGGTAATCTCCTGTTTTCAGACCCGATTTAAAAATAAGAAGTGACTGCGACACAAATCCAAATTCTCCACCTTAAATAAATGAACGTATATCCTATCTGTAGTCAATGTAAATCATATAATTACTTTCACATGTAAATTAATATAATAAATAACTCATACCTGCAAGAATAATAATGAGTCGCTGACCCTTAGATACAGGAACTTTTAATCCCGTGTCATCCCTGCTCGACCATTGATATGGAGCAGAGTGCGTGGAATGAATATAACTTTCATCAGTATAAACAATTGACCGTCCTTCCTCCCTATATCTCCTTATTGCTCTTAAATATGCGATTCGCTTCAAACGAATATCACTCCGTTCGCATAAAATGCGCTTATTGGAAGCAGTTTTCCTCCGCCTGTGTTCGCTTTGATCGCCGGTAGCATAGCACCAAGAGTCGGGTGTTTTCTTTCCTGTATATGAAACTGATGCACTATTCTTCGGATCAACTGGACATCAAATTCGTCCACCGTTGATTTCGGAGATAGCTGCGCTTTTTGTTTCCGGGGAGACGAAAAGGAGGCTCTGCAGCCTTGAGCAATCTCTTCTCCTTCCTTCGAGATACGCTGTAGGGTGCGAATTGAAACGCCGGTGGCTGCTTCTACTCGATCATATATCTTATTAAGAGGAATACTAATTCCTTCAGAAGCTTCCTTCTTCATGAACTTGATCACGTTATGAAGTATCTCCCGTGCCTGGCTGTGAATGACTCTCTTATTCCCTAGCTTGGAGGTTGATGGAGGGGTATCCATGTTGGCAGTAAACGAGTTTAACAAAACTAAGCAATGAAAACGAAATAACGAAAACGAATTAACGAAAAAGGTATAACAAAAACGAAATAACAAAAACGAAATAACAAAAACGAAATAACAAAAACGAAATAACAAAAACTATATAATAAAGACTCAAAAACAAAATAATCAAAACAGCGATGAAAAATAACGATAACAAAAATATAAGTATAAAGCACAGAAGTTGGTACAAGAACTTGACCACGTGGAGTTAACCCAAGCTAACCTCAGGAGAGAGTGAAGGGTTTTTCTCCACGCGAATGCTACCCTCACCCCCGCGGTTGTGACGTTTCACTAATGGACTCGTCCGGACTCATTTTCGACTTCTGCGCAGCCGCTACAAGCTTTTAAAACTACTATAACAAGAATACGAAGTATAAATCGGCATCCATCTAACGTTAGCGGTTGTTAATACCGGAGATTAATAGCCTAACCGGTAGAACACAACAATTGGCGATGAGGATAAAATTCGGGTATTTTCCCCCGCGTATATCTTAGAAACGAGTTTTACGTGATAATTGGACCACGTGTACCAAGTACCGGAGTGTTTTTGGCTGACCATAATTCGCAGAAATGGCAACCGTTGGACAAATTGAGGCGTTTATACTGGAAAATGTAGTTTCGTGGTCGCGGTACGGAAGTCGCTTACGTTTTTATTTGGAAACCAATGACATTGAGAAGCCTGAGAAAAGACGCGCCGTTTCCTTAGCATGGTGGGCGCAGCCATATTTGATACGATTGAAATATTGGTTGCTCCTGAATCCCCCTGTGATTTTACGTTCGAAGAATTAGTGGGAAAGGTACCTGATCACCTGGACCCACCTCCTACTCGAGTGATTAGCCGGTGTCACTTTCACTCGAGGAAACAGCGACCTGAAGAATGCATTGTTGAGTTCGTGAAGGAACTGAGATATTTGGCCGCGCCCTGCCATTTTCACGACTTGGAAGAGGCTCTGCTGGACCGGTTGCTGTTGGGATTGAAGGATGAACCGATACAACAGGCTTGCTGGCCCAGGCAACTTTGACGGTACTGAAACTAGCAGATGCATACGCAAAGGCCATGGCAATGGAGCCGGCAAGAGAGGACTTCCTATCATTGCGGAAGACGAACACGGCCGCTGAGGCATTCAAGGTTTATCAGGCAACATCCAAGGAGGAAGCACGGGCTCAACAGACACAGGAATGCTTCTGCTGCGGTGCAAAGCATTCACCTGCTTCATGCCGCTTCTCAAGCGAGAAGTGTAATATTGTAAAGGTATGCTTCATTAGAAAAAGAGAAGAACAGAATAGACACGGAGGAAGAAGACGCTTACTCAAACAGCACCACGTGAAGGATGACACTCACGACGAGAAGAGCTGCGACGAAGAGGCCGACATTTTTATGTTGGAGGAAGAGAAAGGTGGAGTAAACGTACAGAGAATTGCGGAAGAAACGGGCAAGGATACAGTTTTGAGCAAAGTTAAATTTCAAGTCTTGAATGGATGGGACAATGGCTCGGATCATCAAGACATAGAGCCATTTTGACGACGGCAAGCAGAGCTGTCAACCCATAAAAACTGTATACTTTAGGGTACCAGAGTGGTGATTCTGAAGGTGCTACAACATGAGGTGCTGGATATGCTCCATGTATATCATCTTGGCACAGTGCATATGAAAGCAATAGCGAGATCACTAGTATGGTGGCTATCAATAGATGGGCAAATTGAAGCCCGCGTACATAGCTGTGCAATATGCCAACAGACATGACCTACGCTCCCAAAGGCACCGGTGTGGTCATGGAAACCTGCGAGAGGGAGATGGTCACGCCTCCATATTGACTTTATGGGACCATTCCAAGGGCATTATTTTCTTCTTGTTGTAGATGCATATTCAAAATGGTTGGAAGTGGAAATGATGCCCAATATGACAGCCAAAGCTACAGTCAAACGCATACGAAGACTGTTTGGCACTCCTCGCATTCCGGATGAGCTTGTATCAGACAATGGGACAGAATTCACATCTTTTCAGGTTTATTAGAGGGGAATGGGGTGAGACACATAAGGAGTGCACCATTCCATCCAGCAACTAATGGCCAAGTGGAGAGGATGGTCCAGTCAACAAAAAATGCAGTCAAGCATCTGCAGGGAGGGGATATCCATACCCGGGTGCCCAGATTCCTGCTGGCACAACACACTATGCCACACACCACCACCAGAAGGACCCCTGCAGAGCTGCTGATGGGATGATGCCAGAGGATCTGTCTCACCAAGCTGCACCTGAGCAGCATATCATGGACAAGACCTCTGAGCTAGACCAGAGGAAAAACACAGCCTGAACTCTGGCAGTTGGCGATCAAGTGCTGGCACGAAATTACATGGGACTGCAGAAATGGATGCCCAGTAGCATCGAGAAGGTTCTGGGGCCATAATCATTCATGGTCCAGACAGAAAATTGCCAGTGCTGGAAGAGACACCTAAAACAACTGAGAGCAAATAAGGAAATACACCCTGAACTGAGTGCATGTGCAGCCGAGGAGAGAGATGGGACCAGGGCATTCCAGTGGCTACAAGAAAAACAACTGATGCTGACAGGTGCACAAGAGCTGCAGAACCTGAGAGGATGACAACCCGAGACCTCATCTCCAAATGCCCAGGTCATAAAAAGATCCCAGCACCATCAGACAGCAAAAACCCATTATTAGGACTATGTTTGTAGTGACTATGTATCATAAGGGGGAGGGAATTGTTATATATTCAAATGTGTTTATTATTTGATATATGAATTGTGTTTAGTTAGTAAATTTGTGATGCATTAATTCAAACACGCGCGTTAGTCTCCAGCTCCGGCGTCGGACTGGCTAGCCTTCGCTGTAGCTTTATTTGTTGCCCTAAAACAAGTGAAGGCTATGCGCGCACTTGACACCAATGAAGGATGCTCAAGCGCAACATTACACTCCTCCCCTTCCACAAAAAAAACACCACAAAAAAAAACAAAAAAAATTAAACAATTTACATAAAAACATATATGTTATATATATAGTCCATTGTTTACATGTCTCTAATAACTCTTTGTTTCCGATTTCTTAGTTGGTATCTACGCACAGATATATTACTTTCATCTGCCTCAACAGCTGAATTAAATGTTTCGGCAGTACCTTGTTCCTCAGGACTGCCTACTTTCTCCAGTCCTTGTTCCGTGACAGTACATGAGAAGATTAGGGATTTCCAGGAGCCTATGTTGTCCTCTGCAACCATGGGTGTTGTGCTGTCCTTCGCTGGAATCCTTGTTTGCACTTCACTGCTGTTTCCCTTACTATCCCAGAACTCTCGAAGTTGGTCGAAATGTCTGTGCTACACCAACCCGCCATCAGTCTCTACCATGAAATTCCGAAACCCTTGGACTGCTATGATGGTTCCTATTGCCCAACTGGATCTTCCCCTGTATTGTCTCGCCATCACCCGGTCTCCCACACTGAAGGTCCTCACGGACTTTCCCTCCTTCTGCTTCCCTGAAGTTCCCTTGTTCACCGAATCCTGTAAATTTGGTTTTACAAATGATAGCCATGATCTGGGAATTCTTCCCAGTAGCAGCTTGCTTGGAGCCTCCCTTGTAATTACATGGGGCGTGATCCTGGCACTGAAAAGAAACCTGGGTAAGGCAATGTGCAAAGGAATCTTAGTGTGTAAGAGAGACTTAACTTTGGATTTGAACAATTTCACCAAATTTTCCGCAGCCCCATTTGTTGCTGGGTGGTAAAGAGCAGAATGAATTTGCTCAATACTATTCATTCTACAAAAGTGTCTAAACTCTGCAGAGATAAATGGAGATCCGTTGTCTGTGACTATAGTTTTGGGAAGTCCAAATATTGCAAACAAAGACCTCAGATGAGAAATTATCTCCTCAGATGTCCCATTCCTCAACTCCTTAACCTCAGGCCATTTTGAGTGGCTGTCTATTATCACAAGAAAGGTTTTCCCCTCAAATGGGCCAGCTAAATCTATATGAAGTCTCTGCCAAGGCTTCTCTGCCCACTCCCACGATTTTATGGTACTCTTATTTGGTGCCGGCTTGTGCATTAAACATGGAATGCATGACTGACTCCCCGTTCCTTTGAACCCGCTCGTTGAATCGGTGTATTTCGGCAATGACTGATCGCTTCGGTGAAAATTGCGTTCGTAGCGCGGCAGTGATTTCATCGTACTTCAAATCTACCGGTTTCTTTGGCTCGCAAATGTCCCCCAACACTTCGTACGTCTCCTTACCAATCGACGAAAGCAGAATGGCTTTCTTTTTCGCCAAATGAATGGCGGAGTCTGACCCTACATCATTTACTATGAAAAATTGTTCCAACCTTTCCTCATACGCGTCCCAATTATCCTCCACTTGTACAAATTTGTCCATAAAATTCGGCATCCTCGTCGCCAATGTGATGTATTAATTCAAACACGCGCGTTAGTCTCCAGCTCCGGCGTCAGACTGGCTAGCCTCCGCTGTAGCTTTATTTGTTGCCCTAAAACAAGTGAAGGCTATGCGCGCACTTGGCACCAATGAAGGATGCTCAAGCGCAAGATTAGCAACTAGATACAGGAAGTCAGTCCGTACTTATACCTTGTGAAGCATGGTCATAATGGTAACAAGAATACAATGTAAAAATCGGCATCTATCTAACATTAACAGTTGTTAATACCGGAGATTAATAGCCTAACTGGAAGAACACAACAGCCTTATTGATGGTAATGGCAAAACAAAGTTTTACTGGAAACTGAAGGTGTTTAAAGTGGATATGGCAATCACTGAAAATTAATGAAATGCATGGTATAAAAACAGTATTACCTTTGGCACTACCAGTTTAGATAATGCATTGTAATAAATGCTTTTTTAAAGCAAGCACTTGTAGATGTGTGCCATTACACAGTTTGGGGGCATTTAAATTTTGCAGAAGCATTATTATTGTTTCTTTCTTTGAAACTATCATATGAGAAGGCATTCCAGAGGGTTTCAAGTGAATTAAAAAACTTAACAGGGTAGTATATAGATTGATCTCATTGTTGTGAACTGGTAGGTTGCCATCACCAATCTGCATTCAATAATTTGCAAAAAGACCAGTTTTAGTATCTCCTGTGATATGCACTCTCATGTTTGTTCTTAGAGATATTTTTCCACTTCCTGCCATATAAATGATGATTTAATGCATGCATTAATCTCATCTGCTTTGGCACCTCTCTGAATATCAGGCAAAATCTGTCTGAAATCTCCAGATAAAACTACTTTAGTATTTTCCATTAAAGACTTATTTATTCTAATGTCTTGTAAATCTCTATTCAAGGCTTCAATGGCTGCTTTGTTGGACCTTGTACATTCATCCCAAACAATAAGAACACTTTCTTGCAGCAGTCTAGCCTCAACAGTCCCTCTTTTTATGTTACATACAGGATTCTCTGTATATGCTAGATTTGATGGAATCTTAAATGCAGAATGGGCTGTTCTTCCACCATTTTAAAGTGTGGTTGCAATTCCTGATGAAGCAACAGTAATTTTTCCATTTGATCTTATTTTTGCTAAGAGTAAGTTCAGCAGAAATGTTTTCCCATTGTCACTAGGTGCATCTACAAAGAATAATTCATCCTGTTGATTATATATACTTGAAAATATTTTTTGTATAAATCTTTTTTGATCTAGAATCAATTTTGTCTCAGTTTGTTTAACAAAGTCCATTAATTCAGTTATGTTGCTGTTTTTCTCTTTGAAATAAAAGTTTTTGAGATATATCTGGTCTACGTAGTGTTACAGGGATTCCATATTCTTCTAGTCTTTTACCATCCATTGATATGACTTTGTCCTCAATGAGGATTAATGCTTGTTTATAGACATCATTGCTATAAGATACTAGCATAATTGCCCATCAAATATGACAGATATGCTTGAATTAAGTATTAAGTTCAAATTGAAATAAAAATTAATGAAATCAACTTTTATAGGCACTAAAAAGTAAGCATTAAATATAAAATTCACATAATTGAGTGTTCCAGGGAGTAAAAATAGTTTTGGGTGAATAGAAGTTGTATGACAAAGAAATACATTATGCTATGCAATTCTTATATGCTCAAAATTATTTTTAATATTTAGAACATTTAATTTCATCTCCTTGTTTTACTCTCTCTCAGTGGCGTACCGAGGGGGGGGGGGGGGGCACCGGGCCCGTGCCCCCCCAAAAATAAATTTGGGCAATTCATGTTTTGAAAGAGGATATTGGCAACCAATTTAAACAACATTCGTTGCGTTATATGCGAGAAGGAATAAATTTGAATGTAGAACATTAATTATTCGCATATTAAAATCACAGAATCATCGTAGGTGTTCGAGACATGAAACAACGTACGCATAAATAATGGAAGTTTGTTTTCCTGCCATAGATTTTTTAATACACGTCGAATCGATCAATAGATCGGCTTTTAAAGGTGCGTTTACACTATGTGAGCACGAACGAAGAATATCTTGTAAATTATGGCAATATGCCATTATGGTATTAACTCTACTTCGATTCACAAAAGGAGATATCTGGCTTAAAAACGGTATAGGTGGCTTATAAACAGTATTGGTGGCTTAAAAACTGCATTTTAAATTTAGATATATTGAGAGAAATGAAAAAGGCAACAATACTTTCTCTATCTACGTATATAGAGAAAGTAAAAATTCATATGAAGCAAATGATTTAGAGGAATTTTATTCGATTCTATGTGCCGCAATACTTTCCAAAAATTACCCGATTTGTCTCACAAATGATTGCGATATTTGGATGCGATTACGTTTTCGTAAAAAGTTCCTACGAAAGACATTCGCAAAATCTAATTTGCTGACGAACATTTTCACGATGTTTTATGAATTTTTGTGACGAATATTGCTGTTAAAATAACTTATATCCCACAAAATCTGAAGGTTCCCAATGTTCACATTGACATTTAATTCAAAATATGTAATAGCATTGTTTTTCCAATACTACTATTTCTTATTAGTTACTGGCAGGGCTGGACTTTGCATAGGCCAGCTAGGGCCGCCAATTCCAAGAGATCCGCCAGTTACAGAGGCCGCTGCTAGTACTTACATACCTGTGCTAGATAAGGACTTGTAAAAATAACAGTGATCGAGTAAATGGAATTATCATTAATTCTGCCACACTTGCTCTTCACAAAATTCCAAAAGCGTTTCTTTTCTCACACATTCCTTCAAGCTTATTTTACTATCCCTTCCCATATTCCGACCGAACGTTGACCCTAGGAGGAGGGAGAGGGTCACGGGTCCCTTACTTGGGTCTTTCTCTTTTCTCCGCACGAATGGGCCAAAGGAAACGACCCCTTTAATAGTTTCCAGATGTAGGAATGTTTCCTAGTCCTTTTTGAAAGAGGGAAACTATTTGAGAGGATTAGTCTCATTTGGTTCCTCTTTGAAACAACATCAATAGTTCAAGTTCGTATGTTTCGTTTAGACTGAACACTGGATAATTCGTTTGAAAATACGCAAAGGTGATTAAGATATTCTTCTTAAATAATTAATTTTCCTGGTTTGATGTCAAAATTTTACGTTGATCACAAGTGTTTCTCTACAGACGAAGGGAACAGCTTTGGAAGTTCTTGGTTGCCGACAAATTCTTTTTCCCGGATACTTCCCCAAAACGGCCACTTTTTACAGTACCCAATTAGCAGTATTTGGTAAGTAAAGCTAATTATTTTATGATGCGGAATTTTGTTTAATTTTCGTTGTTAATAATAATGTCCTTTAGGAGACTGAAAGCCCTTCCGTAATGTAACTGGATGATTTTGATAAAGTAATTTGAATTAAACTTATAAAAACTTTAATAAAATGTTATCATAATTTCATTTATTAGAAGAACATATTGAAACAACACCGTTAGTAGATTTACCAGTACTCACATCAGCTTCATCTACATCCTTAACAGAAACTCGGTTTGAAAAGTCAGAATCATGTAAAATTAACTAGTGATATTGGTCTGTGGCCAATACCTCTGATTGATAATCAGCTAGTCTTTGTAATTGATAAAGGTCCAAACAGGGATAGTAACTTTGACTTTCCTGTGAATGAGAGTAATAGGCGTTTTTCTGTATAATTGTACACCTGGAAACTTTTAAATGGTGAATTCATCGATCGTCGTTGGCTATTTTGTTCTTAAAAACTTGACTGCGTTTTCTGCTTCTTTTTCAAGTTGTTTTCTGATTTTAAAAACAAAATTTCAAATTCTGGATTCAAAGATTGGACAAATCTTTCTATATTGATTATTTTTATTACATATATTACACGCCAAATTATTTTTTATGATAATATGAATTTCAATTATTTATTATTCTGCCCGCGAATATGTTAGTCCATATTACTGTTGAAAAATAAATACTGTAAATTTTTATTTGAAAATATAACTATTATATATTTCAAAGGTTAAAATTTGTGCATATTCTCAGTAAGCTGTGTCCAGGTGTCACGTTTCCACGGAATAGCCGTTCTTATTCATTGAAAAAAGTGTTAGTCTCATTTGGCCACTACATTTACGAGGTAAATGTTCACTTAAAATTGCAAAATTAAAAGTTTTAAGTCAATAGCATTAATTTTTCTCATGCTAAGTATTACAATTATAAGAAATAATTTATTCAAAAAATATTTACAGGGGTAATGGATGATAAAAGAAAATCGGGAATAGGAACGATATTCAAGTATTTGACGAAAAAACCAAAATTGGAAAACTGGATAGTCCTATCAAAATCACCCGAGACGGGTGAAAACTTGCAGACTGCATCGAATAACACTACTGGAACATTAATTAAATCAGATATCGCGGCTTACAAGAGCTTACTTATAAATGAAGATAAAGTGGATTTTATACAGAATTTGTGGAAACCAGATGATCTTTTTCCATTTCCATATATGACTGAAAAAAATGGAAAGAAAAGAAAATTTCAATTGCAATGGTTGCACAGATATAAGTGGCTTGCTTATTCGAGACTAGATATATGTTTTTGTAAATATTGTTGCTTATTCGCGCCAAAAGAAATTGGTAAAAGTAAATCTCAACCTTTAGGTCAACTCGCATCAAGTGGGTACAATAATTGGAAACATGCAGTTGAAACATTTGAAGCTCATGAAAAAGCGTTATATAATTCAAATTCATTATGTTCTTATGAAAACCTATGTGATATAATGACAGGCAAAAGAATAATTATCGACAAACAGCTCGATACGATGAGAATGAAACAAGTTATTGAGAATCGGAAACGCTTGGAACCCATAATCATGACTATAATGTTATGTGGACAGCAAGGTATTGCACTACGAGATCATGTGGATTCTGGAGAGTTTAACATTGATAAAAAGCCTGAGAAAAATGAAGGTAATTTCCGTGCAATCCTTAGAGCAAGGCTAGAAGCTGGTGACACCGATTTAAAAAATCACTTTAAACAATGCGGGCGAAACAGTACCTATTTAAGCGCCAACATCCAGAACCAAATAATAGAAATTTGTAATGATTTGATTCTGAAAGGACTTGTTAAAGAAGTAAATGATGCAAAATGTTTTGCTATTTTAGCAGATGAAACAACAGACATTTCAACAACTGAGCAATTGACATTATGCGTAAGATACGTAGATAAGGAAATTAGAGTTTTCGAGAAATTTTTACAGTTTGTTCTAGTTATCGACACTAGAGGAAAAGGTTTGGCTTCTACCATTATAGATAGTTTACTAAAATTTGGTATTGATATTTCCTACCTTCGAGGTCAGGGGTATGATGGTGCTGCTTCCATGAGTGGCAAATTTGAAGGTGTTCAGGCACATATACAACAACAGCTCCCACAAGCATTATATGTACATTGTACCTCGCATTGTTTAAATTTAGCCATTGGAAACAGTGCAAATAATCAAGATATAAGGAATTGCTTAGGAATTATTGAAAAATCATACACTTTTTTTAACACTCCAAAGCGATTAAATATATTATCAAAAAAATTAGCGAGTTTATTCCCAATTGTAGGCATCTACAATTGAAGCAGATGTGCCCAACTAGATGGATAGAGCGTCATGATTCTGTCATGGTAAAGGTGGAACTTTAGATGCAATTTACTTAGCGCTCGAAGAAATAAGTGACTGGAATGACAAAGACACTTCATCTACAGCACAGATTCATCAGAATGCAATATTCCAAGGAAAATTTTTGGTGTCTTTGTATAGTATACAAAAACTGTACAGTTATACGCTGCCATTAAGTAGAGTATTACAAAGTGAAAACATTGACTTAATTTCCGTAATACATCTCGTTGAAGATGTAACATCTGCTCTAAAATGTATCCGAGAAAACGCTGATACAAACTTTGCAAATATTTTCAAAGAGGCAACAGAAAAAGTAGGAGATTTTGGGGTTGAAATTACAATACCGAGGATATCGAAATATCAAAAAAATAGAAATAATATTCCTACTGAATCAGCGGAAGTTTATTACAGGCGGTCTATGTTTATTCCATTTTTGGATTGTCTTGTGACACAATTAGAGACGAGATTCTTGGCTCATAAAAGTATTTTAAAATCCTTCATGTGCCTCCTTCCAAAAGGATGCAGTTCTACATCAGACGTAGATAGCCTATCAACTTTGGCAAAATTTTATTCCGTGGAAGTATGCGATTCAGTCTTAGAGAGTGAACTAAAGCTTTGGCAAAAACGGTACGAAAACAGGATACCCCCTACAAATGCATTAGAAGCATTAATGCAATGCAATCAAAATATATATCCAAACATTCATTATCTATTAAAAATATTTGCAACTCTGCCGGTATCAACTAGCACAGCAGAGAGAACATTTTCAACGTTAAGAAGAATGAAAACGTACTTGCCTAATTCCATGGGACAGGAAAGACAATGGTTTAGCGCTCCTCAACATTTATAGGGAATGGAATTGCTCCCCAAAGACATATTAGATGAATTACAAAAAAAGACAAGATTAGATACAAAATTGTAATTGTGTTACCCAATTAATTTTTATTTTATATTTTAGTAAACAAAACCTATAAATATTAATTTCATGATATGAAAAATCGAAAGATTTATATTAAAATTCAATGTTAATATACATATTTCTATGAGAAACTGAGAATGTTTGTTCTAAATAACAGAAATTTTTGTAACCAACATTGTTTTTCATTTTATATGTTTTTATGAATGCCTATATGCAGAGGCTGATTTATGCATAGGCGCTAGCTGGGGACCTTGTATTTTTTATGACAACTTATTTTTTTTATTTGTAAATCAACGTATTTTCTTTTGGCTGTAATGGTATAAATGTTGTAATTTTTAAATTAAATATATTTTATCCACAGGATAATAAATGTGTTGTTAAAAATATGTATTTTCATACACTAAATCAATGAGTTTCATTCTAAATATACCACTGCCTATGTATATGTTTGTTTGTGAATACATGCATGTGTGTGCATGTTTACATATAAAAATGTAAACATGGAAATGAGTGTTTACCATTGTGCCCCCCCCCCCCCCCAACAAAAATCCTGGGTACGCCTATGCTCTCTCTCATATTATTTATTTATTTATTTATTAAGAATTATCCAAAAACAGCCAGGTTTGGCCTTTTACATCGAATATTGCAACAAATTGTTAACAATAACAACAATTAGAAATGAAATGAAGTATTAGATGAAATGATGATGGAAATGGGCTGAGAAGGACTACTGGTTAGTTTCTCGTTATTGTGGAACTGTATGAGGGAAGTGATGAAAACAGGTCGAGGGAGGGATTGAGTGACGATAGAGAGTTGAAGGATTGAGGGATACGGTAAAACATGGATCTTTGGGATATGGAGAGGCGACATTTGGGTTGATGAAGAAGTCTGAAGTTACGGGTAGGGCGGGGAGGTACCCTTTAGAGAAAAAAAGGAGGTGATGTTTGATCTGCAGCGGCCGTTCATTACGAGGTAAAGAAATTTAAAATCTGCGATTTTGCGTCTGAGGGGGAGAGGGGTTAAACGGAGGGTAGAAAAAATTTCGTCTCGTGTTAAGATGCGGAAATTTGTGACACGATATCGAACTATTGCGAGGAAGAAGTTATGTGGACGGTTTAGGGGAGCGAGGGTTGATGGGGAGGCTGAGGACCATATAGGGGAACAGTACTCAAGAAGGGGTAGTACACGGGCGGTAAAAACGGATTTAAGAGCATGGGGGTCCTTGAGTTCTGTGAATCTATGGAGGAGGCCAACTATTGACATGGCCTTAGGTGTGATTTTGTTGATGTGGTTAGCAAACGTAAGTTTTGAATCGCAAGTTACGCCCAAATCCTTATGTGAGGTGGAAGAGGGGATTACCAGATTGGAGTAAAGGTAGGATGTGGGTATGGGATTTTTACGGAGCGTGAAGGTAAGGGAAATCGATTTTGCAGGATTGACTTTGAGATTCCACAGAGAACACCAATTATTTATGGAATGGAGTGCAGCTTGGAGAGATCCACTATCGCTAGGATTATTCACCTTTCGGAAAATTTTGCAGTCATCAGCATATAAAAGAATGTTGCAGCCGCTAGCGACGATGGAATCCACAATGTCGTCCAGGTATAAGGTGAACAGGAGGAATCCGAGGACGCTGCCCTGCGGGACGCCAGAGGGAACGGATGTGGGGGAGGAAGAAATGCCATCAAGAACGACAAGCTGTTGACGAAGAGATAAGAAATCAGACAATAGGGAGAGAAGAGGGCCATGAATATTGTAGCGGTTTTCTAGTTTGTGAGTAAGAAGTTTATGGAGTCGAAAGCTTTTGCGAAATCGATGTAGCAGACGTCGAGTTGGGAAGACTCTTCGAATGCCGCGGTGATGTGGTGAAGGAGGACGGTGAGATTAGTAAGGCACGATCCACCGGGAAGGAAACCATGTTGATGAGGTGAAATATAGGGAAGGGTGAAGGAGAGAAGGCGGTTATGGATAATACGTTCAAAGAGGATAGATAAGATCGGGAGGATGGAAATTGGGCGATAGTTCTCCACATTATCTTTAGGGCCACCCTGCGAAATTGGTGTGACGCTGGCTGTCTTCCACATACTCGGGAAAGAGCCGACTGTAAAAAATCTATTAAAAACTATAGAAATGGGGAGATGGAGAGTGGATGCAGTATGGCGAAAGAAAAAGGAGCCGATGTTGTCCGGACCGGTGGCTTTATTAGGAGGTAGGGTAAAAAGAAGGCGATAGACTTAATGAGGAGAGGTCGAAATAAAAGAGAGAGACTGAGGACAAAGAGGTTTTATGGGGAGGAGAGGGGTAGGATGGGGGGTCAATGAAAAATTGGAGGAAAAATATTGGTTGAAAAATGTGGATCTCTCGTCGGCTGAACAAGTGTTTGGGCCAAAAAACATGTGAGGAGGAATACGGGAGGATTTTTTCCTCAAGTTGATTAGAGTCCAGAACCTTTTGGAATTTTCTTTTACTTCGGACGCAATAGAATTCACGAAATTTTTGTAGTCACGTCTGAGGAGTGACCTGGCACATCGTCAAAGTATCGCCAAGGCGTTGCGGGTGCGGACGTTGGGGAAAGATTTCGTCAGCCTCCAAGCAGCTTCCTTGTTCCTAAGGGTGAGGGCAGTTTCAGCGGATATCCAGATATCCAGAGGATGGCGCCATTCAGGATCTCGTACAGTAGTGAGAGTGCATCGTCGGGGGAACCGAGCTGCAGGAGGTCCCAGGGCACGGTTTATACCTGGCCAGCCAGCCTTATTCCAGGCTCTTATGTTGCGGTTTGTGGGTGGGGAGGGCTGAGAATTTTGAGGGGAGGAGAGGGGTAGCGTACATTCCAGCGAGTCATGGTCGCTTTCAAAAATATTCGTACCAGAGGAAACGGAACCCACATTGACGGAAGAAAGGACAAAATCCAGAGTTGCCAAATTACGGGTGGGATTTAAATTACATTGGAGTAATCCGAGGCCGTGAATGAAATGGTCGATGAAGAATTGATCGTGGCGATCGCTGCCGATACCCTCGGTGGGAGATGCCCAGGCACTGGATAGATTAAAGTCCCCAAAAAGAAACACTTTACCTAAAGTAAGGGCACGCAACACCGAGACGAAACAATTTTCAAGGACTGATAAGCGGCTATCGGGGGGACGATAAAAACAGCAAATAAAAATGTCTTTCCTCGAAGAAAAATTAGGATTAACATCCGCACAAACCTCAGTCCAAACGATTTCACAGGCGGTTTCCAAATCCATGCGGCGCTTTGCAGGCAGGGAGGAGTTTATAGCCACGAGAACACCACCCCCTCTGCCAACACGATCGCGGCGAAAAATTTGATGGCTGTTTGAGAAGGAGAATTCACTATCACTGACACTGGGGGATAGCCATGTCTCAGCAAGCGCGATTACGTGGAAACTCGACAATTCACCAAAGTTTGAGGCAACAGAGGAGATTTTGTTTTTGACACTCCTTACGTTTTGATAGTACGCAATGAAACTATTGGAATACTGGCAAAAATTGGGGCCAGGATTTACTTCCACGCCACCGGCGAGCAACAGTAGGAAAAGAGATAACTTGAGGAGATGGCAGGGCGAAGCGGGAGCAGCGGACGGTGGCGCTGTAGGGCTCCCATGACAGATGGACCCCAGGGATAGAGTACAGGCAGAGAAGCAGTGAAATGAAAAAGATCACCCACTGAGTATTAACTGATCGTAAGTGCCATTCCTTGTTGTGGGCGATGCAGACGAATGAAAATTACACTTCTGTGCAAACAAGCTCGCACATATCAGCAGAAACAACACCAAAAGGACGAAAAACGCGAGAGCACGACGAGCGAGCATGAACACACTGGCGGCCATCTTCTTCCTACTCCATTCAAAGCATGCATTTCTTATGAATATAGTATAAGGATTAAGGCGACAATACAATCTCGAGGTTTAACAATGACATGGTCGGCAAGGCAACATATCGTTAAAAAGCTTAAATTTTTCCAATAAAATTGATTAAAATGTATATTTTGAGCAATTTAGAATTGTAGGCAAAATGTGACTGTAAGAATATGAAATGTTATTTATTTTTCTTTAATATGGACCAGGTCCAAAGATTGTAGGTCAATTATTTCTAATTTTAATTTGCAAAAGAGTGCAAGTCTGTAAGTAAAAAAATTGATTTTTACATGTTATCTTATGGGAAATGACACCCCCCTCCTCCCACAAAAAATAAAAATTCTGACCCCGAGGTGCAAATCCTCATGGTCCCATTAGTAAGTGTATCAAATTTAAAGTCTCTAAGTTTCTTACTTTTCAAGATTTGCTGTCTGCACACACACATTGCCTTTTATTAATATAGATGACTATGTCTGATTGTTCCTTTTGTAACTGGTGAACTATGTCCTCAGAGAGAACCATCCTATAAGCCAAACACAATTTTTGAAGATTGGAGACATCACACATTACTAAAAGGATACAGAATAGTTCTCTCAGTTTTTTACTGTGGCTTCTTCTAATGTAGAATCTCAATGAGAATCATCCTCTAATAGTCCTAAAGCTTTGCAAACTAACTGATAATTTGGTAAAATCTGATTATTTACAGTATGCAAACTCATGAATGAAGTTGGTCCTCTAACAGTATGGAGCAACATGCAGAGAAAATGGCATTCAGAGTTGCTAGGATGAATGATGTACACCAGTGGTTTACCGCAGAATCTGGGAGCCCACTGCAGCAAATAAAACAGGGCCTTCCTATGTAAATCTTAAATATTTTCCAAGCTGAATTACTTATCATTACCTGTATATTAATGAAGAATTCCTCCCCCTCCCTCACACAAACACTACTGATATTTTGAAGTCTGAAATTATCAAAAATTATATTCATTACTCTATGACATTGAGTAGTATGCTTAATAACCTACTTACTTAATTGGTCCATGCCGGTGGAGCAGTGGTTGTAAAACTCATCAATGGTTTCAAGTATTGTGGGTTCGATTCTTGGTCAAGGTCAATGATGTTTCACTGCTAAAAAATGACAAGTATTCCTTTGGCTAGGAAGTGAAGCCGTCGATTCTGTGTATTGTACAATGCCGGTGCACTTCAAAGAACCCCTTTTCATATGAGATATTAGGTGGCTAAGCCCCTGGCACCTGTTTTCATGTGGAGAAATGTCTCTTCTCAGCAATATAAAGCCGTATTGCAGAAATTGCAATTACATTTTTTGAGTTCCTAAATTGGGCGTCAGATGCCTTAGTATGGTTTGAATGATAGGGGGCCCTCTAAATCTAGGAGACCTCCAGCATTGCATGGGTTGCAGGGCTTATCAGTATGCCCCTAGTGTACTCTATGCCAATTATATCACTTGATTTGATATAAGGGCAACCTGGGACATTATCCCCTTACTCACAATGACAAAATCTCTTCGAGTTTTGGTGCCAAGTGTAATATTTTGGGATCTCGTTGTACAGAAGAGTCCTTGCAAAGTCATCCTCCTTACAAAGTTCAAAAAAGCCATTAAATTTGTTCTTGGTGGATTCAGCACTTGGTTTTGAACATTCTCTGGTGTGAAGTAGACATGCTGTCCATTTTCAAGATGGATGGACAAATGGAAAATGGTATCCAGATGTTTCACCCACAGACACTTCTCCCAGGGGTCATTTCACCCTTACACTCTTCATCCATGGGTTGTTTCACCCTCAGACATTTTACCCAGGAGAAGTTTCATCCAAAGAAGTTTCACCCATAGGTGTTTCGCTCACAATACAGTTCCCCCACATAAGGTTTCACCCCAAGATCTTTCACCCATTGTTTTTGGCCCATGCTTCAGTTTAAATTTTAAAAATTAAAATGAATACATTATAAAAGGAAGTCTTTACTAGTAGAATAGAATCACTATTTTACCCAAACTAAGGGAGGTGAAAATGCATACTTATGAAAATTCATTTTATGAATTTATTGACTGTCGAAATTACAAATACAAAGGGTATTCATTTTCAAAAATAATATGGGTGTGTTAAAATTCATTTTCTTAAATCGTCTATAGACTGTTGAAATTACAATTACAAAGTGTATTCTTTTCGAAAAATGTTATTCGTGAGTGTAAGTACCATTAAAACATTAAAAACATTACATTTAATTCTCAAGTGAAATCATTTGGGCCATTCTCTGTACCAGATAGCAATGTTTAAATAACTGTTAAGTTAATCAAAGCTGTGAAAACTACATAAATAATATTTGTTATTAAGCCTTATCAGGTTTATTTAATTTCTAAATGAATTAAAAAAGAAAATAGGAAGAAAATCTTCATATTCTCAGCAAATTGAAATCGAGAATTAGGCAACTCATTAAGATTATTCAAAAGAACTACTGCATTTGAAGTGTTAGAAATATTATAACAATCATGGTGTTGATGTTTATCAAATTCATTTTTATTGAGAGATCTATTTAGCAAAGGAAGTTCATATAGTATCATTTTACTATTGCAAAAATATATTTCTTTCTCACTTCTTTTGTGATATGCCTATTTTCTGCATTTTTAGAATGAGATATATACACACTGTATTTCTGAATACAGAAACAATTTGACTCCTATTACACAAAGAAAACTCAATTTTCAGATTGGCTAATGCCCTAGTAAGTATAGAATGGAAATTTCGTTTTAACATAACATATTTTTATCTTTAATATGTTATTATTTATTTGTTTAATAAAGTGAATTACATTATAGAAACTGTTATTTTTATAGTAAGGAACTATCTGTTTCTTATCATGGAATGAAATGATTAATTAAAAATACATCTAACATACAAATATCCTGTTTTAGAACTTTATTTTATAAATGGTACAGCACTTAATAGAGTTAACAAAATTAGGGATTTAGGTGTGTGTTTTGATTCATTATTTGTTTCCTAGCCATATTAATTCTGTTGTAAAGAAGGGATTACAAATGCTTGGATTTATTTCAAGGAATACTAGCATGTTCCGAAATGTCACTTCTTTAAAGATACTGTATTGTTCCCTGGCAAGACCCCATTTAGAATATGCTTCACCTGTGTGGTCACCATATTACCAAAAGCCATTCTCACTCAACTGAGAAAGTTCAGCATAAGTTTTTAAGGCTGGTTAATTTCAAACTCGGGTATTGCACATCTGACTTACATTATCAACACCTTCTTTCTAGTCTCAACTTAAAAACACTAAATTTCCATTGAGAAATCTCTGATATTGTAACATTACTAAAAATAGTAAATTCCACTTATGACTGCCCCGATCTATTTTCATTAATTCAGTTTTGGATACCTTCTTATAATACTAGATCCACTGATATAATTTTTAACAATGCCTGTACTACAAACAATATATACAACTCACCAATAAACCACCTTCAATGTTTAGGTAATTTGTTTTTATCCCATAATTCTTTAGACCTTTTTGAAACTACTGTTAATCAAATCAAGGCAATCCCTGAGTCTATGTAGTAATTGTGTGTTCTGGTCATATTTTATGCAAGTTATGAAGTATATATTGTATGTATTATTTAAATTAGGTATGTTTTACTTATGTATGTTCTGTAACATTTATGAATCAGGTATGCATACTTTATGCATTATTATATATGTATTATACATGCACTGTAACTTATACTGTAATTTGGGTTCTTACCTGTACTGGTTTATTAAAATAAAATATTTAAAAATTTTTTTTTTTAAGTATATACACTTTTATATGCACTCAAAAGTAGAAAATGAATTTTTCTGCACTTGAATTAAATTAACAAGCACACACATATATAACAATTCCCTCCCCCTTATGATACACAGTCATTTCAAACATAGTCCTTATAATGGGCTTGTGCTGTCCGATGGCACTGTGACCTTCTTAAGATCTGGGCATCTGGAGCTGAGGTCTCTGGTATTCCTCCTGTCAGGTCCTGCAGTTCCTGTGCACCTGTCAGCATCAGTTGTTTTTCTTGTAGCCACTGGAATGCCCTGGCCCCATCTCTCTCTTTGGCTGCATCTGCACTTGGTTCAGGGTGTATGTCCTTATTGAGTCTCAGTTGGTCCAGGTGTCTCTTCCAGTGCTGGCCATTTTCTGTCTGGATCATGAATGATCGTGGCCCCAGAACCTCCTCGATGATACTGGGCATCCATTTCTGCAATCCCATGAACTTTCGTGCCAGCACTCGATCATCAACTGCCAGAGTTTGGACCATATTTTTCTTATGGTTTATCTCAGGAGTCTTGTCCATGATGCTGCTCGGATGCAGCTTGGTGAGGCGAGTTCTCAGGCATCGTCCCATCAGCAGCTCTGCAGGGGTCCTCCCGGTGGTGGTGTGTGGTGTTGTGCGCTGTGCCAACAGGAATCTGGCCACCCTGGTATGGATATCCCCTCCCTTCAAATGCTTAAGCGCATTTTTTGTTGACTGGACCATCCTCTCCACTTGGCCATTAGTTGCTGGATGGAATGGTGCACTCCTTATGTGTCTCACCCCATTCTTTCTTTAAAAAAAACTTGGAAAACATAGGATGTGAATGCTGTCCCATTCTCTGATACAATCTCATCTGGGATGCCATGAGTGGCAAACAGTCGTCGCAGGCGTGTGACTGTGGCTTCGGCTGTCATATTGGGCATCACTTCCACTTCCAGCCATTTGGAATATGCATCTACGACCAGCAGAAAATAATGCCCTTGAGATGGTCCCATAAAATCGATATGTACGCGTGACCATCTTCCTCTTGCAGGTTCCCATGACCACACTGGTGCCTTTGGGGGCATAGGTCGTGTCTGTTGGCATATTGCACACCTATGTACATGGGCTTCAATTTTCCAATCTATTGATGGCCACCATACTAGCGATCTCGCTATTGCTTTCATATGCACTATGCCAGGATGATTAGCATGGAGCATATTCAGAACCTCCTGCTGCAGCACCTTCGGAATCACTACTCTGGTACCCCAGAGGATACAGTTCTTATGGGTTGACAGCTCTGCTTGCCGTCGTCGAAATGGCTCCATGTCTTGATCTTCCCGGCCATTGCCCCATCCATTCAAGACCTGAAATTTCACTTTAGTTAACATTGTATCCTTACCCGTTTCTTCTGCAATTCTCTGTGCATTTATACCATCTTTCTCTTCTTCCAACATAAAAATGCCAGCCGGTTCGGATGAAGAACCGGATCCCTCAATGGGCAGACGGCTGAGGGCGCCAGCAGGGCCTTGGTTCCGTCCTGGGCGGTACTCAAGGCCGTAATCATACGATGCCAACGTCAGGCTCCATCGAAACATACGCGGTGACAGCATCTGCGGTATTTGGCGTCCGGGTGCCAGGAATCGTGACTTTGGGAAATATACGCAATTCGAAGACGTCAAGGACATCGGGTAATTTAAAATACATCGTAATCAATTATTTAATGGGCATATTATGATGAAGGTGCGTAGGAAAAAAATAAATGTTACTTTTATCCCGATTCGTGGTCAATCAAGGGCTGAAAAAGCAACGAAATATTAAGAAACTAAGTAGTGTTGAATATTCGTAATGAAAGGTACTACCCAATTGTCTTTTCTTAATCTGTGTATGGGCGTCACTATTGCGTTCTAGTTGTTAAACATTTCTAGTTTTAATATCCAATAATTTATCACCAATATCGGTTGTTTTTTTAGGTAGTTATGATTTTTGAAGGAATGGAAGAGGGTATGCAATTAGCCGTAAAAGCTGTAATTAACCACAGATTTCTACGTAATTTGATATGTAATTGTAAAACCTATCAGGTTTATAATGTCCAATGTTTTGGTGTCATCATCAGGCCAGCGAAAAATTGAGGCATGCCATCGTAGTTAATGTTCGTAAACGAATAAACTACGAAAGGTAAGAGATCAAAATTAATAACAGTACTTATTGATTAATTTAGTAGAGTTTTGGTATACTTTTTAACTATCTGAAACTTACCATACCTTATTTTAAAAATATTTTGGATACGCTACCTGCTGAACTGTACGGTCGACGACCGGCTTAGTCAAAGATTGCGGGAAAACTACGAGATGTAGGTAATAGGCTGTCGCTGTGAATATAGAGCATTATATTTAATTTGTGCTGGCATGAGAATTTATCAACAACCCTCCGCAGTTTTTCTGTTACGTCGAATTATCTAAAACTCCGAAAATCGCGCGAGACAGGCACCTTGACTATTAAATTTTTTTCTGAAAATAATAACTTCAGCCAGCGGCGAACTTCTGCCTAGGGCCCCAACCTCGGGGGGGGGGGGCGACCAGGGGCCGAAATGGTACACATTGAGGACACAGGACACGGAAATAATATGTTAATTTTTCCGAACGAAATAGAAAATAATTGACCAGAGTTAATTTTTTGACAAGTCAAGTGGCAACACTGTGTTTGTGTTCTTTGTTTGTTTAGCATCGCTTCATTCTATAACTTGTCACTACTTGTCAGTTCGCGTTGAAAGTGTGTGTTAGAAAGTTGTAGCAATTTCAATTTTGCGGCTCAAAGGTTTTATCTTCCACGCGAATTTGCTGAGGTTAGTTAAGGTTACGATACGAGTAGTGTTGGCGACGGAAGCTAAAGAATGTGATAGAATTTTCTAGTGTATAGTGTCTTAAGATTTTATAGAATAATCCCGTAAGATAGAATATTCCGGAAATGATTAGTGAATGGTAGTACAGGAACATTCTCGAAGGTTCTAGATATTTCGATATTGTATGCGTATAGAAAGTTATCGAAAGTCCTGGAAAACTCTGGAAAAGTGTCGAATGTTCTATGTTCGGCACCTGTGAGCTCATTTGTTGTCCGCTGAGGCTACAGGGGGAAAAGGGTTATTGTCACTGGAGCTATACAAGTACATCCTGGAAAAAGGCTTTTTGGACATTTATCCAAACGTGGGAATAGTGCTCCGGATGCTGTTGTGTACACCAGGGTCAAACCGTTCGGCAAAACGGTCGTTTTCAGCGCTAAAGAGATTAAAGAATTATTTAAGATCTACCACAGAAGAGAACAGGCTTAATTCACTCTCTGTGCTGTACATAGAGTCAGAAATAACGCAGTCTGTGGACTATAGTGAGGTCATCCGCTCCTTTGCAGAGAAGAAAGTTCGTTGCGTGGCAATGTAGTCTTGTAATTATATGTAAATATAAAAATTATAATGTGTAAAAAAGCATAGTTGGTACTTGTCTATTTCATTTCTAAGTCTGCTTGTCTATTTTCTAAAGTCAAAGTACGTTAAATAAATAAATAATAAAAGTAAAGTTTGTTTTTTGCTAAATTACCAAAAAGGGGGCCCCGACTCTGTTAACTGCCTAGGGGCCCTGGGTCTCTATGTCCGGGCCTGACTACATCGTAGTGATTTTTACAGAGGTATTTGAATATAACATCATACGTTTATTGATATAGTGTTTTGGCAAGGACTTGTGACAAAAAAATAGAAATTTAACGGAGATGTCGATCGCTCTACCAACGACATTCAATCATTGGCAAAACAATCTGCAATGCCGTTCTTGAATTATTATAGGATTGACAAGTGGATAAATATAACCATAAACCAGGGATTAAAAAAACCATTGTTGATTACTGAATCGCAATTGGTCGATAGTTTTTAACATCTGACTTATCCCAGATTTGAACACTGGCACCACATGACCCAATATGGTAGGTTAATACAATGTCTCAAAATAAGTGAAAGAATACCATCAGAAACTTTGCTTACTAATCAGAAAACTAATTTACTATGGTATCAGGTTTATCAGCAGTTGTATTCATATTTATTCATTCAAAGATTTTCATTCCACAAACAATGATCATCAACCATCAATAAAACCAACAACAATAATGGCTAGAAAAAAAAAAACAATCTAAAAGAGTCCACAACAGACCCTGATTTTAATCCCCCAAACTTATCTCTCCCTTCCCCTGTGCCTTTCAGTTCAAGAAATGAAACACATAATCACAATTGACTATGGAACAAATTTAAAATTTTGCACTTAAATGTACATTGTCTAAAGAATAAAATCAATCAATTAGAATTAGAAATACAAGAACTTCAACAAGACATTCTGTGCTTGTCAAAACTTTGGCTAAGAGATGATGAGAAGGCTATAGACCAGTTTCACCATATTCAAGAAACTTTAAAAAATTGTATTATTTATGTAAAGTCTAACGTTATGTAGAATCAATACCAGTTATATCCACAGAAAGAGACAATGTTTTGCTGTGAAGTGCCAAATACAAAACCCTCAATTTCTTTATGTTTATTTATAGGCCACCAAGTGGAGATTAAAATTACTTTTTATCTAACAAAAACTTCAATTTTTTTGTTTATTTGTAGGTCACCAAATGGAGACTTAAAATCTTTTTTATCTAGCCTTGATAAAACATTAATGATAATGATAATATATTTACTGCAGTGACCACTGTATGGGGCATTACATTGTGAAGGTCATAGTAAAAATAAAAGGACAGTAGAATACAATATAGAAAAGTGCACAAACATGACAATACAGTACAAAAGACACCATTTGTATAGATTTTTACAATTTTTCAAAGAAAAACTCATTGATGCTACAGTAAGACCCCTTTAACATCATATCCCTGATATTTCTTTTAAATATAATTGCAGGCATAGATTTAAAATTAATAGGGAGTGAATTGTACAAGTTTTTACTAGAATATTCATAATTTTTTTGGCTTGTAGCAAGCCCACAGTATTTCATATCAATATTTTTACAATATCTAGTTTCATATTTGTGAATATCACCACGTAAAACATTTTTAAGCCAGAGTGAACATAACAGGTAGCCTCCAGGGTAATGTTAAGATATTGCTACATCTAAAAACATCTCTACAATGTTCTCTTGGTTTGAGATTATGTATAATTCTTATTGCCTTTTTCTGCATAATAAATATCTGTTTACTAGCACTTGATGCTCCTCATAATAGAATATCCTATGACATAACACTATGAAATAAAGTAAAATAGGCACATCTGAAGGTATCATAGGATACCTCAGTCCTTAATCTTATTAAAAGATACATTAATTTTTCCAATTTATTTTCTAAATATTCAATGTGCTTCTTCCAAGTTAGCCCAGGGTCCAAAACTATGCCTAGCAGTTTGCCTGTTTCATTTCCGTTTGAGAAACTTTTAGATGGGTTAAAATGTATGTGTTGGTTTTTGGTAGCATTGAGGCTTAATTTATTGCAGGCAATCCATTCCTCCAATTTCTCCATGGATTTTTTGATTTCCCTTTTGTTTTCCTCAGGATTTGAGTTTTTAACAAAAAAACTAGTATCATCGGCAAACTGGAGGGTATATGACATAATATTTCCTGGGCAGTCATTAACATATAATATAAAAAGAAGCAGACCGAGTATTGAGCCCTGAGGCACACCATGGATATGATTCAAGTTTTCGGATTTACCATTTTTAGTTACCACAACATGAAATCTATTGCTTAGAAAAGATTTGATTAAATCATGAATTTTGCCTCTGAAACCATAATGATTTAATTTGGCAAGAAGAATCTCATGCGATAAGCAGTCAAAAGCTTTTGTGAGGTCACACAGAATGCCTTCAATATGATGCTTCTCCTCAAAGCCATTTATTATAAATGACATGGCTTTAGCTACAAGATCTATAGTATTTCTACCTTTTCTGAAACCAAACTGCCTGTCATTTAGTATGTCCTGTATTTCAATAAATTTATTTAATCTGCTTATTATAGCCATTTCATACACTTTGGACAAAATAGGGCTTATTGCTATTGGTCGGTAATTTGCAGGATCATTTATTGGACCCTTTTTATAGGTAGGCAGCACTTTTGTTTTTTTCAAAGCAGATGTCATAAAAGAGTTATTGATTAGTTTAGTTAAGGGTTTATTTAGAAATTCCCTAGCATGCTTTACAACTTGAGACTTTATCCCATAAATATAACAGGTATTAGCTTCATATAAATCCTCTAAATGTAACATTATCATCTATGGTGATTTTAATATTAACTTCAATGTTGAGAATCACCAAAAATCATTATTCTTAGATTTAACATCCTCTTTTAACTTGTCCCCTACCATCTCTAGTCCCATAAGAATAAATTCTAAATTATCTACCAGCATTGATAATATTTTCAGTCCCAATTCCTTATTTCAATATAGTAGCACCGTGCTAAATCTTCCTCTGAAGACTTTTCATACATCAAAAAAGAGCTCTTATGCTCATCTTTAACGTAATTCAACGAACCTTCTGTAGGAATCCTTCTTATACAATTGATGAAGGCCACTACCCTGCAAAGTGCAATTTGAGTGTATTATGCTTATATTTACTGCCATAATAAATATGGCATTACGCTCTGGAATCACTCCTACCATTCTCTTCGGATATACAAGCTGCAGAAGTGCGCAGTAAGAATTCTAGCCAGGGCTAAATAGCGTGATAATTTTCGTAACTTGTATACAAACCTTCCAATTTTCACTGTTCTCTGTTTTACTTTATTCTATTTATAAATACTAGAGGAATTACCGGTTGAACATCAACAGGACTTTGTAGTGTGATTCAAATTTAACTTTTGAGGGGTGTGTGTTAAAAACTTATATATAGACACAGACAGACTTTACTGTTGATATATGCAACGGGTAATTCCGATAGTAAGTAGTAGTTAGTAAAATTAAAATAAAAACAAATATTCGAAGATAAAATTTGAGTGCAAAGGGTTAAAGGCTACTACTTTAAATACAAATGAGCTATATAGGTTATCTGAAATTATTTACGTTGCTATCTATAACATTTGACATTGCTACAACAATAATTTCGGTGTTTCATAAAACTTGCGAAGTGAATAACACAATTATTTCGTCTATTTTATGGCTTAATAGACGTTAATTCAATCGGAGGCAACAATGGGGGTCGCCTTGACAACACCCAGGAAGAGTACAAAAAAGTTATAAAATTTTATTATTATTATTCTTTATTGGTTCATGAGATCTTGGCAAAGATATAGAACAAGTCAAGAGAAAAAATTACATAGAAGTACACACAGAATGACAAATGCAAAAAATAAATAAAAAATATTTACATTTTTTGTGAAATCATCCTTCATAAAATCCTCAGGGCAATGGTAAAAAATTACATAGAAGTACACACAGAATGACAAATGCAAAAAATAAATAAAAAATATTTACATTTTTTGTGAAATCATCCTTCATGAAATCCTCAGGGCAATAGTACACAAATATAAAACTCGTTCAAGTACAATAGAATATTAAAGGGAAAGTTACTACAACTTTACCTTAGCTTATCATTTAAAAATTCACTGATACTGTAATAAGATTTACCTACCAATAGGTTTTTTAGTTAATTTTTAAATTGATTTATAGTTTTAAACACTTAATATCTGGGGGAAGTTGGTTAAAAATTATGGAGGTAGAGTGGTGTGGTCCTTGTTGGCTGAGAGTAAGAGTGTAATCATGTAGATGTATATCTTCTCTGTCTTGTGTTATGATGGTGGGTAGCAGCATTGACTGGGAATAACAAGGGGTTACTCTTAACAAAACCAGCACAATTTAAAATGTAAATACTTGGTAAGGTAAGAATCTGCTGTCTGAATATAGGCTAACCTGGGGTTCTATGCGAAGCTTTAATCATGGCTTTGACAGCTTTCTTTTGCATTGAGAATAATTTTATAGCAGCACTCGAGTTTCCCCAAAAAATTATGCCATGGGAATGAATGTTGGCATAGTAACACATTTTTAATGTATCAAGAGCAATGATTTGGGCAAGATTCCGAATCATGAAAATGCCAGTGGTAACTTTCTTGACAACAGCTTTGGCATCGGGAGACCAATCTAGGTCTTCAGACATTGTAAGGCCTAGAAATTTAGTGGTTGTAAAGAAATGCGTGTTTCTGACAAATTCTACCGTGTAACATCTAAACATCGCAAGAATAAGATATTTTATAGTTTTGGCCGTCGAATAAAACAAAAACGGGGAAATTCTGTCCATATTTACATATTTTAATGACTGAATGAAATAAACGTTACACCTTGAAAAATCGAAAATTCCGTGTAAACTTATGGGAAAATATAATCGTCTCCCGGAGTCGAATCCGGGACTTTTTTCGGGATGTTTGATTTTTCTAGGGACCACCTTATGGGGGATTCACGATTGTGAAAGTTTCAGCTCTTAATTCCATTGCGAAATGCCCAAAACTACTGGGACAGACAATCGAGAATTATTATATAAGGATAATACAAACAATTAAAATCCAATTCCGATGTCCATGACAACACTGGCGCCAAATAAGATGTATCTATCATCAATTACTAAAAATGTGCGCTATGTACAGCACATACTGGATTAATATTTTACAATAAGCTATCTGCTACTCTTAGAAAAGGAGGCCAATAAAAAACTTCAAACAGAAATCAAGAGTACCTCCTAAAAGGTTAGAGTAAAACTATTCCATTGAAGAATTTACCTACAACTGAATATCCCCGATATAAGTCAAATCACCATTTCTTACATATGGATGTATTGTGAATGCTTTCCTACATCTGATTCATTTTACTTGACTTATAACATATTTCTACAAACAAATCGCTTGGACGAATATCACCAATATAATTGTATTGATAATACTAATTCCCCTCCCTAAGGACTGCATAACCTTACAGAGGTGGGAGGGTTTGTGTACTCTTACGAACCAAAGAGCTATGCCGGCGGGAGATAATTCTCCTGGTAGGACCATCCAAGCCGGAAAGGTCTGAGGGGAAGAGTCAGACTAAGAAGCAGTCTTGGGGGTTTTACATCCCCCTGTGCAAGGGCAGCAGCTTGCACAGTACCTCTGTAGGTGGTGATCATGTGGATCTGAACAGCTACAGATGGGTAATCACTCTGTGAAACTGCGATGAGGAAAGCAAGGGGAAACTACCTCATTATATTTCCCATGATAGGCTGAAAATACCTCTATGGATCTTTCTGGGGTAAAATATTCCAGAGGTAAAATAGTCCCCCAATCGGATCTCCGGGTGGGGACTACCCTAGGGGATGCACAGAGGAAATGTAACATTAATAAGAAAGCAAGTGGTGAGAAATTAAGAATAGGCACATGGAATGTTAGGACTATGAATTCAGGGGGTAAACTAGAGAACTTAAAAAGGAAAATGAGAAGGAATAATGTAGGTATAGTAGGTCTTAGTGAAGTTCGGTGGGAAGGAGAAGGCGAGATAAATTCAGACGAATTTAAGATTATTTACTCTGGAGGGGAGAAAAAGGAAAGGGGAGTGGGGATTGTAATGAGAAAAGAGATAGCTGAAAGAATTAGCAAGGTAGTGACAGTTAATGATAGATTAATAGCCGTAAAACTTCAGATGGAGCCAGTGGAAATGCTTATAATTCAAGTGTATATGCCAATGACTAATGCTGGCGACGACGAAGTAGATGAAATCTATGAACAGATTATGGAGATATTGGAGGAGGAGGGAAAAGGAAGGATCACCACCATAGTAATGGGAGATTGGAACAGTGTAGTCGGAGAGGGACAGGAAGATAACATAGTGGGAAAATATGGACTAGGGAAGAGAAATGAAAGAGGGGATAAACTTGTGGAATTCTGCCATACAAATAGATTAATTGTAAATAATACATGGTTTAAGCATCACCAGCGGAGACTTTACACATGGAGAAGCCCAGGAGACCAGAGACGATACCAGATAGATTACATACTAGTCAATGAAAGATTTAGAAATAGCATTAAAAATGTGAAAACACTACCAGGGGCAGATATCGATTCTGACCACAACCTTTTGGTGGCAAATATACAATGTAGACTGAAGAGCGTTAAGAGAAACATAAGAGTTAACAAGAAATGGAACTTAGAGGAACTCCTTAAAAACAAGGAGGCTATCATGACTGAGCTGGAGGAAAGGTTGGGGGAGAGAGATGAAGAAAATAGGAAGAATGTAGATGAGGAGTGGAGATACATCCATAGCAACATTAAAGATGTAATGGAAAAGAAGGTAGGAAAGATAACGGGTGAAAGAAACAAAAAACCCTGGATCACAGCAGCCATGCTGCAAAAAATGGAAGAGCGGAGAAAGTGGAAGAACATAAACACTGAAGAAGGCCAAAGAAAGTACAAGGAGTTAAATAATGCTTTAAGAAGGGAAACAGATAAAGCCAGAGAACAGTGGATAAATGAGAAATGCGAGGAGATTGTCGAATGTGAAAGAATTTGTAGAACAGACCTCATGTATAGCAAAGCAAGGGAACTATTCAAGAAAAAAGCAAGAAAGATAGGACGTAAAGGAATCATGAACAAAAGTGGTAAAATAGTATCGGAGCCAGACAATGTAAAGAATGTCTGGAAAGAATACATTGAGGTTCTGTATGACAAAGAAGGAAAGCCAAGAAATATTGAATTAAATGAAAAAGAGGATGTGGAAGAAGATCAGCTAGGACCAAGTATTCTCGAGTCTGAAGTTAAAAGAGCAATTGATGACATGAAAAGAAGGAAGGCAGTTAGGAGTGATGATATACCAGTGGACGTTCTTAAGGTTTTGGGGTCTAAAGCAGTTAAGCAACTCACAAAATTTTTTAACCAAGTATATGATACTGGCATATGGCCTGAAGATTTTTTAGATGTTGTGATGGTACCACTGGAGAAAAAGAACAATGCAAAATGTTGTAAGGATTACAGAACTATTAGTTTAATTTCTCATACAGCTAAAGTTCTAACCAGAATAATAACCAAAAGAATTGAATGTAAAATAGAAAAGGAGCTGCAAGATAATCAGTTTGGTTTTAGAAGAGGAAGGGGTACTAGAGATGCTATAGGATTTATGAGGATCATGATAGAAAGAGCGCTAGAAGTCAATGAAGATATGTATTTTTGTTTTGTAGATTGGGAGAAAGCTTTTGACCGAGTGAAATGGGATAAAATGCTGGGTATTTTAAACAAAATAGGAATAGATTGGAAAGATAAAAGACTGCTTAAAAACCTTTACTTTGATCAAAAGATTAGAATCAGGGTTGAAGGAGAAGAAACAGAAAGTACTTCAATAGGGAGGGGAGTGAGGCAGGGTTGTCCTATTTCACCAGCGATATTTAATATTTATGCAGAAACAATAACAGAAGAAGCGTTGATGGAAGAGAAAGGATTTAAGATAGGAGGTGAAAGTATCACCACCATTAAATACGCAGATGATCAGGGCTTAATAGCAGAAGGCGAGAAAGAGCTTCAGAGGATGACAGACAGACTAGTTGAGGTTGGCCAACAATATGGAATGAAGATCAAAACAGAAAAAACGAAAGTCATGGTGGTTTCAAAGGAACATAAAGAATTAAATATAATGGTAAATGGCCAAAAATTGGAACAAGTAAGTAGTTTCAAATATCTCGGCAGTATTTTAGCACAGGATGGAAGTAGTACACAGGACATCAGAAGTAGGATTGCAATGGCAAAAGCAGCATTTAACGAGAAGAAGGAGCTTCTCACAAGCAAGAAAATAAATTTAGAAACAAGAAAGAATTTAGCGAAATGCTACATATGGAGCATAGCTCTTTATGGCGCAGAGACGTGGACGGTAAGGAGAAAGGAGGAAAAATATTTAGAAAGTTTTGAGATGTGGGTATGGAGAAGAATGATGAAAGTGAAATGGACAGAGAGGAAGAGAAACGAAGAAGTATTAGAAATGATGGGAGAAGAAAGGACGCTAATAAAAACAATCAGGAAAAGAAAAGCAAATTGGATAGGGCACATATTGAGAAGACAGTGTTTACAAAGGACGATCCTAAAAGGAAAAATTAGTGGAAGAAGAGGAAGAGGGAGAAAAAGAATAGGAATATTAGATAATATAAAGCAGGGATATACTACTTATAGAGGTATAAAAGAGGCTTCTAGGGAGAGAGAGAGAAATGGAGGCAGCGATTCAGTTAAAACCTGTCTTCGGACAGAAGCATGATGATGATGAATACTAATTCATTTAGTATGAGATCCTGGCGCTAGAGGGTGACAGTGGTCGAATCTCCTGAGTTTGCATTTAGTCATTTAGTTCAAAATTTAGATGTAAGATGGCGGATCTTAACTAAACGTAAGATTCTTTGGTCTTAGTAATTCTAATTTCTCAAGACAGATGTCTATTACAGACAACATCGAATAATTATTGTCAATAATTATAGCAATGGATTAGATAATTATATAATCTTACTAATAGAACTACTGCTGTCATCGTAAGATTTAGTAAGGAAGTGCATTGAATTTCATTAGAAAATTAATTCTTAGACATTTTAAATTTTTTTATAAATAAATGCCCTATCACTTGAGTTGTATAAATTAAAAATAATAAAACCATTCGATACGTGGAGCTTTATCCAATAAAAAAATAAAATTTATAATGGAGAAAATTTAGTGTTGCATCAGTTTTTTCGGAATACCCTGAAAATTTTAGGAAATAAGTGAATTAGGCCTTAGCAAAATAATCAACTTAAAGCGTGATTGAGGAATCTATGTATCAGATGTATTTTTAACCACCTACCTATAGCAGTTATTCTGCAGTCGTATTAGGGCTTTAAGAAAATTTGATCCCGGCTGACGGCGAACAATAGAAACCTCGCAAAAATATTTCATCGAGTTGGTAGGTAACTTAAAACGATACCAAAACCAATAGACGGTTACAGAAAATAAGAACAAACTTAAAATTATAGTTTCAATAGACTATGAGAAAATTACGCGTGGTCCTGTCGAGTTATGTAGTAATTTAATATTTACAATGCCGGCGCGTGAAATTTGAAAAAATACCTCATGAAACCTTATATGCCGTAGAAACTACGGGGAGTAGGCGTAAGAAAAAAGCATCAATTTACGCATACTTTAATACTCTATATATAACTACTATTTACAGACACCTACCCCCTGTGGTTTTTTTCTCAATTGGTCTCTAACCGTTTTGATGAATTTCGAGCCTGGCCGCCGCCAAACCAAATGAACCCCGCAAAAATATTTTTTTCTAGAACATAGGGAAGTTTTGACTATTAAAACGCACTAAGGAAATAACACGAATTTATAGTTAAAATCGCTGTTTTTGTGTGTAGTTTTTTTATTACGGAAAAAAATGATGATTTCCGCGCCGAAAATCGAACGCGCTTTCGGCAATTTTGGAGAAGTCCACTTATTTCAAAAACTACGGGAGGTAGGTTAAAATGAATTACACCTTTTATTACGTAGTTAACACAAGTACCCGCTATAACCTACCCCACGTAGTAATTGCACAATAAGCTATGACGTGCGGCATCGACGCCCCACCGGTAGCCCATCAGTCATCGCAGGTTAAAAAATACTTATCGAAAGGATAGGTAACGATAAACTATATCGACAAATCAAAAATACCATGAGATGCTGTTCAGGTGAAAATAAACTCCCTAAATTATTTAATTAAAAAGATAAATATTTTTGTCTTAAATATGAGAGCGCGCTTTTTCCATTGTTTTTGGAAAAATCAACCTATCTGACAAACGACGCGGTGTAGGAAGTAGCAATATAAACTAACGAACGCGTAATTTAATTTTCTATAGGATACATGTATTGACAAACACCTATCCCCCCAAAATTTTGAACTATCGTAGGGTCGGCCCGGGCCTGCACTCGAGAGGGGCCCGCAGCGCATCCGGAACCCTTATTGGAAAAAAATGTTTGGAAGGGGTAGGTTATTGAAACATACATAGAATTACAGAAAATGCAGCATTTATTTGGCAGAGTTAACGCCAATTTCCTACCTTGCGGCTTTTTGCTCGAAATTTTTTTTTTCGAGTTTCACGCTTACGTTTTTTCGCGATTTTGGCGTTTTTTTAAAAATCAAGATGTCTGAAAAACGGAGGATAGGTTAATACAGTTTGCATTGTCGAACGTCAAGTGAAATTGTTGACATTTTACCGTTTACCGTAATAAGCTACCTTGCTCTCTCATCTTGGAGAGCGCCGGGAGAGGCCGTACTGACTGTGGGGATGTCTGATTAAGCGTTTTTTTAATCATCCCAGGTTCAAATTGACAAAGCCGTGCAATTTAGACAAAAGTGGTTAATGTGGGTGGTCAATATCAATTTCGTATGCCATTAACTTTTTCTGTCAATTGGTATTTACCTCAAATAAAGCCTTCGATTCGACGCTTTGGTGTCTTTGAACGTACAGAAATAAGTTTCCTCTCAATGGAAGTAGTAGAAAAAATAAAGTTAAACACAAAATAATATACTTAGTTATTTCTGTGAACAACATCATTCTATCTTTTGTTTTAGCTCCACTAGAAATGTTTAAGTTTTACGCAAAATTTAGACCGTGGCGCGTAGAGGGTTGAATAACCCGATACAGCGAGATACCTTGTGGGGGTAAATGATTATGATATACATTTCCAAACTTGGCATGTAATGTTTCATTATGCCAGTAATTTTGGTTTACCTACTCTCTTTACGTTTTTCATGATTGCTGCTTATACAAATTTGTGATCTTCAAGCATATTTCGTTGTTTTCCAAAAATCGTATTTTATAATATTTTGTATTTGATACTTCAATTTTGATTGCATCTGAGAATGTATTAGTATGTTCTTTATCATATATAAAAAACAATTCTGCTAATATGTTGTTATAAATTTTAAATATTTTTTAAGTTTTACAGTGATGTATGAGTGACGCGTCGAGAAGGTCGGATAACCTTTGATAATGGGAAATCTAAGAAGGGTAGGTGATAGTCTTACATATCATCATATGTAGATTAAAACGCTTCATATGCGCTGTTAGTGTCTATTACCTACATGTCGTAGGTTTTTCATAATTGCAGATTGTGTGTTTTACCGTTACTTGAGTGACGTTAGTAGCGCATCCGAAATCTCCGTTGAATTTTTTGTTGTTTGATCATAACTCATTGGCAACAATTTTAGTAAACGTAAGATGTTATATTTAAGTATCTATAAAGACATTATTTCGCTAATGTTGTTTTTATTGACTACGATGGGTGGACTAGATTTTGCGCAAGGCCGTAATTGACAACAAAATAATGGATATATGTAATTTGTAGGTTATAAAATTATATATCAGAATACGTATAAGTGTATGCTTAATAACACCTATTATTTCTGGCTTCCTACTTTTTTCCATTTATTCACAAACAATAACTAAATTTTATTGCGTAATTTGATAGTTTGTTCTAGCTCTTCGGATATGTTATAATTAAAAAAATTGACACCTGGAAGGCTTTAGTGACGCACACAAATTTATTTATGAATATCTGCTGTGCATTACTTGTTATTGCTGATATCCAACACTGCTTGTTTTTCTCGTATTCAATTCCTTTCTCTGCAGTTGATTGATGATGAATGAGCATGAACGTGAAAAGTATCATTTATCACTTCTTTATACCATTATGTGCCATTTAAATTGCTGATTATTATAAATAAGATGTTTTTCAAAGTACCTAAATGTTTTTAAACATCTTAATGGCGTATGTATTCCATAATTTGCAATAAATAAACTTTCGACGCGTTTCAACTTCTTTGTTGGTCATTCCGAATATCGATATATCGTATATAATTTCACACACATCTAATTCAGTCGTATATGGTCGAAGTGGTCGTAAGTAGATTCACGGACGTTTATCTTTGATCGGTTCGAGTTATTTGTGTGTACTTTACTGCGGAGATGAAAGGTTGTTTGGATCCCCTTATTGTTTTAGAGGCACGAATAAAATTAATGGAAAATCGTATTTATGGAAAGTCAAATGAAGTAGATGTAAAGACATCTGTAAGTAGTGTATTGTATAATATAACCACAAACATATGTCTAAAAGTGTTTTCCTCAGTGTAATATTATGTGGTTATTTTGTAAATCTTCATTTCTCCTCAGGTGATGGATTCACTTATGGTTATCAATTCGCAGATAGTAAATGCCTTAACAGGAAGGGAACAGGTCACTGCTGTGTTAAAAAGATGTAAGTTAATGAATGGCTAATTTATTAAGATATGATATGTTGACTAATTTCTTTCTCTCGCTAAAACGTATTTTGGCTAGGTTTGCCAGTCGTGCCATCTATTCGGTGTTGCCCAATGTTTCATTACGTTGTTTCACCCCAGAAAGACCTATGTAGTACATTTGATATATAAGTATTTTATTGATTTTTGTTTCTCTCCCCGTGTTGTAAGCTGAACGACCTTAACGTCTGAAATCAATGGTGGTATCCTGTATTTTTGAAACTATAATATGCTAGCCTTAAATTTTTCTATCTGCAGAATAATGTGGATTTGCATGCCAATTGCGCAATCTCTCTCTCGTCATATTACGTGGGATGGCAGTTATAAATCATAACTGTTGCAAGTTATCCCCATATATGAGAAATTGAAGGATTTTATAAGAAAAATAAATATGATGACCACTGTAATGGCAAACTTGTAATCGCTTCAGAATACCTAAATACAGGATGGAAAAAGTAAATGGAAGAGTTATATATGAAATAGACGTGATGCACGAATTTAGATAGAAAATGTGGGTGACATGGAAAATGACAATTTAATCCAAGGAATATTAGACTGTGGAATTGAACAGCCACTATGACAGTGGTTCCCACCCTGGGTAATTACCTTCCTGAGATGTAATTTGGCGTATTTCATGGGTTCCTTTGTTAAAAAATTGACATCTCGCTATTCAAGCGCAGATCATGGAACACTAGAATTTTTATTATTGTGAAAAAAGGACTATACATTCATTCTCAAGCCTATTCCACAGATTTATTGGTGGAATCTATAAGCTAAACCTCTCACTACAAGGAAATATTCTGAATATTCTCACAGCTCAAAACAAGGTCAGATCCTTGGCAAGCTCAAGCTTTACCAACATAGGGTTGAAGCTGGTGATTAGGATTAGAATTGTCAACACTGCTTGGTAACCAAAGAGAAGTGTTCATTTGCTTATGATATCAGGCGACACTTACTAGCCATGAAAAAATCCATCAGTGGATACCTTTCAGATATAGATCAGCAGAATATGAATGTATGGATTGTGAAACTTTTTTCAGTGGAGGAAAGGGTCATCAAGGACGAGTATGTCACAGTGGAAGTAGAATTCCTCAGTCTGTGAGATGACACACACATATTATATATATATATATATATATGTGGATGTCAACAAGGTGTTGGGATGAGGAAACCCAGTGAGCACTCACCAATCAGACGACTTCAGGTTGGCGAGGCCCCGGGGATGTCGAAGCGACACACGTAAAATAACACAAAAACACAGAAACATCACAAACGTAAAGCTTTCGGAACTACTCCTTCTTCAGCTACAGTTCTCTCTCTGTAGCTGAAGAAGGAGTAGTTCCGAAAGCTTTACGTTTGTGGTGTTTCTGTGTTTTTGTGTTATTTTACGAGTGTCGCTTCGACATCCCCGGGGCCTCGCCAACCTGAAGTCGTCTGATTGGTGAGTGCTCACTGGGTTTCCTCATCCCAACACCTTGTTGACATCCACATATTCATTTTACCTTTCCTTTTCCGTAAGTTGTTATATATATATATATATATATATATATATATATATATATATATATATATATATATATACACACACACAGTGCTCGAAATGGAGAAGAAAAAGGTAGTGGAACCGCTCTTAGCTCTCCAGCATTATACAAGTACTAAAAATGACTTAATAATAATTCTTTATTCATCCAGGGATCCGATATAGGATATGCCACAAAGAGAAAATACATTAAAAAATGAAATAGAGTTAACAATAAGAGAGATATTCATTGTCACTGTAGAACATTCTCTCATGCAGAAAGGATTTAAATTTATGTTTAAACATAGGAGTGGACTTAATATTTTTAAGTTCCACAGGTAGTTTATTATACAAAATAAGGCCCATATTTCTGGGCCCAAGAAAGGCTGATCTTGTGCGCACATAAGATACATGCAAGTTGTTTACATTTCTGGTCATATAATTATATATATCAGCATTTTCCATAAAGAGCTTAAGGTTATTTCATATATAGAACTAGAGTAAAGATATAAATGCAAGGGAGAGGTAATAAATTAAATTGCCTAAATAGTGGAAGGCTTAGGGCATCGAGTCTGGCATTAGCCATCAGATGAATGATCCTCTTTTGAAGCTTAAAAATCAAAATAGCTTGAGGGGACGAGCCCCACAAGAGCACACTATATACAATATGCTAGTAAAATAACCCAAAATCGAGAGAGAGAAGAACATCAGTAGAAACAGTTGAACGAACGGCACGGATAAGAAAACAAGTAGAACTGAGTTTACTTGTGAATATGTGTATCCCAGTAAAGATGGTAGTTAATATGAATGCCCAGAAATTTAGAAGAATCCGCTTGAGGTAATGTATGGCCATCTAGGCGGATGTTTAGTGCTAGTGTTGATTTGTATTTATGAGCAAAATGAATAACTAGCGATTTTTCAACATTAAGTTTAAGAAAATTTTTTAGGGACCAGGACTGAATTCTCTGTGTAACAAGATTTCTGTTTATAAGGAGGTGCTCAGGAGAGGCAGAAGAAATAATGACATTGGTGTCATCAGTATATAAGATGGGATTACTCCCAGGTATACTGCCTATTTGAATGGGGAGATCATTAACATAAATGAGAAAAAGTGTAGGGCCGAGAACAGAACCCAGGGGGACGCCTTGATTGATTATTTTAGATGGAGATTTATACTTTATGCCATGTTTATAGATAACAACATGCTGCGTTCTGTCATGTAAGTATGACAATAGCCACTTTTTTGGGGGACCTCTGATACCAACTGTCTAATTTTTTAGAAAGAAGACTGTGATTGACAAGATAAATGCTTTAGAATAGTCAAACAATAGAGCACATGCATTAAGTCTTTTATCTAGAACAGAATGTAAATGGTTGACTGCTTCAGAAACAGCAGACATAGTGGATTTATTTTTGTGCAAACCATGCTGATATGGAGACAGAATGACATAGTATATACTTTGAGGGGTTTTAAAGTTTTTTTCTATTTAAGATGCTATATGAAATTTTCTTCTTGCTATGATCTATTAGTTTCATAAATTTAAATGAATTTTCGAAAGGAATCTTGGTAGCAACCAGTTTGATGCAATTTGTTTGGTATCTATCAACAAATCTCACTGCAAATAAAGAATAAATGCTCACTGCATTTACATAAGGGGCATTTCACGTGAAATCACCTAATTTGGAAGTATTGGTGTAACCTTACAACTTACAATTAAAAAAAAAATTCCTATGTAGGTACCCATGAGTTATGTTTGTGTAATTTTTTCCAAATTTTTTGTCCATAAATGTCTTTGTTATGCCATTTTGAAAAAATGGCATTTCATGCTTTTAGCATTCATGTCAGTCAGACAAGATTTATCTAAATTAGCTGTAACTTTCTAAGTCATGGTGGTTTCAAAGGAACATAAAGAATTAAATATAATGGTAAATAGCCAAAAACTGGAACAAGTAAGTAGTTTCAAATATCTTGGCAGTATTTTAGTGCAGGATGGAAGTAGTACACAGGACATCAGAAGTAGGATTGCAACGGCAAAAGCAGCATTTGACGAGAAGAAGGAGCTTCTCACAAGCAAGAAAATAAATTTAGAAACAAGGAAGAAATTAGCAAAATGCTATATATGGAGCATAGCTCTTTATGGTGCAGAGACGTGGATGGTAAGGAGAAAGGAGGAAAAATATTTAGAAAGCTTTGAGATGTGGGTATGGAGGATGATGATGGAAGTGAAATGGACAGAGGGGAAGAGGAACGAAGAAGTATTAGAAATGGTGGGAGAAGAAAGGATGCTAATAAAAACAATCAGGAAAAGAAAAGCAAATTTGATAGAGCACATATTGAGAAGACAGTGTTTACAAAGGACGATCTTAGAAGGCAAGATTAGTGGAAGAAGGGGGAGAAAAAGAACAGGAATATTAGAGAATATAAAGCAGGAATATAGTACTACTATAGTACTAGAGGTATAAAAGAGGCTTCTAGGGAGAGAGAGATGGAGGCAGTGATTCAGCTAAAGCCTGTCTTCGGATGATGATGAGTTGAATTTGGTGTCAAATTAAAGCTAATTTTCTGTACTTCAAAATTTGGCTATCAGATTTTCAAAATATCTCATACAAAATATTAATTGCACCTATTTATTATATTTTTTATTTTTCTCGCGCTTTTAGTAAATAAGGTGTAACTTGGTAACCACAACTAACACAGTTTTCATAATTTTAACATAGTATAAGTCCATCATAAGCTTACTTCAAAGTAAAAATCAAGACTGTGTTTTTTGTGGTTCTTGATAAAAAATCATTATTTTAAATTACCAAATAAACGGGTGTATTTATAGACCCAAATGCAGTGCTCAAAACAAAATAAAAAACATTATATATTCACATTTTAGAAGAGTTAAGATCTTTAGACACAATTCCTTTCTTTAAAGGGAGTGGGGAGTTGTTAAAGGTGATATTGATTGATATTGATATTTATTTACATCAAATAATCACTGCATTGGGGTGATGCGTAAAGTTGAATGAAAACAAAAGAACATTCCCAGTTGAACAAAATTTATTAAAATTTGATTACTCTATAATTGGGTCTCATTAGTCAATTATAATATTAAGTATTAATACACTGCATAGCCTACCTTGACTAAATTGTGTTCATGTTATTAAATCATTCATGTTCACCAACTCTTCTATGGCTTCATGCATGTGGTCTTTTAATCTGTATGTTCTTCCGGAGATTGAACTTGATGCAGGAACTGGAACTTCCTTGATGATGTTCTCAAAAGGAACCCAACAGATGTCAGAAGGCACTGGCCAAAAGTATGTTAGTGAAGGACCACTTGGATGCATGAAGTGAACTTGGCATCTCTTTCAGCAGTTGAGCATTCCAGAACTTTTCCTATCCACCACTTTTTCCCATAGATGGCAGCAAAAAACATTTTGGCACTATTTCAAGTACATCCTATTTGTTCTTACTCCCAATAAATGCTTTGAATGAATTTTGGGAAATTGAAACGTTTGACTTGGAGAGTTGATTTACCTGTTGGTACAAAATAATGATTTTCCCTTGTACCAGGAACAGTAGTGACATTGGCATATCGCTCCTATAGGAACTTTTGGTTTGATTCAATATCTGCTGCTGTTGTGTAGGAAATCTTGATTCCCTTTATATTTTCAGATGCAAATTTGTACAAGTCTTCAGGATTTAATATTACATATGCATCTACAGTTTACCCTGCAAGCCACTGCAAGGGTGTGTGGCAGGGGGTGCATTAACACCAAGGGGAAAACTCCAAAATTAGGTCTGGGTTTACGCCCCTATGCGAGGTTACTTTTGATTGCAAGTTTTATTCTGCTCAGCTATCATTCTAGGGAAAAATGAGCCTTTGTATCTCTCCGTCCTACAGGCTATCTCTCTTATTTTACGAGGATGGTCCATTCTACCGATATAGGTGGGAGTTCTTATTATTTCTTCGACGTTGCTGGAGAAAGTACACGTTCTAAATCTTTCAAGAAGTTTTAACCTAGCACGTAATCAGCGCTCAGCTAGTGATTCCCATCCTAAGTCTTGTATCTAGCCTGTAACGCTTTTATTTCTATCATAACAATTTTTGACGAATTGAGCAGCTTTTCGCTGCACTTTCTCTAACTCGGTGATTAATCCTTTCTCGTACGGATCCCACATGCTCGACGCATACTCTAGCAGCAGTCTAACTAAAGAAAAGTAACATGTCTCTTTGACTTTTTCTTTGCTTTTACCTACTATAATATTAGATCATTGACAGGCTTTTGAAGGCTGGCTCTGGGCACTAGTCGCTTCACGGTTCCACCCACACCATCACGTGCATTCTTGCAATGACTGGTGGCAAAGAAATTCCACTCAGCTGTTGTGCCATGGTCTTCTTTATGGAAACACAGGTTGATGAAATTTTTGTAGTTTTTATACTGGGGAGCACTTCTGTCACTAAAATAAACAACATTTCAGCTGTGGCAACACCCTCTTGATTTTTATTCTGAAATCAGTTTATGATGGACTTATGCTATGTTAAAAATATGAAAACTGTGTTAGTTGTGATTACCAAGTTACGCCGTATTTACTAAAAGTTGGAGAAAAATATAATAAATAGGTATCGTTAATATTTTGTATGAGATATTTTGAAAATTTGATAGTCACATTTTGAAGTACAGAAAATTATTTTAATTTGACACCACTTTCAACTACATTGCTTAAAAAATAAGAATTACAGCTAATTTAGATCAATTGTGTCTGATTGCCATGAATGCTAAAAGCGTGAAATGCGATTTTTTCAAAATGACGTAACAAAGCCATTTATGGACAAAAAAATTTGAAAAAATTGCACAAACATAACTCATGGGTACCTACATAGGAAAAAAATTTTGAAAAAATCTGAGACTTACAAGGGGAGGAACCGTACGTGGGGTCACGGATTTTGCTGAAACTTGGTAGGTACGTAGCGCTAGACGCCAGGATCACAACCAACCACCCTTTTGGGCGTATATGATCAGTGGTTTTCATGCAAATTGCGTTCCAAGTTCGTAATTTTGACACGCACCCGATAAAGTCACTTACGACGGGCTGGATCTTCATAGTAAGCCTTAGCCTAGCGCGAGTGAGCTGGGATAGCAATTCCAAGGTACAGAGTTCGCTACCATTTTCGGTCACTTTTTTCCTCGCTTATTTTATTATTCCTGTTTTCCTTTTTCGCGGTTAAGTTTTACGCCGTATCCACAATCACTTTTTAATTTTTTTCATCACTACATTTTCGTTCTCGGAATTTTTCACATATTCTCTTGTTCACCACATGGCAGACATGCTAGAATTTACTGTCAGATCAGATCTTCTTTCATTGATCTCTGTATACGTTTTAACTAATATTTATATTCATAGTACATGCTAAAAAAATCCATAAAATATTTTTGCGAACACTGTAATCGATGCTATTAAAGATCCATAATTGTTGAAGAAAATATCAACCATAGAATCATTGCCAATCTTTTAAGAATATGAATTGGTGAAGACAGTCCTATATATCCATTCTTTTTCATTCATTCATTCATCTTTTTTCCATGACTTTACTTTGTCCATCTTCATTATTCGGCGAGACACTCGTGCCCTAAGGGACTTGATGGTCCAAGTCGGATGCAGTCTCACCGCCATGACTGCGTTAATTTTGGTTTCCAGGGGAATTTCTCGAAATTTCTTTGTTGATGGCTCTCATGTAGCAGATGTAGCTTCACTTGAGCTGGGACTAGTGCTATCATCTTCCTCAGCAGATGACACTAGCAAACAATGTTCATCCATTTCGGGGTCATTTTCGTTCAGTAGATAATCGTCATCAATGACCACCATATTGTCCATTATATAAACTATTCGATCGTACATTTCGCGTCCAACTGCGACTGCATGATCAGAAACCTCGGAACTTGTGCGATCGGAGATGAGACCACTGCCCTGAAGAAGTCCAGCACAATAATGCGAAGCATCGGCGAACAAACCGGGCTTTTCCTGATTCTCTTGACCGGGGGATGACATATATCCCGCAGTAGATGGGCCAGGTAAGGATTCCATCGTGAAACGTTCGATGTCTGTAATTTTATTGTGAAATTACTTTTTCAACATGGCGAATAAGGTTGAGAAATAGACAAAGTCGTTCATAATATACAGGAAAAAAAAACAAAATACTTACTTGGCCGTATATTCCAAATATAACGATCTTTTTTTAAACTTCTGACAAGAAAAACTCGTGCAAGCACGCAGGGTACCAATCGGTTCCGTTGAATAGCTCGTACTAACTGCACAGCCGTTCCCAGCTACTATCCCCTTCCCTCGAAAAGGAAGGCAATAAATAACGGGACAGTGGTGATCCCTCAAGTCGGGTGTAAAACTCGCTGTCGTGAACCGTTTGACGGATGTATCATGTAGAGTTTTCTTCAAAGCGTTTCTACAGGGAAGAATGTTTTAATACACCTACGGCGCCCGTAAATGTTTCAATAACCTATGGTTTACTAACCAATCGTACCATGCGGGCATAAAAAGACGTAGAGCATGGAGAGCATTACACCCTTGTCTTGAAGATACAATAAAAATATTTTTAATATGCATTAACCAGCACGATTGTATGGCCCCTGTTCCTCGCTTCTGCTCCGTAACTCTGATTTCGCAGTCCACTCGTAAGAATCCAAGGCAGATCATCACGAAAGCATGACGAACAATATGAGCAAAGGATCAGGAAAAAGAATGGATATATCTAGGACTGTCTTCACCAATTCATATTCTTTAAAGATTGGCAATGATTCTATGGCTGATATTTTTTTCACCAATTATGGATGTTCGCAAAAATATTTTATGGATTTTTTACCATGTACTATGAATATAAATATTAGTTAAAACGTATACAGAGATCAATGAAAGAAGATCTGATCTGACAGTAAATTCTAGCATGTCTGCCGTGTGGTGAACAAGAGAATATGTGAAAAATTCCGAGAACGAAAATGTAGTGATGAAAAAAATTAAAAAGTGATTGTGGATACGGCGTAAAACTTAACCGCGAAAAAGGAAAACAGGAATAATAAAATAAGCGAGGAAAAAAGTGACCGAAAATGGTAGCGAACTCTGTACCTTGGAATTGCTATCCCAGCTCGCTCGCGCTAGGCTAAGGCTTACTATGAAGATCCAGCCCGTCGTAAGTGACTTTATCGGGTGCGTGTCAAAATTACGAACTTGGAACGCAATTTGCATAAAAACCACTGATCATAGACGCCCAAAAGGGTGGTTGGTTGTGATCCTGGCATCTAGCGCTACGTACCTACCAAGTTTCAGCAAAATCCGTGACCCCACATACAGGTCCTCCCCTTGTTAGTAGCAAATATGGCTGGGTGATTTGGCGTGAAATGAGCCATAAGTGTGTGTGTATGTACCATTTCTGCTGTTGGCATTTTGTTGTTTGTGTTTGTTCTTCTCTTTGTTGTAGTTTTCAATTTTTATTCTTCGCTTACCATTAGTGTAAATCTCGCACATTTGCTTTATTTTTCTTCATGTTTGCTTTGTTGTTCTTCACGTTTGCTTCTTTCTTTTGTCTAACTGATAACGTGAAATATTTGGAGTAGAGTTTACAATCAACGATGTTGAAAGATTAAATAACCATGCTATACTTTGTCCAATAAATGAGCATTCTAAGAAAATCAATGGAAAAGTGCTGTCTTGGCTACAAGGGGAACATAGAACCTACATTGCAATCGATGTTGTAAAAAATGATAGTGGAGAGGAAGACGCAGACATTCAAGTGAATTTCCCAGTTGAATTTTTTAATTGTTTGAATCCAGCTGGTCTACCACCATATTCCTTAAGCTTGAAAATTGGATCAATTGTTATGCTTTTATGGAATTTGTCAATATCAAACGGGCTTTGCTGTGGAACTCTTACGATAGTCTATTGATTTCAACCAAATGTGATTAAAGTGGAAGTCATTACTGGTTCTATAGCGAAAATCATTCACTTTGTCCCACGTATAACACTTGATACGTCAAATGATCCAGCAATTCCTTTTAACATGCATCACAGACAATTCCTGAACAAACTGTCTCATGACATGGCAATAAATAAATCGCAAGGCCAAACCTTAGCCAAAGTTGGTATTTTTCTTCCTGAGCCTGGCTTTACACTTGTACAAGTCTATGCGGGGTGTTCAAGGGCTCCACATAAAAATTCTTTAAAAATCCAAATTATACCAGGTCAGCAACTGCCAACTGTCACAACAACATTGTAATGTAAATTTCTATATTAAATAAAACACAAAAGGAAATTATCCCATATTATTAAATTGTATACAAAGAAATTTTGCTCGTTAAATAATAGCACAATTGAAATAAGCCCCTAGTCAAAATTAGTGTATATATGTATTTATTAACTGCATAACTAAAAAAAATTTGTTTATACTTGTATGTATTTATTTTTAAAATTTTCATTGGTGTATTTTGTATGTTTATTGTCATTAATGTGTTTAAATTAAGTTATCGTATGTATTAGGAATTCATCTACTGCAAAAAAATTTATTCAGAGAAAGATGTCCTACGTGGCTAACAGCAACTTAAGTTACCATCCAAAAAAGTATGAGAAAATAGTGGCAAAACTATAATACTCGGTATATGAGGTCAATAGAGTCAAAATACAAAGTTTTCATTAAAAAACGAAATTAAATTTTAAAAATAATCTGGCCTTTAATTGGTTAATGAAGTAAAGAGTAAAACATGTTTCATATATGTACCATATAAAATTGCCATACTTGCAGTGGCATGCATGCCTGCATATCTTTGTGGTAATTGACTCATCTTTAACTTCTCTTGTTGGTAAGAGAGAGACTGTAAATTCATGTGTGTTCTTTGGTGAGAGTGGGGAGATTGTTATAGATTCTGCTAACTTAATGATTTGCTCGAATCTGCAGTGGGTTCTAGTTAGTAATTAGTTTAATGAAGCACCATTGATGAGATTGCACTATATTTTATGGACTCCGAAGTGCTGCCTTATTTACTATGTTATCTAAAGCAGGGCTCTCCAAACTACTGTCTGCACAGTGATTTCACCCTGTGCCCAACTTACCTCATATATTTCTTAAGTTTTATGTATTTACCAGCAGGAGCTTCCATTAGATACCATTTATGATATCTAAACGTTATTTTCCAAGTACTTGGATGCAATGTACTTTTAATTTAGGCAAATGACATTACAGAATCAAAAAAAATCTTTAAAATTGCCCTTTGAAATTTTCACACAGCCCAATTAGTCATTAGAAAGGTCGTATGTGGCCCGCACAGTGGTTCATGTAGCCCTTTTGATAAAAATTTTGGTGAATCCTGATCTAAAGCATTCCTTCAATGTTTGAATACCCATTTAATATGGTAAAACATGATTCTAGTCATTCCATTTGACTTTCATATGTGGTAATTTTCTTAAGGTACAACTTTCTGTTGATAATAAAAATTAATTCTGTAAATCCATCATTGCAGTGAATGAATTAGAAAACTATATGGATCCAGCTTATGGTGATGAGACTCCATTGAATGGCAGAGCCAAGTTAGATGTGATTTTAAGTATGGAAGCTGAACTAGAACAAAATTTGAGATATTTTCAGCAGTTGCAGCAGTTAAAGATGGTGTTGGACAGTGAACATATCAAAAGTAAGAATTTATGTTACTTTATAATTATATCTTGTAAAACAGCTTTAAGACTGTTTTCCATGTACCATACATTCAATCTTATAAGCGCCACTGACCTCTAAGAGGGAACAAGAGTTTAAAACAAAATATTCAGAACAAATATTTAACTGCATATACAGTGAAATGTCAGTATAATGAAGTTGTGTGAAAATATATTCGTTACAATGAAATTTTGTTACAATGAAGTGCAATTTTAAAAATTCAAAGGAAGTGCGATATATCCTCCTCCTGATAGTAGTGCCAAAAATAGTTATTCTGAGAATTGCATAGTGCTTAAATTGTCATTGTAATCATAGTAGGAAAAGGAACTACTAGATAATTACCCAGGCTTTGCCCCGGGTTTAGAGTTTCCAAATTTTCATGCACATATCACTCGCTAATATTTTCATTCAAACTCAAGGTAAGTGACCAATATTCCTCTTTAATTGGTATGAACAAATTCAGTATAGACTCAAATGTCGTCCTTGCTGTCCCCTGAGGAATCATCACTGAGTCCATCTTCTCACGACGAATCAGACGAAGAGTACTGTTACAGTCGTCTCTTGCTTAACCCTGCTCTTGGTACGGTGCTGGTAATGCCTTATGAAGTTTCAGATGCAGTACTTGAGTTTTGAGCCACATACTCTGTCGGCTGTGACGGTCTTCCATTTTCCGTTTTTGCAAAACACTTTGAAGGGGAGTATGCTGATTCATAGAATGGCACAAGTTCACAAGCACAGAACCCATTTACTCCATTTTCAACAGAGCAAGCTTTTCCATATGCCTGAGCAAACAGCATTCCAAACTGAAGTTTTGTGATGCTTCTAGCAGGATTCTGCTTAATCCAGGAGTTGCACGCACTGTAGTAGTGTGCCTTAAGTTCTCTGAAGAATGATTTGCCCAGTGGTTGGATGTAATGGGTGGTGTGAGATGGGATGCTGATCATAATGATGTTGTTATCGAAAGCATACTGGAGAACATCTGGATCACTCATGTGTGTAGAATGGCCGTCCAACAGTAAGAGATTTTGTGTTCATGTCTGATCTCTGAAAAACATTGCCTCATCTTTTAAAATGGCCGGACAGTCTTGTCTGGCCGTTTTACAAGATTGAGCACTGCCAAGGAGTTCATCATCTGGTTAATAGAAGGCAGCGGTTAACTGCATCCAACCACGGCATTACTAACACCTGGGACTATGCTTTCAATACCACCAAAAGTTCTTTTCTAATATACAGCTCTTATTTTGAAAACATATTGTATATCAAAGGAACATAAAAACAATATGACTGATTTTGACTTGTATCCAAGCACAGAGGTTCATATATTTCTTTTCAGCAACCAAAAAAAGCGAGAGACAATTAACATAGCACTACTGAACAAACACCATGACTATAGCGAAGAAGCGAGAGCACACTTACAGTTGTTGCACAAACAAGTACCAGAGTAAGTATTGTTTTCATGAAAAAAATCTAATTCGAGATTTCAACGGAAATACATGTTTCAAGGTCCTCGGAACACATTTTGACTATTTTCTTGATGATGTTTGTGGGTGAAATAAATACTTCGGAATCGAGTGAAAGTGAAGAGGAAGGATCCTCTTCGGTTCGTGCTAGCGGCGGCGGATGGTACAGGCGTCGCCGTGCGGGAAGTAGGGTTCTTCCTTATTCTGGTCGTTGCAGTGGCTTTAGGAGCGAAGCAGCCGTACAGATAAATAAGGATTCTTCAGTTGGTGAAGTATTTCTGTTGTTCTTCTCGGAAATTATCAAACTGCTGGTGGAGGAAACTAATAGGTATTACAATCAGTACTTGACTTCATTACGTGACGACGAAGGACCTTCACCACAACCTGACGTGACTTAGAATGAAATGTTTTCCTTTTTGGCAATCATAATACAAATGGGACATGACTTGCGCGACACATTCAAAGACTACTGGTCCACACTAGAACAGTTTGAAACTCCATTTTTCAGAAATGTTATGAGACGTGACAGATTTTTGCACATCCTTAGGTATCTACATTTTTGCAACAACCTTGATCAACCTGACAAAAATGACGAAGATTATGGCAGACTATGGAAATTGAGATCTATCTTTGAGAAACTCAATGATTCTTACGCCATTTATTATAATCCAACGGAAAATTTGGCAGTGGATGAAGTAATTGTACTTTTCAAAGGTAGGGTCATTTTCAAACAGTATATTCCTAAAAAACATAAACGCTTTGGTATAAAGATTTATAAACTTTGCGATGCTACTGGATACACATATGACATGATAGTATATTTAGGGAAGGATAAAAAAATGCTACTGCGACGATGACTGAGACCCATGGAACAGTGACACGTCTCACTTGGAGAGTAGAAGGTGTTGGACATAAGCTGTTTATGGACAATTTCTTCTCATCTCCTGATTTATTTGATGACTTACGTACAAGAAATATTTTCTGCTGTGGGACTGTTCGACATAAACGAAAAGGAATGGCAAAGAATTTTAATGGGAAATCGCTGAAATTAAAAAGGGGCGATATACGTTTTTGGGTGAAAGGCGATTTGACAGCTATTGCATGGAAAGACAAACATGATGTACATATACTAACAAACATGCACAATCCATTAGCAGAGGGAAATTTTTGTGATATACACGGAAATGCTGTAAAACCGCTAATAGTTCAAGACTACAACCGGAGTATGGGTTTTGTGGACAAAGGGGATAGAATGGCGAACAGTTATTCCATCAGTCGGAAGTCGTGGAAGTGGACAAAGAAGTTGTTTTTCCACTTGATGGATGTTACTATTCTTAATAGTTTCGTACTTTCCAAATCACTTGGGCAGAAACTTACACACCGGGAATTGCGACTAAAATTAGTGCGCGATCTTTTGGAAGTGAGTGGAAGGAAATCTCCTCCTTCAATGAGTGGCAGACCCAATCCTGTTGAGACTTGAAGTGCGACATTCAGAACGTTGACCTGAAAAGGGAAAGAATGTACAGTGTCGTGTTTGCTCTAAAAGGAAAATAGTAATACGCACAAGAATTCACTGCGCCAAGTGTGGTGTTGGTTTATGTATTGAAAAATGTTTCCGTTTATATCATACAAAAACGAATTTTTAATGGGTACAAATATAAGAATTACTTTTAATTAACCCTATAATACTCAACTGTATTACTAATTCTACAATCAAACATAGTTGTATATTGTAATAATTAATCATGTTTATTTGTCATAGAGAAGGCCATTTAAATGCCTCGGCCCCTGGAATATACAATTGAGATTTAAACCGGTCCTTTAAAGGTTAATGGAAATGAAAATAGGTAGTATAATCAGTATATTAAGTGCGTTATGTCAGTCGCTCAGAAAAGATAGACACACTACTTCCCCGATATCCGCGAGGGATGCGTTCTGCAAAAACGTCGCGGATACTGAGCCATATGTTTACATTATATCTTAGGATAGGGTCACCATACAAAAGAAGTAATTTCAACAAATTTTATGCATTATTTAGGCTTATTTTTACTGGTAATATCACTTACCGTATTTTTCGGTGTACAAGACGCTCCTTTGTATAGGGCGCACCCATAATTTGGGGCGAATTTTAAGGGAAAAAACATTTTTCCGTAAAACAGACGTTCATTATAAAAATATTGCATAAAAGACTTAAAACATTACAGGTTTACCCAATTATATCTTAAAATTATTTATTACGATAGCTAAAACCATATTCTGATGAAAACAAAAAATCTATTTACCTTATAAATTGCCATCATTCAAAAGTTCCTCCTCGTCAAACCCGAGAAATTCTTCATCGGAACTAGTGTCATTTTTGTATAACTAATGATCTTCTGTTCCATCCAAGGCGTTCCTTATTCCGCTTTTTTTTAAAAGACTTGACGATAATCTCTGAACTGATTCTGGCCCAAGATGCCTTTACCCACTTGCAAACTTGCTTGATCGTAGGTCGCTTAATTCTGCCGGTGTTAGTCAGCTGATGCGTGCTGTCATCCGTGATCCATTTGTTCCATTCTTCTCTCATATTTCCCTTGAATGGCTTATTTAATGAAACATCTAATGGCTGCAGTTGGGAAGTGAGTCGTCCTGGTATTACAGCCAATTCGGTGTTTAAATCAAGAAATAGCTTCTTAACAGGTTCCGTAAGATGAGAGCGGAACTGATCGCAAACCAAAAGAGCTTTCTTCCTTAGAAGAGCTCCTTTCCTTTTTCCCCATACCTTTTCAATCCACATTTTCATTCCATCATTGAACAACTATTCCCGTCGGGGTTTTCTCTTTAGGTATTCTTTTTTGCTTGAAAATTACCATCTGGGGTAGCTTAGTCCCATCAGCACAACTTGCAAGAACTACTGTGTAGTGAGCTTTCTCATTACCACTTGTCTTCACTAAAATACTTCTTTCACCTTTTAAATTTACTGTCCTGTTTGAGGGGGTATCAAATGTGAGTGGAGTCTCGTCCATATTTCCAATTGGACCTAATTCTATAGTATTCTTCTTTCGGCAATTAATGATGAACCGATGGAAGGCCAAAATTTTTTCTTCATATTCTTGGGGCATCTTCTGAGCAAGTTTAGTTCTAGAGTGCACAAAAAGTCCATTATGCTTCATGAATCTATAACACCATGCTGCTTCACCTTTAAATTGACTTACTTTCTTTTTTTTGTCATAAACTGAATCAAGTTAAATCATTACACCACACAAAAGAACACTCCCGTAAAACACTGAGCTCGAGATATACTAGGGGAATTATAGTCGTATTAGGGGAAGGTGGTTATGGAGAGGGAAGCTTAAGGGGAAATGAAACTGGTGCAGCTCTGTAGGATTGCCAACACATACTTTCTGAAGATTCCTGGTGCTCAAGAAATTTAGTGAGCTTTCATATTAAATCAAACAGGATATATATTTTAAGAGTTCTATTATTAAAGTTTCTCTTACATTCCAAATTGTAACAATGTTCGACAAGTGGCTTTTGTAGAGTATTATTACAGATGATTTGAGCCTAATGCAGAAAGAGCTAGAGAGCTGAAAGTTTCAGATTTTGTAGATATGATGAAGAAACCTACAGATAGAATGAGGCTTCTCACCTAAGTGACATGAGTTCGATTCCAGAAATTCTGAAAGTTGCATTTTTTCCATAAGAAAAGCATTGCGCCATTTTTGTAAATTAATTTTGGGCACATGCCCGTAAGCTAGAAAAATGAAATTTTCAGTGTTGCTAGACGGCCACAATATCTATTAAGAATTATTGTTAGTTTTGCTTGCAGTGTCCTGGGTTTGACTCCAGATACCCCGGAATATCTCCCATAAGTTAGCATGGGAAAAAGTTATCCCAGTTTGTAGACCAACCTAATAGGTTTAGGAAGCTGAAATTTTGCAGGTTTATAGAACTTTTCTCATAACCAACTATAAAAATCGAAAATTTCAAAATTGTTAATTTTTAGGGGTTCTTTTAACCCCATTTGAACATTAAAGTTTAATAATTTTTATCTTGGAAACTATATGCTGTAGGTTTGAGTTTTTAAAATCATTTTGTAGCAAATTATACACAGAAAAAAAAAGAAAATTTTGAAAAAGTTAAAAAATTCGACCATTAATGATTCGCAAATGCTTAAACATTTTTTTGAGGTTTATGTATTACCGAATGTGCTACGGATCTGAAATTTTTTTATAGGTAGAATTTGTAAAAAAACGAAATAGGGATTATACAAATTTTGATATTTTTCATATGTTTGGCAGTTAAAAATTCTTAAAGTTTAAACAAATAGATAACTGTTTAGGTACTACGGGATGAGCTAGGAGGCTGAAATTTTCAAGTTATTTACAGAGTATTGTATTTGAACAAATAAACATTTGAATCTTTCCATAAATATATTGCGGCGGCCGTTAAAAACGTTTAAAATTTAAACAATTAGAAAAATATTATTTCACTTCTAGAAGTGCTACAATTTTAAAATCTGGCGGAAATGTGTAGCATTAGTACCCATAATGGAGAAAGTATAAAATTCTTAAAATTGCAAGGTTTGGGGATTGTTTTATTCTATTATTTTTACGTAAGGGAAAAACGAAAATCGCTGCGGAGGTGAAATATTTAGAATTAAAAATATATTTGTAATGATGAAATATCTGTCTGAAAAATGAATGTTTTTCAAGGTGAGATGATATGCTTGCAGTATGCAAGCACCTTCTACTAGTCATTATATATCGACGTTTCTTACAGAGGAGGAGGAGGTGGATACTAATGTTTAGGCACTTCCAGATGAGCTGGAGATTCGAAATTTTTTCTTAGGTCGGCTTTTGTGCAAAACCGACTAGAAAAAACAAAAATCTTGAAAAAGTGCAACAATGCGGACGCTAAAAATTCGCAATTGTTTAAACAAATTTTCAAGGTTTATGTATTTGCGTATGTGCTACGAAGTTCAAATTTTGTTAATAGGTAGAATTCGAAAAAAAAAATAAATACGGATTATACAAATTTTGATATTTTAATTTGTTTGGAAGTTAAAAATTCTTAAAATTTGAACAAATAGATGTCTGTTCAGACATCACGGTATGAGCTAGGAAGCGGAAATTTTCAGGTTATGTACAAAGTAGTGCATTAGCACAAATAAACATTTGAATCTCTCCATTAACATATTGCGGCGGCCGTTAAAAATGTTCAAATTTTAAACAATTTGAAAGATATTGTTTCACTTTTAGAAGTACTACAGCCTTAAAATTTGGCAGAAATGTGTAGCATTAGTACCCCATAATGGAGAAAATATAAAATTCTTAAAATTGCAAAGTTTGGGGATTGCTTTAATCTATTATTTTTACATAACGGAAAAACGAAAATCGCTGCGGAGGTAAAATCTTTAGAATTAAAAAATATTTTTAATGATGAAATCTCTGTCTAAAAAATGAATGTTTTTCGAAGGTGAGATGATATGCTTGCAGAATGCAAGCACCATCTACTAGTATATATATACACCAAAGTATTATTTGTTAACTGTATTACGTAGCATAGAATAGGTTGTCATTTGCATTGCAATTATATTTAAAATTGAACAGTATAACTTGAATATAAATGAAGGACGGAATGCATTTTACGGAACATATGTTGATCTCATGCTGAATAAATCATGCAGGAGCATTAAGAAATATGAATTAGATTAGAAGATACCTGCATCTACTTATATATACAGGGTGAGGCAATAGTCACTATACAGCCACAATTTTACTAACAAAGAAGACATAATAACATAAGCAGACTGAGGATTGTTCAATTAAGAGAAAGCAACTAAATATGACAAAAACAAAATCGTATATCGAAACGATCAAAACCTTACTACGTTTCAATAAAGAAATATCGATTCATAAAAGAATTATCACATGTGCTTGATAAATAATATGATAATAATGAGACCAAATATAGGAAGAATTCAAATATCTTGGTATTACATTAAAAAAAAAGCTGAACAATCAAAAAGGGAGCAATAAACAAAAAACAAATGTTGGCGCACTCCAGCTTTTAGTCGCCGTCGCTCTAATTTAACCTCGAGAGTTAAGTTTTTCCTCTTTCTCCTCTGACCGCTGGTTGTCACTCGTCTTTTTATTTAAAGGGAAAATATAATTTAAACAAAGTTCACTATATTTTCACCTACAAAAGTGTACATAGAACCATCAAGCAACTGCAAATACTGACGTCTTGTGTTGTAAATGCACAGAGGTGCAGCACAGTGGACTTTGTAAATTACACCAGAGCATTAATGCAGAACAGCATTAACTTAAGGAAATGAAAAGGTAGTGATGAGGGTGGCAACAAGGTGTTGAAGGAAGCCCAGCGGACACTTACCAAGTTGGCAGGCTGCTGAGGGCGTATATATATATATATATATATATATATATATATATATATATATATATATATACACGAGGTTGAATCAAAAAGTTCCCCTAAAGTTTCAGTAACAATGTTCCTGCATTCCAAATAATAGCAAAGCATTGTTGCCTAAAACTAGCACTATCTTAGCCATAACAATTCAATACTTCTTAACAATTAACTCATTTGTTATAATATAAAAGCAGTTTTTCTAACCCATTAATTCATGGGTATGGATAACTTAAAGTTTGAGATTCGAGTAAACGTAAAGTTTTTGACAAAACTTGGCTGGAAATCGAATGCCATTATTCAGGCTTTGCAAAAAGTTTACAGGGATGATGCATCTTAGAAAACTGCAGTTTATGTATGGATTAAATGGTTTAAGCTTGGACAAGAAGACGTTAAAGATGACTATCGAAGTGGAAGACCATCAACGTCGGTCAATGAAGAAACTGTGGTCGCCGTCCAATCAATTGTGAAATAAGATAGACGAATTTCAGTGCAAATGATAGCCAACCGTTTGGACATCTCATATGGCTCAGCTCAATCAATCTTCAAAGATAGTTTAGGATTAAGCAAGCTTTCTGCTAGATGGGTACCGAAAGCCTTGCGCCCTGAACACAGGCTCAGAGAGCTGACCATACAGTTGAGTTCCTCAACCGATTTGATCCAGACCCAGAAGATTTCTTTCACCGAATAGTGACTGGTGATGAAACATGGATCTACCAGTACGATCCGGAAAGCAAAATTCAATCTAAACAATGGTTACCAAGGGGGTCAAGTGGGCCAATAAAGTTCAAAGCTGAACGATCAATCAAGAAGGTTATGGCAATTGTTTTTTGGGATAGTGAAGGCGTAATCATGGTCGATTTTCTTGAGGGGCAATGGACAGTAACAGGAGGTTATAAAGAACAAGTTTTTAAAAAACTGAATGCTGCTCTTACAAAAAAAGACCTGGGAAACTGCATCGGCGAATTCTGCTTCACCATGACAATGCTGCAGCACATTCATCTACGGTATCAAGAGCTGTGCTTCGAGAATTGCGCTGGGAAACGTTGTCTCACCCACCCTACAGTCCAGACTTGGCTCCTTCGGACTTTTTTCTGTTTCCCAAATGAAAGGAGCACATCAAGGGAGTTCGCTGGGAATCGATATCTGAGGCCAAACAAGCAGTTTTGAAGTGGTTTCATTCAAACGATCAAAATTTCTACAAAAATGGGTTAGAACGATGGCGACATCGAATGGAAAAGTGTATAGAGTTAAATGGTGAATATGTTGAAAAATAACTCCAAAATAAATGGTTCTTTTTGAGTTTCTTTTGTTTTTATATGATAATTCCGGGAACTTTTTGATTATATATATATATTGTAACGAGACCAGACCGATAACGGACTTTGCTGTTCATTTTATTTTGTTTTTGCGCGCAGCCAACAGGGTGCGCGTCAGTTCTCTCCTCTCTTGTGGAAGCTTACGTAGTGTAGTGTGCGCCCCAGGCGATTAAAGGTGTTTGTGTTTTTACGCGTAACTTTCATTTGTGCCCTTTCCTCTCCGAGAAACCCTAGCCCGTCACAATATATATATATATATATATATATATATATATATATATATATATATATATATATATATATATATATATATATATATATATATATATATATATATATATATCCTATATCCCACGTTTTACATGGGCCTCACCAGCAATCCGTTAAACATCCGTATGAACGGTCACTGGAATAGCGTTATTCTCATACAGTTGCATTACACGCCATTGCCCATATGTCCCCTTCAATAGTTGTTACAATATAAGGGCTATTTGCGCCTTACCCAATGACACTCCTGCCTCCCTTCTCTGACAATGGAAACTCAATCCTCTTGACTCTTTCTCCCCTCCCTGGCATCAACCTCCGCTGACCCTATTGGCCCCCTTATAATGTCCCCTTAGTTACATTGTAGCTATTCGCGCTTTACCTTACCACATTCCCTCCTTATTGGCCATCCACCCTTCCCACTCCCCATCTCCTCCAATCATCAACCTTCTCACATCATCCTGTCATTCCCCATCCAGTGTGTCCCTTTTAGTTACTCTCCCTCCATCGCTGATGCAGGGCATATGCCCGAAAAGCTTTCATGTTTGTGTACATGTTTATTTCTGTGTCTCTCTCTGACGCCCCAGCAGCCTGCCAACTTGGTCCTCAAATTGGTGTCCACTGGGCTTCCTTCAACACCTTGTTGCCACCCTCATCACTACCTTTCCTTTTCCTTAAGTTATATATATATATATATATATATATATATATATATATATATATATATATATATATATATATATATATAATTATATATAGACGTTCCTTACAGAGGAGGATATAACATATACGAGGGCCATTTTTAAAGTAAGAACCGTTTTGTCATAAAAAAATAAAAACTTTATATATCCAAATAATTTTATTGCTACTACTACGTACTACATTTCTTTATTTTTTCACATAGTCCCCATAGAGATCCAGGCATTTGTTCATTCGTGGCACGAGCTTGACTATCCCCTCATCATAGAAGTCAGCTGCCAGTCCATCCAACCAACCCACAACTGTTTGTTTCACTTCTTCATCAGTTTCCATTCGTTTGCTGCCCAAATACTCCTTCAGTCTTGTGAAAAGATGGAAGTCCGAAGGTGCCAGGTCAGGACTGTAGGGAGGATGGTCGAGGATTTCCCTATCAAATTTCTCCAACAGCGCTTGCGTTTTTGGTGCAACATGTGGCCGTGCATTGTCATGAAGCAAACACACTCCCCTAGTGAGTAGGCCGCGCCGGCGGTTTTGGATAGCGTGCCGTAGCCTTGTCAATGTTTCACAATATGTGTTTGCATTGATGGTTTCTCCGCCAGGCAAGAAGTCAACGAAAAGAACGCCTTTCCTGTCCCAAAAAACGGTGGCCATGATTTTCAGAGTTGAAGGTGTCTGCTTGAATTTTCGTGGTTTTGTCGGAGTGTGGGGGTGATGCCATTCAAGAGACTGTCGCTTACTCTCTGGCGTGTAGTGTGAGACCCAAGTCTCATCTCCCGTCACGATATGGTCCAAGAATTCATCACCATCTCTGAGGTAGCGTTCCAAAAACGACAGAGCAGCACCCATGCGTTTCTGCTAACGTGAGTCTGTGAGCATTCTTGGAACCCACCTGGCACAAATCTTTCCATATTGGAGGTGAACTGTGACAATCTTATAGAGGACAGATCGTGAAACATTTGGAAAAGCCTCATGAAGCTCATCAATAGTGAAGCGCCTGCTTTCACGAACGTGCGCATCGACCTTGTTTTTCAAGTCCTCACTCATGACGACAGACGGGCGTCCAAATCGTGTATCATCGTGCACATTTGTCCTTTCACCATTAAACAGACGACACCACTTTCATACATTCCCTTCGTTCATTAAACCTTCCTCATACATTTCCACAAGTTGGCGATGGATTTCGGCAGGGCGAATTTTTTTTGCATTCAAAAATCTAATCACCGAATGCACTTCACAATCGGTGGGATTAGTGATAGACATGGTTCTTTATAAAGCACTGTGAAAAATCAACAACTCACTCAAATGCTCAGCGCACACTGAGGACGTGGCCGGGGCCCTAGAGAGAGCATTCAACCTTGAGACGTCTCCGTTCAATGACCTGCGCGGGTAGGGTGCGCAAACGGTTCTTCCTTTTAAAATGACCCTCGTATAATAATATTTTATTATCCGTGTGACCTTACAAAAAATATTGCAGGTATAGGAGTCGTCAGAAGAGAAAAACTGGATACACAAGTGATAAACATTCAAATACAACAATGAATTGGAATACCAAGCAAACAAGAATACCATATACCTATACATGAATGGAAAAATCCTCTAATTTAGGATGATACAAAGGAAATACAAAAATTAAACAAAAATCACAAAATAAATAAATAAACAGGATCATGACAACATGTATTCATTCACATCATAAAAACAATTTTCCATTAGTAATTTTTTTACCTCAATTTTGAATCTACTGATATTTTTAATGAGTTTGATACCCTTTGGCAGTTTATTGTATAGTTTGGATCCCATTGAAACAGGTCCTCTATAAGCCATCAATCTTTTATGAAACCCTAAATATAGGAGGATACTAATGTTTAAACACTTCCAGATGAGCTGGAGATTCGAATTTTTTTTCTTAGGTAGGATTTTGTGCAAAATCGACTAGAAAAAACGAAAATCTTGAAAAAGTGCAACAATGTGGCCGCTAAAAATTCGCAATTGTTTGAACAAATTTTCAAGGTTTATGTATTTCCGAATGGAGCTGAAATTTTTTTTGGAGGTAGGATTTGTAAAAAAACGAAATAGGGATTATAGAAATTTTGATATTTTAATTTGTTTGGGGGGAAGAGGTAGGGTGGAGAGGGGGGGAGGGGGGGGAGAGAGCAAATTAAGTTAATATAAAAGTCGTAATTAAAAATGTAAACATTTGCATCTGGCATTGACGGATGAAAACCGACAAGAAGCTGTATTTTTTAAGGTTAACAATGTTTTTAATTAATATTACACTTAATTATTTGCATCCATGGAACCTGTCCTCATTAACATAATAGCCTCGTTTTGCACAAATTTTGCTTAGTGCAAAATTTTCAGGAACCTTTCTGTTACATAAAGCAAGTTATGGTTGTACCTCTATCATATCAACTGAAAATTGTGAGTTATTCATTAGAATTAACATGTCAATGTTCATCCACATTATTTGTGTAACTAACTAAAGAAAAATATCATGTGTTTAAAGTCCTAAGTTACTATTAATAATTTCATCATTATTTCAGATGTTCCTGCTTTACAAAGCAAATTGGAAAAATTAATTGTCATTGAACTGGAGAATAAAATAAGATTTGAAAATGTATCAAAGGAGATCCATGACATGATACAGCAGTACAATGACATTGTATCCTTTAATTACAATTGAAATTGGAGAAGAACGTTCAGCAAGCTGTGACTGGAGAGTCAGTGGCTGGCGGGCCGATTTTGCTGAATCTCTAATTCAGGATTGATTTGCTGGGCTTGGGCATCCTTCGTTTCATATAAATAATTTATGCACACCTACCTCGATTTGGGTTCATATATGTTTGATAACTTTAAAAAGGTTTAGTTGCTTGTTTACTCTTCTACAAGCTCCAATAAAATTATTAATTTTATTATGTCCACCCTTGATTAGGCTGACCACATTCCAAGGAAGAAAAACTGGGATATAATTTGGACAATATTTGAATTTTAGTCTTTTATCATTATGCTCAGCCCCTGGCCCCTTACCGAGCCCAACACTATCTGACTGGCTTGCTTCACTCTTCAATTAACTTTCATTATAATTTTATGAACCTTGGAAATACAAAATACATATATCTGGTTCTTTCATAACATGGAATCACTAAAATACTTTGTTTTTTAATAGCAAAAATTCAGATAATGTGGATTATGGTTCACAATATTGCAGTTTGGTCTGACCTTGGATGTTGAATGCCTGATTGTTGAGTGAGATATAGACATGTTACAAGGCCGTAGTGTTCTTTTCATAAGCTTAGGTAATCGACAATAGTAATATTTGTAGACATATATGTGTGCAGAGGAAAGAGGTTTGAGAATTTTGAGAGAACATAGTGGAGAGGTGGCTGAAAGGGTATGGGATGCAAACCTCCTTTTGCTATGCGAAGCAAGGCTCATATATCACAGACAGGGTTATTACCTCAAAATCCTCACTAACCTGGAGATTTTCAAATCTGACACGGAGATTTTTCTGATGTGACTTGGAAATTTCTTAATCTGACCCAGAGATTTTTACAGTTGAAATATTTCACTGTTTTGACTCTAGCAAAATGAAACTAGGCATATGGTTTCTTTGTTGTGACTAGAATTTCGGATTTTTCCAAAGGTTGTAGCCAATGCTCTATATTCATGCCAAATTTCAGCTCTGTAGCACTTCTAGAAGTACCTTAGGTTTTATATGATATACAGGTGTGTGTGTGTGTATATATATATATATATATATATATATATATATACAGTCAAACTCGTTTATAACGAGCACGGTTGTAACGAGTTCACGGCTATAGTGAGCAAATGCTACCTCCAAGATAAGTTTACGAGCATTTACATACAAATATTTCACGTATATAACGAGCACGCTTCACGGATATATCGAGCAAACTTTGACCACTTCTCACTGTCTCAAACGCGGTGGCGGTCAGCCCCTTAAATCCTCATAGTGACCCAAAATATGTAACCTTGTGTTCTTGAGTCCAGCCTCTACACCCTATCCCTCGGGGAGGTTAAAGACCGCGGCGTTGTTGTTAAAAAATAATCCCTTCGTCCAAACCAAGAATTCCCAACTTGCAGGTACAGTGGCACTCGCGGAGGTCCTTTGTCCTCTCCTCCCAACCCCCAGCTCTTTTACAGCCAGGAGGTTGTGTTTGGAAGGGGGTAAGGGGCTGAGGGCATGTACAATGGCGCCCACCCCTGTCGCTCAGCCGAATGCACCTAACACCCTTTCCCACGTAAAGATGGGAAATCCCACGTTTAATCCGTCTCCTCATTAACTCTTCCTGGAATTGGTATGCTCACAGTTTGCAAAGAAAGTTCGTAGCGTTGATCACAAAAATCAGTTGAGATTTTGCCCTTGAACGAGTAACATGTCCGTACATAAAAGGAAGTGTTTGTCTATTCGCGAAAAGGTTGATATTATTCGAGAGTTAGAACGTGGTAAAAAAATGTTGAAGTGTGTAAAAAATTTAATTTATCATCGTCTACGGTTTCAACCTTATGGAAAAACAAAGAAGCGATTTTATATGCACTAGAGAACAACCTAACAACGAACAAGAAAATGAGGAAGTGCGACTTGGGTAGTGATTAAGGATGCATCTGTGATTAAATTTTATATGTACGTATGTTTACTTAAATTTTCTAGTTTATTCTCATTTTTAGGTTTTTTTCATAAATTTACTAAATAACCTTTCTGTTTATATAATCACTTTTACTTCTTATGTCTTATTTCACCATACGCATGCATGCTTTTGCCTTCACGGATATTAAGTTTAACGGCTATAACGAGCAAAACTAAACGGTCCCGTGGCGCTCGTTATAGCCGAGTTTGACTGTGTGTATATATATATATATATATATATATATGTATATATATATATAAAATAAAAGCAACGAAAGGTTGAGAGGGATAGGAAGGAGACAGTGAACACTTACCATACGGTGGTAGACGTCCACAGTGAGAGAGGAAGGCTTGTAATTTGAAGCTTTCGGGCAACACACGCCCTTCTTTAGCGAGAGAACAATGGAAACTAAAAGTAAGCGTAACACTGGAGGTAGGGGTTCGGGAAAAGAGGGGTGATTGGAGTGGGAGTGTTAGCGAAGGTTTAAACCTGGTAAGGTGAGGGAGCGGAGGATGTCAATATGGGGTAGTTCCCATTGACGGAGTTGTGGCATGGGGAAATTATTTGGAAGAGCACAAATTGTTTTTACTGTGAAGCAGCTATTGAAGGGAAGCTTCAAATTACAAGCCTTCCTCTTTCGCTGTGGATGTCTACCACCGTATGGTAAGTGTTCACTGGCTCCTTCCTATCCCTCTCAACCTCTCATTGCTTTTATTTTATCTTATCTCTTTTTCCGTATCGTTGTATTATATTATTCCTTCCCTCTATTTTCTTCACGCTATCCACTCCCTACAACATGTTTCTGTTTTCTTTCATTTCTCTTTAGGGTTTATTTCCCCTTTGTCTCACTATTCAAGACTTTCTACGCTTCCGCCGCCACCTACATAAATTCACATCCCTCACCTGCCAAATTAGGTTTCTTGAATCTTGCCTAGCCCTTGGAATCACTCCCAACGGTCTCACAATCAAAATACCCCTATCAGGTCTTCCCCCCCTTATTCGGCCCAAAATTGCCGCCGAAAGACATTTATTTTCGATGTCCCTCACCCGCTCAGTCCTTCATGAATATGAATCCCTTGCTACCTTCCATTTCAATGTTGCTATTTCCCTACAAGAACAAATCATTAAATCCTCTCCGGCCTCCCGCGAGGACATTGTAGGTGCGTGGAAAGATGCGGACAGAAACAAACTAAGCCATGAGACCCGACTCATGAGAAAACTTTCCTGCCTTTGCATGAAGCATTTCCAGATGGGCCTTCCCCTTCCTTTTACCCCTCCTCACCAGGGGAACACAACCCACCCTCCGCCTCCCCTCCTCGGGCAGAAGCCCAGCTTGGCCGACCTTCTTGGAATTCCCATTCCTCCCCCTCTATACAAAGTAAAACTCACACCAAGGTGCTGCGACCCTAAACTGCAACATTCCGCCAAAACACTGTCCCAGCCTTTACGCAATCTTGACAAGGAGGACATTGTAAATCTCTCCACGCATGACCTTAGCCCCGCAGAACGCAAATTGCTCTTCCTGGGACTCCTTCTCTCCCACCCCGAAGTTCGACCATTTCTGCCTTCTAGCTTACACTCAATCCTATGCCCGCTTCCTTCGTCTGAAACTAACCTTCAATACCACTGCATCCCCAAATCCACCCACTCCCATCAACCCAACCGAGCCCCTTTTCCTATTCAAACCTCCATCCCAACACATACCCCCTACTCTCCCCTCACACCACCCCATTGAGCTTTACGTTTCTTATATTTCCAATGCTATCTCTCACCCGGACTTCCTGAAATCTCTCGATCACCACAATAATCTTTCCAGAGACCAAAGACATGCTTTATCCCAACTTAGGTCAAACAAAAATATTATAATTTTACCCGCAGATAAGGGCTCTACCTTGGTAATCCTTGATAGGGAGGATTACAACCAAGAGTCTCTTCGCCAACTCTCGTACCAATCATCCTACCGCCCCCTCACCTCTAATCCCACTAACCGCCACACCTCTGATATTTCCACTTTCCTTCACACAGCGGGAACACATGAAGGACTATCCGAGGATGTAACCGCTCTACTCGTGCCCCCTCACCCCCGTACCCCCAACTTTTACCTCCTTCCCAAAATCCATAAACCCGGAAATCCAGGTCGCCCGATCGTCGCGAGCTTCGATTCGCCAACTGAGCGAATCTCCTCCTTTGTCGATCATCACCTAAAGCCTCTCATTCAACAGTTCCCCTCCTTCGTCCAAGACACTAACCACTTTCTCCAATGCCTAAAAGCACTCCAGTACCCACTCCCACCAAACACCATCATGGTTACCTTAGATGTTTGCTCACTTTACACCAATATGCCCCACACCGATGGTCTTGCTGTTCTTCGAACCTGCTTTGACAACAGGTCAGGAGAGAAGAAACCTTCTACTGCCTTCCTCACTTCACTGGTGGAAATGGTTCTCACCAAAAACAACTTCGCGTTCGGAGGGCACCATTTCATTCAAATGAAAGGAACCGCAATGGGCACTCAGATGGCTCCCTCCTATGCCAACTGCTTCCTGGGTGAATGGGAATCCCAGCTCCTTGAATCTTCTCCCCAAAAGCCCCTCCTCTGGCTCCGCTTCATTGACGACATATTTTTTCTGTGGACCGATGGGGCAGAATACCTTAATTCCTTCCTTCGGACAGTTTCCACCCATCCCACCCTCTCTTTCACTCATCACTCTTCTACAACATACTCCACGTTCCTCGACGTTAACCTCCTTCTCCGTAATGGACGCATTGAGACCTCGGTGCACATCAAAGATACCAACCACCTACAGTACCTCCACTACACCAGCTGCCACCCACAACACACAAAGAAATCTCTTCCTTACTCCCTCGCCAGGCGTAACTTTAGAATCTGCTCGGATAGCACCTCGCTATCCAATTATTGCGCCTTACTCCTTGAGGCTTTCCTCAATCGAGGATACCCTGCCGACTTACAAGGGGAGGACCCATACGTGGGGTCATGGATTTTGCTGAAACTTGGTAGGTACGTAGCGCTAGATGCCAGGATCACAACCAACCCCCCTTTTGGGCGTATATGATCAGTAGGTTTTATGCAAATTGCGTTCAAAGTTCGCAATTTTGACAGGCGCCAGATAAAGTCACTTACAACGGCTTGGTTCTGCATCGTAAGCCGTAGAGCTGGGCTAGCAATTCCAAGGTCTGGAGTTCGCCACCATTTTCGGTCACTTTTTTTTCCTCGCTTATTTTATTATTCCTGTTTTCCTTTTTCGCGGTTAAGTTTTACTCTGTATCCACAATCACTTTTCAATTTTTTTCATCACTGCATTTTCGTTCTCGGAATTTTTCACATATTCTCTTGTTCACCACACGGCAGACATGCTAGAATTTACTGTCAGATCAGATCTTCTTTCATTGATCTCTGTATACGTTTTAACTAATATTTATATTCATAGTACATGGTAAAAAAAATCCATAAAATATTTTTGCGAACACTGTAATCGATGCTATTAAAGATATATATGGATGTCAACAAGGTGTTGGGATGAGGAAACCCAGTGAGCACTCACCAATCAGACGACTTCAGGTTGGCGAGGCCCCGGGGATGTCGAAGCGACACACGTAAAATAACACAAAAACACAGAAACATCACAAACGTAAAGCTTTCGGAACTACTCCTTCTTCAGCTACAGAGAGAGAGTTCTGTTATATATATATATATATATATATATATATATATATATATATATATATATATATATAACAGCTTACGGAAAAGGAAAGGTAAAATTAATGTATGGATGGCAACAAGATGTTGGGATGAGGAAGCCCAGTGAACACTCACCAATCAGACGACTTCAGGTTGGCGAGGCCATTGGGGATGTTGAAGCGACATACGTAAAAGAACACTAAAACAACACAGAAACATCACAAACGTAGAAGCTTTCGGAGTTATTCCTTCATCAGCTACAGAGAGAGAACTGATGGCAGTGACACTGGGTGGAGGCATGGGAGTGGAAGGGTAGTGTGGAAAGGTCAAGGATTGGAGGATACGGAGGGGGTTGGGGATTGGTAGGGGGTTGGGAGAAGACAGAAAGGTAGTGAAAAGCTATCGAAGGTTGAGGCCAGGGGGAGTGAAGGAGTTTAGGAGATGGATATGCGAAAGCTCCCACTGACGGAGTTGGGGAGCCGAAGCATTGTCGGGGAGAGCGCGAATGACTCTCACTGTGAAGCAGTTATTAAACTTTAAATTATGTTGGTTTGCATGAACGGCCACCGGCAGCGGTCGTTTGAGAATGACGCTGTTGCGGTGGCCGTTCATGCGGATGTTGAGGGGATTGCTGGTAAGGCCAACATAAAAGGCAGGACATTGGGTGCATCTAAGGAGGTAAATGATTTTGCGGGTGGTGCAGTTTGTGGTAGAAGTTATGGGGTAGGTGATGTTGGTTGTGGGACTGGAGAAGGAGTTGCAGGAGGGGGTTTATTGGGCATGTGAGACATCGGGGTCAACCGCAGGGGTAAGATCCGGCAGGGTGTAAAGGCGTGGGTGCTGGGGGTTCTTTCTTCCATAGAATATTTGCCAGATTAGGAGGATGGCGGAAGGAGAGCATCGGTGGTCTAGGAAATGGAATCTAATGAGGGGAGTATGTGAGGATAAGGTGGGCGGCTTTTAGGATATTTTTCAGAATGTCGTGGATGCCGGGGAAATAAAGGGTGGTTAGGGTGAGTTGGGGGGTGAAATCGGTGGTGGTGTGGGTATTGGGGTGGGAGTTAGGGGTGGCTGGTGCGACTGCCCGCCGGATTTGGTCTCGGATCAGATCCGGTGGGTATCTGCGCTGTAAGAAGGCATGTTCGAGGGTGGAGCAGTACTCGGACAGAGAATCTCTGTCGGAGCAGATTCTCCGCCCTCGTCGGGCTAGGGCGTAGGGAATAGAGGTTTTGGTGTGGAGTGGATGGCAGCTGTCGAACTGGAGATATTGAAGGCAGTTGGAAGGCTTGAGGTGCACGCTGGTGTGGATTTTGTTTTCCCGGATGGAGATATCGACATCCAGGAAGGTGATGTTGGAGGCAGAGGAGTGGTGGGTGAAGGAAAGTGTGGGGTGGGATGAGAGGCATTGTAAAAAGGATTGTAGGGAGTCGGTTCCATGCGTCCAGAGAAGAAAAATGTCGTCAATATACCTCAGCCATAGGGATGGTCTGGGGAAAATGTCAAGAAAGCGTTCCTTCTATTCACCTAAGAAGACATTGGCATAGGAGAGCGCCATGCGAGTACCCATCGCGGTACCTTTTATTTGTAGGAAGTGGCCCCCTTCCGAAAGAGAAGTTGTTTTTTTGGAGCACAATTTCAGCCAGCTTCGTTAGGAAATGGGAGGATGGTCTTGTGTCAGGTGGTCTGGAGTCCAGCAATTTTCTCAGGGCGAACAGTCCTTGGTTGTGAGGGATGTTGGTGTAGAGGGAGCAGACTTCTATAGTGGACATAATTGTGTTAGGTGGGAGAGGGGAAGGGAATGATTTTAGGCATTGTAGAAAGTGGTTTGTGTCTTTGATGGATGGGATTTGACGGACAAGAGGTTGTAGGTGGGAGTCAACAAAGGCAGAGATGCGTTCCGTGGGAGAATTAAAGCTGGCAACAATGGGGCAGCCGGGGATGTTGGGTTTGTAGCTTTTTGGGAGAAGGTTGGGGTCGGGGGTGTGTTGGGGATCATCAGGGAAATGGTGCAATCAGGGAGGCCTTCTTGTTTTCCCACGGATCGCAGATATGCAGAAATTTCGGAGGAGTGGCGGTCAGTGGGGTTGGAGGGGAGAGGAAGGTAAGAAGTTTGGTCAGATAGTTGGCGGAGGGCTTCGTCGTTGTAATGCGAGCGGTCCATTACCACGGTGGTGGTACCTTTGTCTGCAGGGAGGATAATAATTTTGTCGTTGCGTTTCAACGTAGAAATTGCGTGTCTTTCTGATTTCGTCAAATTGTCGTTGTGGTCAAGGAGGTCGGGAAAGTTGGGCTGGGCGACTGCGTGAATGATGTAGTTAGCATATTGCTCAATGGGATGGTGGGGAGGAAGAGAGGGGGATGTGTTGGGAAGGGGGTTTGAAGGCAGAAAGGGATTGTGGAAGTGAGTCAGGGAGGATGAGGAGTCAGATGTGGGTGGGGCGGCTTTGAGGCGGAGTAAACGTACGAAGGCTTGTAGGTCGGCAAGGAGACAAAAATGGTCAAATTTTATGGTGGGGCAGAAGGAGAGGCCACGAGAAAGGAGGGCATTCTCGGCGGGGTTAAGAGCATGAGAGGAAAGGTTCAGGACGTCATCTGGCTGGGGGGGGTCCTGCGGAGAATTGGGATGCATCCTTGGTTCGTGGGTTGAATCAAAGGGAGACCTCCTGAGAGAGTGTAGTGGGGGTGGAGTGGGGACTCCCAAAAGGTCGGCCAAGGAGGGTTTTTGGGCGAGGAGAGGCGGGGGAAGGGGGATGTCAGACTTACCAGCTGGGAAGAAGGGGAGAGGTAGGCCGAGCTGGAGGTGGCGGACGCACATAAGGGAAAGTTTGCGTATGAGTCTGTATCGGTTGGCTGCGATGTCCTCTGCAGCTCTACGGAAAATGGCGTCAAGGTCAGCGGTGGAGTTTGGGGAATGATTGAGTTCGTGTATGAGAATTATACATTTCTCAAAGTGCATGTTAGAGAGTGATTTATAGTGGCGTAAGATTAGACGGACAATGTTGAGGGACATGAGGTGATATGTAAGGGCGAAAGATGAGCGGATAGCCGGGGGAAGGCCCGATAGGGGGATTCTCATGGTGAGACATTTGGGGGGGGAGGCCTAGTTCTAGGCAGCCATTGAGGAATTCAATCTGGCAAGTTAATGATGTATGTTTGCGGAGGTGATAACGGAAACGGAAAATGGTGGAAGGAGAAGTATAAAAGATAAAGGCGATAGGAAAGTTGGTAAAGGAGAAAGGATGACAGACACGAAAGGATAAGGTAAAATAATATAAAAGCTTACGGAAAAGGAAAGGTAAAATGGATATATGGATGGCAACAAGGTGTTGGGATGAGGAAACCCAGTGAACACTAACCAATCGGACGACTTCAGGTTGGCGAGGACCTGGGGATGTCGAAGCGACATACGTAAAAGAACACTAAAACAACACAGAAACATCACAAACGTAGCAGCTTTCAGAGTTATTCCTTCTTCAGCTATTGAGAGAGAACTGATGGCAGTGACACTGGGTGGAGGCATGGGGGTGGAAGGGTAGTGTGGAAAGGTCGAGGATTGGAGGATACGGAGGGGATATATATATATATTAAAAAGTTCCTTAGGATAGAGAACAACATTTGATACAAGATAGTCCTCGAGACTATAGCTTTGGGGATAAAAATTCGAGAATCACCTAATCTTTTGATACTGTTCCATGCATATTTCCCATAAAGAATGCCCTTGAAATCTGTGTATTCCATTTATGGAGTATACGTTTCCGTCTCTTTTTTGTAACTGTTATTCACTCCACATTCCCCATGCTGTTATTTGTATGGCAGCACATGACATGCACTGACTTATTACTTTCTCATATACGTAGTATATTGAGAATGTATTGTTATCGTGAAAAAATTCGACTTTGAGATTTTGATAGAAATGCGTTTTAGATGTCCCTGAGTCCATAAAAGTGGTTTTCGCCATGCCGTATGTCTGTCTGTCTGTTGGTCTGTTCGCCAATATAGGGCCCAAATGCATGCATGAAATCGAATGATATTTCGTATTTGTGCAATATATCATCTTTTGCAGACCCTTTTTTCATAAAAATGATATTGTGGAAAAATTAAGGTTAGTTTATTCGTGGCAATTTTTTGAAAAAATTTATTTACTCATAAATGGCCTTAGAGAATTTGATTAAAATCATACCAATTGTAGAGCCTGATGTCACAAATAATACTGCATAAGCCATATATCTCTTGACCACTATATGCCATCCAGTGACATTACAATGTATGCTAAGCTACCTTACCTAAGCCTTATGGCATCATGCCTCTGCCGCGATGCATTCCAACTTTTACTACAGCCTTACGGTTAAACTAAATTGAATGACATGTCATATTTTTTGGATAATATCATTCATAAAAGACATTCTGATGAGATAAATGATATTGCGCAACAATTAAGGGTACTTTATTCTTGGATATTTTGAAACAAAATTCAATTTACTCAAAAATGGCTTTAAGGATTCCGATTAAAATCCATTCAAATGTCCAGCCTGATGTCACAAATAATACTAACTAAGTCATATGTCCCAAAACTACTGCATTTCGTCCAGTGGCATTATTTCTATACAAGATGCTCAGCACACGCATCAGAGAGGGGAGTTAATTTCTGGGCAAAAAGTGTAGTGAGATCAAACGTATATGAGAAAGTTTGTGCAATGTATATTGTGCTGTTTATTTTTTGAACTTGTCCTCTGGAGTTGTGATTTGCTCTCCCTTTTCCCCACTGTCATTGGCATTGCTGTTACTCAATGTGTCCAGAATTATTATTATTAATATTATTAGTGATTTTAAAAAAATAGTTACAAAATCATACAAATGTCAAAATTTTCAACAAACATTTGTTGAACCCAGCTTTAAATCGCTAAGTTAAGAAGAGGGTTGCACTTAAGGGACAGTCCATTTCACTTGCATCAGGGAGAGTATACTCTCTTACATCAGTGATCATTGCCAACTTAATTTCCATTTTTACATTCTCCATATGTAGTCTAGGAAAGAGTATAGTTTTCATGAAAAAAATCGAATTCGAGATTTCAACGGAAATACATGTTTTGAGGTCCCCTGAACATGTTTTGACTATTTTCTCGATGTTGTCTGTTTGTGAGTGTGTTTATGTGACATACTTTGTGGGTGCTTTACAGTGGCGTCGCGTGCCCATTTAGGTTGGGTGTGCTTTTATCGGGGAGGGGGGTATGCAACCCGCGCTACAAAATTCACGTGGTAATTTGAACGTACGATTGCATTTTTATCGACGTGTGAAAGTTTCAAGAGAGCATAGCGCAGCAGCGCTCTTCTTAATTGGTCTAATGCAATTAATCTTAGAATAATTTTGAATACTTTAATTTACTAACTGATATGATTTTAACTATACAATCCATAATTATGGACAACACAAGGGTTCCCCGTCAAATAGACTTGAGCTATGCATCACGCGCGCCGTTTATGTGAGAATGGTTAACGCTTCGTTGTGAGAAGATACTAGAGTGAGGTACGAATTATCTGTATTTTGTTACGATTTTTAAATATGTACAACCATATAATACGCACAGAAATCTGAAAAAGTAATCACTTGGGAAAATATTATTTCCCGGATTGAATCAAAGAAAGGCTTAAAAAACTCATTTTACTTACTTATTTATACACCAGTTCCAATCTCCTGTTTTGCCTTAGGAATTTTGTTAGCACATCATCATAAAATGAAGGTCTTTTCTTCAGTTCCGCCAGCAATGTCTTTTCAATGGCGAGTGAACTTAGGCCGCATAACCTTTCCTGCGTTTGTGTTCCTCTATAACACGTATGTATTCTCTTCATAGCCGAAAAAGAACGCTCGACTGTAGCAGTAGAACTCGGAATCGTCATGATAAGTTCCGCTAATTTATAAATCTCCTTGAATGCAACCTGAAGCTGATTTTCTTACATGAATTTTAATAGGCGATGCACTGGTTTCCTCGCAAATTCATCAGAAGAAAAGAGCACTTTTAGTTCATTTTTTAGGCGAACGTAGTTAAAAACCGGTCCGTAGAAATCCTTTAATTTTTCTAGAATACCATCAGGAAAAGTTTTCGCATACTGATCATATCTTTCGCTACAAAGGAGTTGAAAAAACTCAAGTTTCGAAAGTGAAGAGTATCTTTCTTCCATCTCCAGGCACAAGCAGTCGACTATTCTCTGGTATAATCGAAGGCACGCGCTCTTCTCCTCTTCTATAGATCCTTCGTCTTTTAGGCTTCGACGACTCAACCGTATGCTTTTCCTTTGCAGAAACCCAAATATCATCAAATCCATGTTCCTTGTCATTCCTAAGCTATTTCATAGTATCATGCACTTTTTTACAACAGTACAATATGTCATAGGATGATGTTTGCAATATATTATTCAAAACATCAATATAGCCAAACAGAACAGAAAAAATTTCTAGCAAAAAAATTGTTTGAAAATCTTGCAAGAAATACATAAAACCACGAGCTTTGATTACAGCATCCACGTCCCAATCCCCAGAATTCTCCACAATGTGTTCAAAAAAGGCAATAAGTTGACTTCTGTGGCGTTTTACTGTGTTTGATAAACGGGAAGTAAAATTCCATCTGGTTGGTGCGACGGACGGTAATTTTTTAGCAACAAAATCTTGCAAAGCATTTACTCTTTTCTATGATTTATAAAAAATGCTGCCAATCCACTGATAGTTTGGAAAAACAATCTACATTCCTTGATATTCAAGAGGCTTTGCTTCAGAACTAAGTTCAAAACGTGAGCGTAGCAATGCGTAAATATTGCTAAAGGATAGGCCTCGATAACTTTACTCTGCAACCCATTAATATGTCCACTCATTGCACAGGCACCATCATAAGTTTGGCCGACCAACTTGTCCTTAATATTAAATTCCTCAACTTTGTTTACAACATGTTTAAAAAGACCACTAGACGTTCTATCATCACTTACGTCTGTAAATCCGATAAACCTTTCGTGTGTTTGCCCATTATGGACAAAACGGAAATTCAGTTGACAGCTGCGATTTCGAAATTACATCAGAAGTTTCTTCCAGAAGAATGGCCACAAATGTAGCGGAAGAAATTTCTTTCTTTATAGCATCTTTAACTACATCAGATATAGCGTTAATGATATCATTTTGTACTGTGGGAGAAGTTCCTCGAAATACAGTCGATGCCTTTAGATGACAGTCTAATAGAGGATCATACTAACGGAGCACATATAAAAATTCTATATAATTCCTTCGGTTGGCTGAATCTTCCGACTCATCATGACCTCTCAAAGGAAGCTCTTGCTTAGCCAAATAACATACAGCATCAATTAATCTTTTTAAAACGTCTCTATTTTTCTTTACTTGTTCATTATGACGACTAATTTCAATTTTTCTTTGTCTGTCAATGAGAATGTCAATTCTTTGTTTTCCAAACATCTTAAGATTTAAAAATGACTGAACATGTGGCTGGGAGCGCTATTGTTTTTGCATTGCTGCAGCCTAATGATTAAGATCGGAATACCCGTGTTTATTCCAAACACCTTTCTCTTTGGAGAATAATAAACAAGGCCAACAAAAAAGTCTTGACAGCACTTCACATCCAGTTAACCATTCTACTGAATCGTATTGTGAAACAGAGAAATGTCACATGTACTAAGTTTTTGCATCTTTGTGCTTGCACAGTAAATTTGGAAGAGGAGGACGAGGCTTACCTTCTTCGACTATGTTCATACAATCCGCAAAAGCTCTGGCAGAAAACGGGGCATTCAGTACATCGTCAACACTGTTTACCATTGTAAATATGGGCAAAAAGTTATAAATTATAAATATATGTTAAAAACTTGTCTAAATCGGTGTCATAAACACGTCGGTTCATACTTTACCCCACGCACGCAAAACAGACGAAACTCAGAAAACAAAAACAGCATCTCATGACAAGTAACAACGTTGAATTGGATTGCTTCACACAATAGCCAATCACAACCGCTAACTACTTCTGGGTGCTGTTGTCTCAGCGCACACCCTGCCACGCCTTCTGGACGGTTTAAATCCACAAGGTGGCTAAGAATTTGACCCGCTGCGCCATCTGTACGTATGTTTAAAGGGCTCAAAGCTATCCGTATTTCTTACCGCACACCCGGGCTATTAACGTGAATGTGATACAATGTTTACGCGCCGAAACTTCTCCTCTTCATGAACCATTGTATATTGGATTTGATTTTAGGAATCACGCGAAGCCAGAAAACGATTAGGGGAGTCTTCAACAGGAATAAATGCAAAAATATAATATCTGTGACATTGCGAATCCGTGGGTGTGCACCGCACACCTAGCACACCCTGAATATACGCCTCTGGTGCTTTAACTCAAAAGCTATTAATCAGGTCAATGCGAAATTTTATATTTCACATTTTTATGAAAGCTACAGAAGTTGATTAGTTTTTGGTAAAAATCGGTCAACCAGAAGTAGGTGTTTACTCTTGTCACATTTTTTTATATTTGATGTATGTAAAAAAGTATTGGAATAAAAGTTGTGAGAAATTCTTAAAAACTATATTTTTGACCTGCTACCACCACACCACCTACTGGTGACTATTGTAAACACTTTACCCTTAGTTACATCTTACAAGGGAAGCCCCCAAGGTGTGACACTCGCATCGGATTGAGACTTTGCAGAATGAAAGTATATGTAAAATAACGGACTCCTATTTCTTTCTAGCTGCCAACTCGACATCGTTTACGAGAAAATGCCCTTTGAAAATCGCGATCCGAAAGTCAACGTAATAAGAACGTTAAAAGTCCTCTCCTAACTACTTAGGAGCGTTGGTCTAGGGGGGAACAAGCTGGATTTCAAATAATTTTGCTAGGGTTCGATTCCCGAAGGGACCAAATTTTTTCCCTGATTTAAAAAAAAAACATTTTTTGCAATTTCCAGCATATCGTCGATAAAACTTGCACAACATTTTTAAAAAATTTATTCCATGCATTATAACTACTATTTTCTTCATCGTAATGTAGTTTTTATTGCCCCAAAAACTGAAGATCACTCGCAAAACACGAACAAAAACAAACAATTCCAATCGTCACTCCAAAACGTGGTCTCGAACATTAAATCGCTCGGCAATATTCTGACGTTGACTGTGGTAGAGAGACAAGGACGTCTGCTAATAAGGCCACGAAAAACTGCATCTAGTCATCTTATAATGTTGTTATTAAAGTTACGGTGTTGTTGTTAAAGGGATTCAGTATCATTTGCAGGTGTCAATTATTGTCATTATAATTATAATTGAAATTATGTCACAATACTGTTGGGTTATTTCGATGCATTGTTCTTTATTCCTCCTTTCAAATCTCGTCATGTATTGTTCATTATGATAAATCGGTTGCTGGTGTCAGTTATTGCCATTATAATTATAATTGGCATTATGTCACAATATTGTTGGGTTATTTTGGTGCATTGTTCTGCATTCCTCCTTTCAAATCTCGTCATGTATTGATCATGATGGTAAAGCGAATGGGTAGTGATCCATAAAATTATGTTCGTGAAGAATTACGGTGAAGAATTACGATGAAGAAAATAGTAGTTATAAAGGATGGAATAATTTTTTAAAAAATGTTGTGCAAGTTTTATCGACGATATGCTGGAAATTGCGGGAAAATTTTTTTAAAAAATCAAAAAAATTTTGGGCCATTCGGGAATCGAACCCCGGCAAAAATATTTGAAATCCAGCTCATTTCCCCTAGACCAACGCTCCTTGTGAATTCGGAAAGGACTTTTAATGTTCTTATTACGTTGACTCTCGGATCGCGATTTTCAAAGGGCATTTTCTCGTAAACGACGTCGAGTTGGCACCTAGGTAGAAATAGGAGTCAGTTATTTTACATATACTTTCATTCTGCAAAGTCTCAATCCGATGCGAGTGTCACACCTTGGGGGCTTCCCTTGTTAGTAATGGTCCTTTTTATTTTCTTATATGTTCCTGGCTATATCCAATATCAAAAGGCAACGGTTTGAGTTTATTTCTGTTCTTTGTATAGTGTTTAAATTTTTCTCGCAGTTCCTTAAAATATTTATTATCATTTAACCTATTTGGAATTTTTAGAAATATTACAGGTATGGAGAAAGTCATGTGGTGGCCACATCAAATTTTTTTACCATAGAATACTAAAAAGGTTTTACTATATTCTTAACCTGGCAGTACTCGCACACATTTTTGTTATGTAAGAGATCACGAGGTGTCTTTGACACCTCACTGTTTTGTTTAAAAAATTATTAATCTTCAATTTTCAATAAATTTTTCATTTTATGTCTCTTGATGTATATTCGATTAATTGAAATTTATTTTAAGATGTCAATTATTTAACAAAACCGGGAGAAAAATAAAAATTGTGGAAAATACAATGTTTGTTCTTACCTTTTATGAAATTTTATAATTTGTAATCAGTAAAGTAACTGTTCAATAGTGATCCCAGATCATAAACAACAACACCAATGATGCAAATAGCAACAATAATTTCATGATAAAATGTATAAACCACTCGCAAAACAAAAAACAGAGATTTCCACACAACGCTCTGTCACACCATCTAAGAAAAATGACCAAAATCAAAGAATAACCATAGGATACTTTTTTTAGGCGAAAATGGTTGAAGGCGCATGCCACTCCAGCTACTGAAGGGTGGAAGTCATAAAACCTAAAAGTAAAGGAACGCTGTAACAAAACATAGGGCTGGGGTGTCTACAGCACCCCGCTCGACCACTCTTGGTTTAAAGAATTTTTAAAAATGATATGATGGCATAGTTTCCTCTTAGAGCTTCAATACTTCTGCTTAATTACTACCATTGAAATTTGCTGTAATGGTTTTTCTTAACTTGAATATAGGTCACATCACTGTCAAAATCATTTGTTAAGTGGGATGCTTCTGTGACAAAATATGAAATGGAGAAGCAGATCAAGAAGCCTTCAGATTAAAGCTGATATTGTGTGTATTTTGTATCAATTATCAAATTTAAATTATTGTTTAAAATATGTCCGAATGATGTTGAAATTTGCAAGGCAGAATATTTTGTCATTCTATTATGAAATTGCTCTTGGTTTTTGTTCAATTGTTCTTATTTAAAAAACAACTACTGTCATATGTAACATTATAAATTTGTTCTTATTGAATTTGTCTTTCACTTTTATTCTTTTTCCGTAATTTTGGTTTGACATACCCTAAGGATGATACTGATGAGGAAGAATCTGTAGGGTACATCTAAGGAATTTGAAAATAATATAAATTGTCAAAGGATTGAGTTAGTTGTTATGTTAAAGATAACTTTCCAATAGTCAAAAGTTGCATTCTCAATTGATATGCTGTATTTTATCTTGTGTCGCTTCTAAAGCCTGAATTGTAGCTAATGTCATCATTTGCATCATTAAGTTGATGATGATAATCTAAAGGTAGAATGCCAGTATTTCAGACTAGTATTGTTTCAATGAGATAAAAGCACATTGTGTACATGTTTCTTATGACCCAGTCCTACCAACCAATGAATCTTGGATATCTTGGTTGTGTAGATTTACTAAGTTTCAATTTAGGTGCTATTCTTTGACCATTTCTATTATTGAGGCTGATAACCTAAAAGTGCTTGACTCTGCCAGTGCCCTTAGTAGGCAAAAGATGAACTAATTGAATGAATATTTGGACAGATGTGATGCGAATTTATAGTACCAGTCAATGGTCAATATGACATGAAATCGACAACAATGAAAGTCAACTAGATGAAAGATTTTCACGTAAAATCTTTGGGGTCCATCTCTACATGCTCGGCGGGGCAAATGCACCCGCTGCCCATGCACATCACCAGAATGCCCTCCTCTCAGCATTTATTTAAATTAGTAAATTATACCAAGCCCCATTTTTAGGCTTTCTCTTAGTAGAAGACAAGTTTCTTATCACATTCATTTATCTGCCAATTATGGGTTTGCTTATGGAACCTTTAATATGAAATATGCTAATGTTCCCAAACAATCGCAACTGAATTTTTCATTAGATGAATGAGAAAAGACATTCAGCATGACTGGACAACAGGTTTGGTATTCCAGAGGGAAAAGTGGCTTCTGTATTTTAAAGACTGCTCTAATTAGTCCATAGATAAATCCTTCCCTATATATATACCGGCTGAATGTAGTTCACCTCACAGTAGATGCTCAAAATGCCAACTGCCAGCTTTGATGCAGAGCTGAGAATGTCTCTACAGGAATTGCCGGACATGTTCGAACATGCCTCATGTATGGTGGATGGAGGCACAACCCTCCTCCACTCGCTGGTGAAGAGTGTCCAAATCCTGTACTGGGCTGGAGTAGACCAAAGTCTTCAGAATTGAGAGGATTTAGATCTGGTGAACGTGAAGGCCATGCCTTGTCTGATTCATTTATCTAGGAAGGTGTTGTGGTGTTCATCAGCTACTTTAAGAACAAGTAAAATAATCAAAAGCATTTGCTCTTTAATTGGATGATTCGACAGACATTGTTAACAAAGCTTTCATATTTATGTAGGTTTGATTTATTGATTGGGAAAAGAAATAGTTGAAGAGGAATTTATAAGCAGCTTAGACTTGCCACAGTGTGCAATTGGTTCTGAAATATTCCAGGCAATATCTATTCCTCTAGCAAAGATTTGAAAATGACAAATTGTTTCAATTTGTACAGACAGTGTAGCAAACATGACTGATGTACATACAGGAATAATTGCAAAATTGTAAGAACTAGCACCACATTCAAAGTACACATTGCATTATACACTGAGAAGTGTTGATAAGTGCAGAGTTAAATCAAGTGTTAACAGTAGCTGTCAAAACAGTGAATTTCATCAAATCCAGTGCTCTTAATTCTCGATTATTTGCAATATTATGCGATGAAATGGAATTTGCACATTCCACGTTATTACAGCATGCAGAAGTCCACTGACTGCCAAGAGGTAGAGTATTAAGAAGATTGTGTGAACTTAGAGAGGAGGTAGTTGTCGTTCTGGCAAACAAAAATTCTTATTATGTTAAATACACTACAAAGATATCAATTGAAGCTTGAATCACTTCTATCTTGCTGACATTTTTCAGATTTTGAATGAATTAAATTGGTCTCTTCAAGGACCATTGAAAAATGTTTCATATGTAAAGTAAAATAGAAGGGTTTAAAAAGAAATTGAAGTTATGGGTTAACAGGGCCAATGACAACTGTTTTTATATGGTTGTTGGGTTAACAGAGCTATAAAATGAAGTAAAAGAGTAATAATGAAGATTATAATGCTACAAAACTTCAATCCGTTATTAGTAATCATCTGAATAAACTTTGCTATAAATTTGATGACTATTTTCAGTCAAACAAAGATCCTAGGGAACGGTTTGTGGATATTAGATTCTGTTTAATGTTAATCAGGGAAATAAAATCTTTAGAAGAAGAAGAGTTTCTATCTTTCGACTGTACATTGAAAATTGCAAATATTTTTCCTCTTGAAACATTTTGTATTAAAGCCCACACTAAATTTCGAAACCTGAGTGAAAAAGCACTGAATTTCCTTCTTCATCGACTTATTTGTGTGAAAGTGGATTTTCAGCTGAGAGAGATAAAGGGAGAGAGAGAGAGAAGGAGGGAGAGATAGATAGATAATGGTTTTTATTAGGACAAGATTGAGACTAGGAAGTCTATTTTTCCAGAGAGTGAGGGAGAATGGAAGGAAGAATGGGAAGTGCCTTAAATTTAATAGGTACTTAAACCACATATACCCGTCATATTTAACGAAAAATCTTCTGACAATCTTACTGATGAAGAATTTTATTCTATTTTTCATTTCAGAAAACATGAATAGAAGTTGCATAAATTCTAAAAAGAAAGTTATTGTTTCTATATTCTGAATTAAATTCATTCGTCAGTTATGAAAAAACTTTAATTTATATTCCATACGATGTAGGTAAGAAAATAATTTAAGTATTATGAGAAAAATTTGTAAGCAATATACACTTACAAAGAAATATACCTAAAATTATATAATGGTGAGGTAATAACTATTACTATTGTTATAAATAAAACACTCGACATTTTCTAATGATAATAATTTTATTTGACGTTACATGGAATGAATTTTGAAATGAATACCATTTTTTCACTTTTTAAATAAATTTTATCTGAATCTCAATCATAAACAAAGCTTATAAGATACTTAAGGAACAAGAACAAAATGTTCCCAGAAGAATTTCTTTGCCTTCCTCCTTCACTCTCATAAATACTAAACCTTTTATGGGCAAAGCAATGCAAAGGGAAGAATTTTTGAGACTTGAGAAGGCACGAAGTGACATGACTCAGAGCGATGGTCAGTCCTCCACCACCTCCTACAAAAACCCATTACTCCAGTTATTCCCTGCTTGCCGGATGGGAAAGTGCCATCAAACAATTGAGGTATACATCATACTGCACGTGACGAATAGAATGACAAACAAGCCGACGTCCGGACCAGAGGACCACAAACCGTAGTGATTTTTCCTTCCACCTTTCACAGTTTCAAGTTACACTTTTTGATACAAAACTTACTAGAAGAAATCCTTTCCGTCCACATCTCGCAGGTTCTGCGTTTGCGCTTTATGCCTAGCGCAGGAATGATGCTACGTGACTTCTGGTGGAGGCTCTTAGTGCCTGCGGGTGTTGATATATCCGCTTGGAACAGTGTAGCTTCACACTGTATTGGGACAGACTCGAAGCTCAACTCTGCTTTGCTCAGCCTAGCATAGTATAGCACAACAATGCTACCGATTAGGACGTGGCCTTACAGAGGGTCATTCCTATGAAGTATGGTATCATTATGCAGTATACATTCTAGATTTCTGTCCTTCGTAGGTTTCTGCCTTATACAGATTCTGCCTTTCACAAGTTTCACTGTATTTGAAAATCCACACGACTGGCTTCTTATGTCTCATCCCTGGCCAAAGAGCCCAGAATCTCATAAGAGAAACTGCATTGTCTGTATGAAATATGAGCCACTTGTTCTTAGCAAGTCTATTTACACTCTCTGTAAGCAAAACATTGGTCATGAGCTCATGTCTCTTTGATAAAAATTGTGAACCATGTCCCTCAGATAATGACCACGTCTGAATTGAGGGAGAGTGCTATCGGGGAAAATAGATGCCTTAAGAAGAATCAAAGGTTCCTATTGTTAAATTCATAGAAGTTTGTTGATGGGAAGAGATGGATGATATCTCGCCGCCCACACTCAGAAAAATGCATCAAATAGAATGAGTGGCCGTGACCGAGGCTGTAGATACAGTTTAGTAAAAGGGGGGGGGGGTTTAATGAAAAATAATTTCAAAGTTTTAATATTTTAATATATTACTATAAGTATCATAAGCATGAAAAACTTGTTTCCACTGATACACTTGTTGAAGGTATAGTCAGAATGAAAGAAAAAAGTCTGTATGCCTCTTGGAATACGTCCTTATGTAATTCATTTTCACAAAGAAGTGAAATCACTCTTGTAAGGGGAACATTCCTATATTGAACATCTTGGTAGAGCAGTTCATGTTCAGTTTTCAGTCGCGGAATTTTCTTAAATGGAGTTGGGTATGTTTCTTGCAAAGAAGAAAGCACATTATTCAGGAATATTGTTGAGTACTCTTCAAATTTTAAAATATCCGCTAGGCTAAGAAAACTTAGCTTATTAATGTCTTGAAATCTAGTGTTCATCTCCATTAAAATGCTATCTATTATTTCATAGTACAAAATTCTGTAATTCAGAACCATTTCCTCTTCCGTTAAGTTGCTGTACTTCCTTCCTGATAGGTCACTTCTGTTTTTGGCCAATTAAAAAATTTGGGCATAGCATTCTTCATTCCTCTTATTGCCAATTATATTGCAGGTGCTTTTAATTTTGGAATCACAGAAATTGATATCCAAGGATTTCTTTTGCAAAACATCAAATGAAACACTAGTTACTTGGAAAATGTCATTAAAAACTAGATCTAAGAATGCAAAGTCAAAATCGTGCATTTCATTTAGAAACCCTCTCGAAAGACGAACAGCTGTCTCTCCTGGCCAGAATTTTTTCGAAAACAGTTTTTAATCCATCCCACTCCTCGACAGTCACACTGATTGTGAGAAGTTTTGAATTTGAAGACCAGCGGGTATGTGTCACTGTTGGTATACGTTTTCCAATAACCGTATCCATTGTGTAAATTCGTTTTGCCGAATGATGTAAAAAAGAGCGTATTCCGCTTTGTTTGCAACTCTGTTGCAATGCAAGGTTCAGACGGTGTGCTAAGCATTGGACAAATACAGCTTGGGGAGCCTTTTCTTTTACTTTCTTTTGAAGTCCATTCAAATGCCCAGAGATGACGCTAGCGCCATCGTAACACTGGCCAACCAGTTTGCTTCTGTAATCAAACTGCCCTAAAACTTTGTCTACTAAATTGAATCGAGTTTGTGATGTTCGGACAGAACTGACATTATGAAATCCTAAGAAACGTTCTACCAATTCAGCATCTGAATTAATTAATCTCAATATGATTGAACATTGTGATTTTTGAGTAATGTCGGTGGTATCATATATCTGGACAGAAAAGAAGTCCGCAATACTAATTTCATTTTAACATACTCTTGAATGTAGTCTGAAATACATTCAATTAATTCATTTTGTATTGTCTTAGACTCTCCAGTCAATACACCACTAACATTTTTAGAGTGACTTTGAATTTCTAAAGGGCTTCTTGAAATCATCAAGGATAAAAGTTCTTTGAAATTTTCTTGGTTCAGAGAAGAAGTTCCTTCGTCATGTCTGCGGAATGCAAGTTCTTGTTTGCTTAGATACAAGACTGCGTCAATGACCATGTGCATGAAGAGCCTGTTAAATCGAGCATTTTCATTGTATTGAGCGAGATAAAGCCGAGAATTTTCCTTCAGGGCGTTGACAATTGTATTCCTATTCTTTTCAAGATTATTAAACTGTAACATGCACTTAAGATGTTCAGATGAATCTGAATGTTTGTGAAGAGCAAGATTAATGTTCAAGAAGTCACAAAATCCTACCTTGTTCCAAATGTGCTTCTTGACTCCAACAAGCAGGCAAGGCCAACAAAATAGTTTTTGCAAGTAATTACTTCCGCATAACCATGGATATTCATTGTACCACGAACTTTTAAAATGTTTTTTGTATGATTTTCCAGAACATTTAATTTCCTTTTTTACACTCAGGCTGATAAGAGGTATAGGTATCCCAAGAAGTAAAAGATCTTTTTATCGTCCTACCTCCATCGCGAAAAGGGCGTTTCTATTACTACACACACTGCATCATTGGAAGGATTCATATTTACTTTACTATTTAACACTCAGGAATAAGAACCTTTTGATCTCCTCTTGGCATTGAAACGTCGTTTTGATTGCACTTCACGATAGCACGCACACTCTCAGGGTTCACTGAAATAATGGGTGCTCAACGTCCACGGCCAGCGTAGTTACACAGGCTTGTCCCAACTGCAAGGGCTTTCTCTAACTCGTTAGCTGCTCTTACCGACATCACTAGTTTGTTAAGCTATCGAAAGTGCGAGCTATCGAACGTTATCGAGTTTTGGTTTTCTGTACGCCATGCTTAACGATTTATCCCGGTTAAGCATCGTCGGTACGTTGGTAAGCTACCGGGCCTCGAGACCCCCCGATAAGCTTATCGATGGTCAAGGTATTGTGTTTACACCTTCAGTGCTTGACCTAGAAATACAGAATAATCTGCAGCAACGAAGAATTAAAGACTGCAATTGAGTTGTGAACTTCAATTTCAAGGTGAGTAAACTTATGAAATGTTTACTGCAAGGATTTCATAGTTGAATTTGGTGTTTTGTGTTTAAGTACCTACTTGAATTTTATGCTGGCATTTTAAACTAAGAATCAGTTTTGATTTGAACGAAATGTAAAAATACATACGTAGGTATGATTGGGAACAGTGCACACCGAGGATTGTACCATTCCTTTGATTACTTCAAGGAAAGTTTTGTGTTTGTGAAGTTAGGTTCCTAGAGTTTACTTACAATGCATCACACCATTTATTATTTCTTTGGCAAGATGGCCCTCAACTTCCTGGCTTGAGAATTAATGATTCTCCAAGAGAGAGTGAATCATGTTGATCGCCGTCTGCGTAGGAGGACTCTAAGGGATGCACAAAACCTGTATGAACTACCTCAAAATGAATTTTTGAGATCATTTCGAATAAGTCTGGAGTTAGCCATGCATATTACAGATTCTTTGCACCCTTTCCTGGAGCGTGTGCGTATAACTGGTTTGGCCTCTGAAATACAGGTAGGCTTATTTGATATATTTATTGACTTCTTACCTGAAGATTCTATGTGCTTTTCTCATACTGTATCATACTACTGCAAATTACTATGTCCTGACTCCGGTTTCTGCCACTATATTGTTTTTTTTGCAGGTTCTGGTAGCTATCAATTTTTATGCTCATGGCAGCTATCAAAGACCAACTGGTGATCAGTTTGATTTTGCCATCATTCCATCATCTGTGAGTCGGTGCCTTCATGCCGTCACAGATCTAATAAAACGGCACCTATTAAGACCATGGGTAAAATTTCCAACTACTCAAGAGCAGTGGCATGCAGCTCGAATAAAATTTCTCCATGCACCTCAGCCATTTGAGGGAGCCATTGGAGCCATTGATTGTACATATGTAAATATTCTCACCCCGGCAGAGCATGAGGAAGCCTTTGTCAATCACCACAAAAAATCACAGCCTAAATGTACTAGCAGTAAGATTCTTATTAAAATCCCTTACTTTCAAATATTTTTCCTACCTTTTTTCATACAGGAGAAAGGCCTCTTACAGTTCTTTAAGGAATGTTTATGTATGTACATAAATCTTTGCAGATAGTGGACACCGACATGAAGATCCTAAATATAAATGCCAGATACCCTGGTGCCAGAAACGACTCCTATATATGGAGTGTTTCTCCAATACGTAGGGTAATGGAATACAGCTATAATCGTGGCAGGAGGCACACATGGTTCATTGGTAGGTGACTTTGTTCATAGAATTAATTCATTTAAAAGAAAATTTCCAGATTTAACTAGTCGTATGTGAAAATGCATTACAGGAGATGCAGGATACCCATTGGAGCCATGGCTACTGACACCTTTACCAAATTATCCTCCAGGAACAAGGCAATTCCAGTACACAGAGGAGCTATGTAAAGCTAGAAATTTAGTCGAACGCTTCTTTGGAGTATTTAAGGGAACATGGCGATGCATGTCATATCAGCGTGTCTTGATGTATGCCCCAGATTTTGCAGGTAGGATAGTAAATGCATGTGCAGTCATCCACTATATGCACATTCATCATCGCCTTCCATTAGATGATTTCTATAATGAAGAAGAAGCAGCTGCACAGCAAAATGGAGATAATGAGGCTGTGGCTATTGAATGCAGGGAAGCCCCACGAGCCATAGCTCTATGTCTGCAGCATCGATTGATGCAACAAAGGTTTCCTCACCTTGAAGATGCAGATAGGAATGATGATCAATAGAATGTAAACCAATAGGGGTGTATGAAAAGCACATAAGATGCCTTTCTGCTGAAAATTGTAATTGAAATTATCAAATGATTTTAAGATAGGACTTGGCTCTTAACAAAAGGAGAGATAGAGTTCTGAGTGCAGAATAACCTTGCAGTTGCAAAAACAGTTTAAGGTTCACTGGAGTGAGGAGCAACTTTCAATTCAGGGCAGTTGTAAAAAATATCCCCAATAGAAAAAGAGCTTACAAATATACTCAGCCAGAAACATTCTTAAAAAATCACATACATGCTATATATTCATAGTCTTGCCTGATTCTTTCAGTAATTGCACAAATGAATACAGATATTAATTATATTAAGGGAATGTTCGAGTTCATCTTGTGATTTTTTTTTGAAAAATTTTGTTTTTAATTTTTTTAATAAAAAAATGAAAAGTTGACTTTATATTGAATAAAGTGTTGTATTTTATTCTTTTCGCCAGTATATTTAACTTATTTTCATAAAGGCAAGACATCCAGGTAAAAGCCCAAAAAAATATTAAAAAATAAAATTACAGAAAAATATTATTTGCATATCTGCAATTTTAGCACTTTTTCATCAGTCTCTATGAAAAATCACATACATGCTATTTATACATATTCTTATGCGTTTCTTTCAGTAATTGCAGAAATGATGTATACAACATTACATTCTATAAAACTGTATATTCATAACATATTTATTATAAAATTAAAATATATTTTCCTATGATTTTACATTCGAAAAAAAATATTTAAAATAATCGTGTGGCTCTGAAAGGGTTAATACACAATAATATATACATTATATTAAAACAGAAAAGAAAATAAACATTAAAATAACTTTTTCATTATGTCTATAATATTCTTTTTTCAAGGGCATCGGCTATTCGATTGAAGGCTTGAGCTACCATGCAGTTCGTCTCTGCCTGTTCTTGGATGGCTTTTGCCATCATCGCACTTGCCTCAGCCTGCTGCTGCATTGCTTTTGCCAATAGCTGCAGGGAGAAAAATGATTTCACAATTACTGAGTAAGACCAAGTAATTCCTGTTCAGTCAGATCAAATATACACTGTAGCTTACCTCCATGTTGTCTTCATTGCGATGTGCAAGGGCAGTGAAGGTCTCCCTTGCATTTTCGAATTGAATAGCCAGCTTTTTCTGGTTCACTCCTAAGTGAAGTTTTAATGATGTGAACTTTTTTATATTAGGGTGCTTCTTATTGTGGTAATTTATTGAAGTGAATTATTAATATTTCAAAAAGTATTGAAACACTAATGGATACTGATATGTATGTCGTGGAAATATTTTTACACTACACATCATGTTCTACATATACTTACTCTTCCTCTTCACTACCGATGGTGTGGAGCTGGTATGGTGCCTAGTTGTTTGTTCAGGAGTTGAGATGGAAGTAGACATAGGACTACCACTAGGTTGTGGAATCTGCTCCACAATCTCTTTTTCTGCCATCACTATGCACACAGTTTCGTCACTGACCTCTGTTGGAAAGTTGAAAAGGGATTTTATGTCAAATTGCAAAAGAGAACCCCACAATAATATTTCCTATACTTTTCCATGTCTTGCATGTCTGAAAGGTACCTACAGTAAAACCTTATTATTTTGATCCTGGATAATTCGAAATACTGTGTAATTCGAAGCTAAGAGCAGTCCCCGGCCAACGTCATAGGATTTTGCATACTTTTTAGTACGGATTATTCGAAATACCTCTACACTGAAATTCGAAGTGTTGATCTGGTCCAGTGCCTCACAAATAATTTATTTAATTCGAAACCTTTACCCATATACCCTTCCACTACACAATAGCTTTCATGCAGAGGGTTGGTTAGTCTTAATATTGAATAGGGGTTTTTAGATCCCACAACTGGCATAACTATGTGACAATTCGCCAAAGGGAGAATGCTATGCTGTTTTTCTTGTTGTTTTTGCTTTTTCTCCAACTTTCATATAAGCATATCATCCCTTTGAATAGCACAAGAAAGGGTGCAGCATTCTCATGTTTTCCATATTAAAATTACTTAAGATTTCTGTACAAACATGGGATTTTCACCAAAGAACATCGAAAAGAATGAAAAATTACTTTAACGTCGATTTTCGGTTGATCCACAAATTCGTTCTTAACGTGAAAGTTCGACATTTCCCGTCATTCGCGTGAATTTCCCTAAATATGTTTTGATGCATTAAAAGTATTAATGTTATAAAAGTTGGTTACAATTATTCATTTTTGTGTGTTGTATTTATTTACAAATTCCTCACTTTTGTAGTTTGATAATGACTACCTATGTACTCTCGCTATGTGTGATATAGGCAAATAAATTTGATTTATTAAATGCAATTCAACATTCTTTCATTTTAGTCCAATTCTTATATCCATCAATTTTTGGAATTTGTTACGATTATTGTATTAAAATATATGTTGTACATATGACTCTCTCATTATGTTAACATATTGTATTGAAGTACAGTTCCTTTTATTGCTAAATAAATGAATCTTTTTGTATCCATTGTAAAAATGATATTTATGTATATGTATATATATTCCTTCATGTGATTGTAACAACATATTATCTCTTTCATTTCATCATTTTTTTCAAATCACACAGAAAACCCCAAGACACGTGAAAATGGCTATTTTCAAACAGTTGTAGCTGAAAAGGCACAGGTTCTGGCAATATACAAGGACCAGTGTCTTTCTTCATTGTGCTGGGGGATTTTGTTGAAAAGAGATTCTTTTAATGGAGGTCTAACTGTATGGCATATGTGTACTATAAAATTGTTATCTTGTTTTTTTGTTCAGAAGTTTCATTGAATTTGCTACTCCCATATAGTCACCCCATCATACTGTAGATGTAAAAACTTGAAAATTTTCACATTTCTAAGATTAATCACTTTATTCCATCAATTTCTTGCTTGGTAATCTCATCATTTCAGAGGGAGGAGTTTTCTTCGATTGCAAGTGGGAGACCCAGGTTCGATTCCAGGTCATAGCAGACTTTTTCTCATATCAAAATTATTCCCAAGATTGATAACATTAAAAAGTTGTTCACAGACACACTCATCTTAAGCAGATCCTTAACCTCATGAAATTGGAAACCACACTCAGTAATGATGATGTAATAACAATCTGTAAAATTCTAAACAAATATGACTGTCCAGAACTGCTGATTCTTATATGCAAAAATATTCCTCAACGTAGTACCAGGCATTATTCCTTTTTTGGGACTAATCTTCATTTAAAATGTTTGGTTTAAACTCGCTCATTGAAAGAATCATGATAAGAAGTGGGAATAAGTGTAAAAATAGATTATGTTTATGAGATGGAAACTAGACAGAAAGACATGATCTCATAAGCCCATCTCCAATTCAAGTGAAAGTAGGTTGAGAATGATGCACTACTTACCAAGAAAACCATCCTCTGATGAGTGGGCCAGGTCTAGACCTTCTTGTAATATAACTATTACTGGCCTCACTGTCATTGGAACTGGTGGAACATGGAGGAGGCTCTCATCTCCCTCAGTCAAGCGCTCCACTGCTCCTATCTGAAATGTTATTATGAAGTGCTGCTTGCGAGGTTTGCACAGAATCAGAAAAATACGAAGCAAATGCTGTGATTGATAAGGTTAAAACATCTTTACCTGCTCCTCAGGGAATGAATCCAGACATTCTGCCATGCCCTCAGCATAATCCCAGCCCATTATTCCCAAAACCTTGACCTCAAAATAGGATAATTCAGGGACTGGGATTTCTTTATTGCCTGTTTCTTTTCTCCCTAGACGAAGAGCCGATGTTTTTTGAAACCTTAGATTTTAGGTCCCTCCAACACTGAAACAAGGATACACATAGTGTGGGAAACTCCAGTGGATTGAGGTATTAGCTGCAGTGAACAATTCACTTACCTCCTTACAGGATTTCATATTTTTAATTTTCGTTCCAGGGTTCCTGAGGCCATTTAAAATTGTTGATAATTCCTCCCAACTCCCCATTAAACTCTTCCTCCCATGCATGGAGACAAATTGCCCACTTTCCACATGGGGGTACTCAATGAAATAGTCAACCATGACCTTCAATTGATGGTCATTGCGCCGTCCCTGCCTACATTTCTTTGTCGGTGGCTGACTGATTTCATTTCTGCATTAAAACACAATCCCAATGAAAGCACACAATCCATCCTCCACCATGAACACATCTCTAGAGTTACTAAATATTTTCTGTTTTTAATTTACTAAGCTCTATATCGGCAACTAAGCACATATGAATGCTTTTGACAATGAATAACACAATAATATATACAATAATGAATACAAGCACCATCCTTGCATTTTCACATCTCATTTTAAATGCAGTTTACACATTAAATGACATAATACAGTAAAGTACATATTATTTACTTACCCACATTTTTCCACCATTACCGCCTTTCTTTTGAAACACTTGAACTTGTGGATTTGGGCATGCGATCTTTTATATCGCCGTGTAGTCTTCCTTTGTATAAGTTGAAGCTTGTAAGTTACCTGGTTTGTGATTGGTCAAAAATTATAACCTCGCTGAAGGGCGCCATTAAGCAGCTTATTTTCTTCAGTTGCTATCGAATTGCTTGTTTCGTATTTTGCATTGGCAGCCAGTCGATAAGACAAGTTAGTGGAAGGACTTTTCGGTAATTGGTTGTCGATGCAAGAGTTGAGTTTCGTTAGCAGTGGACTAACGACACTTCATTATCGAGTTAGAGAAAGCCCTTATTGGACCGATTTTCATTTTTCCTTATGGAATAATAATAGAGTAAAACAATCACTAATTTTTGCAATTTTAGGAATATTATACTTTTTCCACATTGGGTTAATAATGCCACACATCTGCCAAATTTTAAACTTGTAGCACAATTAGAAGTGAAATAACATTTATCTAGTTGTTTAAATTTAAATTATTTTTAATGGCCATAATTACAATTTTATGGATACATTTAAACGTTTATTCGTTTTTATATGGACTAATTTCTAAATAACTTAAAAATTTCAGCTGTCTAACTTCTCTTGTAGTATCTAAACATTTACCTATTTGTGTAAACTTTAAGAATTTTTAACTGCAAAACAAATTAAAATATCAAAAGTTGTATATTCCCTATTTGGTTTTTTTACAAATCCTACCTCTAAAAAAAATTTCATCTTTGTAGCACATTCGGAAATACATAAACCTTGAAAATTTGTTTAAACAATTGCGAATCTTTAGTGGCCGCATTGTTGCACTTTTTCAAGATTTTCGTTTTTTCTAGTCGATTTTTCACCTAGTCCTACCTAAGAAAAAATTTCCAATCTCCAGCTCATCTGGAAGTGCCTAAACATTAGTATCCTCCTATATGTTATACTAGTAGAAGGTGCTTGCATACTGCAAGCATTTCATCTTGCCTTGAAAAAACATTAATTTTTCAGAGAGATTTCGTCATGGGAAATATTTCTTTAATTAAAAAAATACCACCTCGTGACCGATTTTTGTTTATTTATTATGAAACAATAATGGAGTAAAAGAATCACTAATTTTTGCATTTTTAGGAATTTTATACGTTTTCCACATTGGGTTTATAATGCCACACATTTCTGCCAAATTTTAAGTTAGTAGCACATTTAGAAGTGAAATAACATTTATATAATTGTTTAAATTTAAATAATTTTTAACGGCCGCCCCAATTCATATATGGTGAAATTGAAATGTTTATTTGTGGAAATTCACTACTCTGTAAATAATTTGAAAATTTCAGCTTCCTAGCTCATCCCGTAGTACCTAAACAGTTACCTATTTGTTTAAACTTGAAGAATTTTTAACTGCCAAACAAATTAAAATATCAAAATTTGTATAATTCCTATTTCGTTTTTTTTTATTCTACTAATAAAAAAATTTCAACTCCGTAGCACATTTGGAAATACATAAACCTTGAAAATTTGTTTAAACAATTACGAATTTTTAGCGGTCGCATTGTTGCACTTTTTCAAGATTTTCGTTTTTTCTAGTCAGTTTTGCACAAAATCCTACCTAAGAAAAAAATTTCGAATCTCCAGCTCATCTGAAAGTGCCTAAACATTAGTATCCTCCTATATGTATGTTATATCCTCCTCCTCCTCTGTAAGAAACGTCTATATAGAATGACTAGTAGTTGGTGCTTGCATTCTGCAAGCATATCATCTCAACATAAAAAAAAATTCATTTTTCATATTTCATCATTACAAATATTTTTTTAATTCTAAAGATTTCACCTCCAGAGAGATTTTCATTTTTCCCTTATGTAAAAATAATAGATTCAAACGATCCCAAAACTTTGCAATTTTAAGAATTTTATACTTTCTCCATTATGGGGTACTAATGCTACACATTTCTGCCAAATTTTAAAGTAGTAGCACTTCTAGAAGTGAAATAATATTTTTTTTAATTGTCTAAATTTAAAAATTTCTAACAGCCGCCACAATATATTTATGGAGATATTCAAATGTTAATTTGTGCAAATGCACTACTCAGTAACTAACTTGAAAATTTCAGCATCCTAGCTCATACCGTAGTGTCTAAATATTTTCCTATTTGTTTAAACTTAATGAATTTTTAACAGCCAAACATATCAAAATTTGTATTAGTGGTCGAATTTTTTAACTTTTTCAAAATTTCATTTTTTTCTATGTATAATTTTCTACAAACGATTTCAAAAACTTGAACCTACAGCATATAGTTTCCAAGATAAAAATTATTGAACTTTAATGATCAAATGGGGTTAAAAGAACCCTTTAAAATTAACAGTTTTGAAATTTTTTATTTTTATAGTTGGTTAGGAGATAAATTCTATAATCCTGCATAGTTTCAGCTTCTTAAACTAATTAGATTGGTCTACACACTGGGATAACTTTATCCCATCCAAACTTATGGGAGATATTCCGGGGTATCTGGAGTCGAACGCAGGACACTGTAAGCAAAAGTGACAATAATTCCTAATAGATATTGCGGCTATCTAGCAACACTGAGAATTTCATCTTTCTAGCTTACAGGTAAGTGCCCAAAATTAATTTACAAAAATGGCGCAATGCTTTTCTTATGTGAAAAAACGCAACTTTCGGAATTTCTGGAGTCGAACTCATGTCACTTAGGTAAGAAGTCTCATTTTATCTGAAGGTTTCTTCATCATATCTACAAAAACTAAAACTTTCAGCTCTCTAGCTCTTGTAGTTTGGGCTGGACATTAGTATCGTCCTATATGTTATCATTATATATAGACGTTCTTTACAGAGGAGGAGGAGGATATAACATACATATAGGATACTAATGTTTAGGCACTTCCAGATGAGCTGGAGTTTCGAAATTTTTTCTTAGGTGGGATTTTGTGCAAAACCGACTAGAAAAGACGAAAATCTTGAAAAAGCGCAACAATGCGGCCGCTAAAAATTCGCAGTTGTTTAAACAAATTTTCAAGGTTTATGTGTTTCCAAATGTGCTACGGAGTTGAAATTATTCTTATAAGTACAATTCTTAAAAAAAACGAGATAGGGATTATACAAATTTTGATATTTTAATTTGTTTGGCAGTTAAAAATTCTTAAAGTTTAAACAAATAGATAACTGTTTAGGTACTACGGGATGAGCTAGGAAGCTGAAATTTTCAAATTATTTACAGAGTAGTGAATTTCCACAAATAAACATTTCCATTTCACCACATATGAATTGCGGCGGCCGTTAAAAATTATTTAAATTTAAACAATTGAAAAAATATTATTTCACTTATAGAAGTACTACAACTTTAAAATTTGGCAGAAATGTGTAGCATTAGTACCCCATAATGGAGAAAGTATAAAATTCTTAAAATTGCAAAGTTTTGGGATTGTTTTAATCTATTATTTTTACATAAGGGAAAAACGAAAATTGCTCCTGAGGTGAAATATTTAGAATTAAAAAAATAGTTGTAATGATGAAATAAGAAAAATGAATGTTTTTTTGTTGAGATGATATGCTTGCAGAATGCAAGCACCAACTACTAGTATGTTATATTCTCCTCCTCCTCTGTAAGGAACGTCTATATACAATGATACTAGTAGAAGGTACTTGCATTCATCTCACCTTGAAAAAACATTCATTTTTCAGACAGATATTTCATCATTACAAATTTTTTTTTAATTCTATAGATTTCACCTCCTCAACGATTTTCGTTTTCTCTTATGTAAAAATAATAGATTAAAACTATCCCCAAACTTTGCAATTTTAAGATTTTTATACTTTCTCTATTATGGGGTACTAATGCTACACATTTCTGAGAAATTTTAAAATTGTAGCAATTCTGGAAGTGAATTAATATTTTTTTAATTTTTTAATTTGTAAAATTTTTAACGGCCGCCGCAATATATTTATGGAGAGATTCAAATGTTTATTTGTGCAAATGCACTACTCTGTAAATAACTTGAAAATTTCAGCTTCCTATCTCATCCCGTAGTACCTAAACAGTTATCTATTTGTTTAAAGTTTGAGAATTTTTAACAGCAACACAAATTTAAATATCAAAATTTTAATTTGTTTGGCAGTTAAAAATTCTTAAAGTTTAAACAAATAGGTAAATGTTTAGACACTATGCGGCAAGTTAGGGAGCTGAAATTCGTTGAAAATGTTTAAAATTTAAACAATTGGAAAATATAATTTCACTTCTAGAAGTGCTACAACTTTAAAATTGGCAGAAATGTGTAGCATTAGTACCCCATAATGGAGGAAGTATAAAATTCTAAAAATTGCAAAGTTTGCGGATTGTTTTAATCTATTATTTTTACACAAGGGAAAAATGAAAATCGCTGCGTAGGTGAAATATTTAGAATTACAAAAATATATGTAATGATGAAATAACGGTCTAAAAAATGAATGTTGTTTCAAGGTGAGATGAAGTGCTTGCAGTATGCAAGCACCTTCTACTAGTATGTTATATATCATTATATATAGACGTTTCATACAGAGGAGGAGGGGGATATAATATACTAGAAAAAACGAAAATTGTGAAAAAGTGCAACAATACGGCCGATAAAAATTCCCAATTGTTTAAACAAATTTTCAAGGTTTATGTATTTCCGGATGTGCTACGGAGCTGAAATTTTTTTTGGAGGTAGGATTTGTAAAAGCACGAAATAGGGATTATAGAAATTTTGATATTTTAATTTGTTTGCCAGGTAAAAATTCTTAAGTTTTAAACAAATTGATAACTGTTTGGGTACTACGGGTTGAGCTAGGGTGCTGGAATTTTCAAGTTATTTACAGAGTAGTGCATTTGCACAAATAAACATTTGAATCTCTCCATAAATATATTACTAGGCTGTTAAAAATGTTTCAAATTTGAACAATTATAAAATATTATTTCACTTCCAGTGGCGGCTTGTGTATAGGCACTGCGGAACTGCAGCACCCCCTATTTCCACTTGATATTATCGATAACATTTAATATAATGAGTCCTTTTTTCTTTAATTCTTTCTTTATTTTTGTAGTACAATATATATTCCTTAAGCTTAATGTCAGTACTTCAGTAGCCATCCCCCAGTTTATGAAAAAGATACAAAAATCTTTGTATGGAACTGTGCGCTTCACAGTGCCAGCGACGTGGTGTTTGACTGTTGTGCGCATGCGCACATAGGAGGGGGGGGTGGGGAGGAAGGCGGGACTGCCAGGTAGAGAGAGCACTGTTGCTCTCGCAGTGCCGGCTCTGGCGTGATGGTGGAAGGAAGTTTTTTTTTACTCAGCGTGTGTTGTGCTTAAAAACCGTGTACCATATTCTTGAATGTGATAAAGTGTAGAAGAGTGTAGAATTAGATTATTATTCTGCTTCCAGCTATTCTATTTGATTCGTTTTTTTTCGGTTCTTTTATTTAACAGAAAACTTTAACCATGGCCTTGCATCCCCAAGAAATAAGTTCTGTGACTGTAAGTGAACTTCAACAGCTTAAGTTTTCACAGCTATCTCTCCATGAGAAAGTTACAGTTAAGAAAAGAGGTCGTTCAACACCTGATATTCTAATACCTCAGCCAGGCAAAAGCAACAACAAGAAATATATTCGTAGCTTTAATTCTGAATGGTACCAACGGAAAAGTTGGCTTTGCGGCTGTGAAGTAAAAAATGCACTGTTTTGCTTCCCGTGTTTGCTGTTTGGAGGTGATTTACACAATTTAATTTACACAATTTTAAAACAAAGGCTAAAAATTTTCTGGAGCAGCACCCCCACTAATTTTAGCTACGAGCCGCCACTGTTCACTTCTATAAGTGCTACAACTTTCAAATTTGGCAGAAATGTGTAGCTTTAGTACCCCATAATGGAGGAAGTATAAAATTCTTAAAATTGCAAAGTTTAGGGATTGTTTTAATCTATTATTTTGACATAAGGGAAAACGAAAATCGTTGCGGAGGTGAAATCTTTAGAATTTAAAAAAATATTTGTAATGATGAAATATCTGTCTGAAAAATGAATGTGTTTTCAAGGTGAGAGGTAATCCCTATTTCGTTTTTCACATTTCCTACCTCTAAAAAAAATTTCAGCTCCATATCACTTTCGGAGATGCATAAACCTTGAAAATTTGTTTAAACAATTGCGAATTTTTAGCCTCCGCAGATTTTTCATTTTTTCTAGTCCGTTTTGCACAAAATCCTACCTAAGAAAAAAATTTCGAATCTCCCGCTCATCTGGAAGTGCCCAAACATTAGTATCCTCCTATATATATGTTATCATTATATATAGTGGTTTCTTACAGAGGATATAAAGATTTCATATCATTATACATCGACGTTTCTTACAAAGGAGGATATAACATACTAGTAAAAGGTGCTTGCATACTGCAAGCATTTCATCTCACCTTGTAAAAACATTGATTTTTCACAGAGATATTTCATCATGAGAAATAGTTCTTTAATTCTCATGATTTCTCCTCTAGACGGGTTTTCGTTTTTTCATTATGGAACAAAAATGGAGTAAAACAATCACAAATTTTTGCATTTTTAAGAATATTAAACTTTTTCCACATTGAGTTAATAATGATACACATTTCTGCCAAATTTTAAATATACAGTACAATTAGATATGGAATAACATATATCTAATTGCTTAAATTTAAATAATTTTTAACATTAGTATCTTCCTATCATTATATATCGACGTTTCTTACAGAGGAGGAGGATATAACATATAGGAGGGTACTAATGTTTAGGTACTTCCAGATGTGCTGGAGATTCGAAATTTTTTTATTAGGTAGAATCTCTTGCAAAACCGACTAGAAAAAACGAAAAAACTGAAAAAGTGCAGCAATGCGGCCGCTAAAAATTCACAATTTTTTAAACAAATTTTCAAGGTTTATGCATTTCCGAAAGTGATATGGAGCTGAAATTTTTTTTAGAGGTAGGAAATGTGAAAAACGAAATAGGGATTATAAAAATTTTGATATTTTAATTTAATTGGCAGTTAAAAATTCTTAAAATTTAAACAAATAGGTAAATGTTTAGATAATACGGGGTGAGATAGAGAGCTGAAATTTTCAAGTTAATTAGAGTTTAGTCTATTTAAACCAATGAACATTTCACTGTATCTATGAAATTCTTATTTCGGCCGTTAAAAATTATTTTAATTTAAACAATTAGATAAATGTTTTTTCACTTCTAAATGTGCTACACATTAAAAATTTGGCGTAAATGTGTGGCATTATAAACCCTATGTGGAAAACGTATAATATTCATAAAATTTCAAAAGTTAGCAATTGTTTCATTCCATTATTGTTCCATAAGGAAAAATTAAATTTGGTCCCTAAGAGAAATCATTTGAATTAGAGAAATATTTCCCATGATGAAATATCTCTCTAAAAAATTAGTGTTTTTTCAAGGTGAGATGAAATGCTTGCAGAATGCAAGCACCTTCTACTAGTATGTTATATCCTCCTTTGTAAGGAACATCTATATATAATGATATAGGAGGATACTAATGTCCAGCCCAAACTACATGAACTAGAGAGCTGAAAGTTTCAGTTTTTTTAGATATGATGGAGAAACCTTCAGATAAAATGAGACTTCTCACCTAAGTGACATGAGTTCGACTCCAGAAATTCCGAAATTTGCGTTTTTTTCCCATAAGAAAGGTAAAGTACTCCTTTAGCCAAACAATTAGAGGGTTGGCTAAAGGAGTACTTTACCTTTATCAATCTTAGCCAAAGTTATTGAGCTACTAACGATATACCATAAGAAAGACATTGCGTCATTTTTGTAAATTAATTTTGGGCACTTGTCCGTAAGCTAGAAAAATGAAATTTTCAGTGTTGCTAGATGGCCGAAATAGCTATTAGGAATTATTTTTACTTTTTCTTACAGTATCCTCGGTTCGACTCCAGATACCACGGAATATCTCCCATAAGTTTGCATAGGATAAAGTTATCCCAGTGTGTAGACCAATCTAATTAGTTTAAGAAGCTGAAATTATGCAGGATTATAGAATTTATCTCCTAACCAACTATAAAAATAAAAAATTTCAAAATTGTTAATTTTTAAGGGTTGTTTAACCCCATTTTATCATTAAAGTTTAATAATATTTACCTTGGAAACTATAAGCTGTAGGTTTGAGTATTTGAAATAATTTCATAGGAAATTATATGTAGAAAATAAGGAAATTTTGAAAAAGTTCAAATATTCCACCGCTAAAAAGAGGTGAAATATTTTGCATTAAAAATATTTCTAATAATGTTATATCTCTCTGAAATATTAATGTTTATCAGTGTCAGATGAAATGCTTGCAGAATGCAAGCACCAACTTCTTGTATTTAATATGAGTATTTGTAGGTAAGTATTTTTTTATAGGACTTGCGCCACCCAGCAGCATTAATTATTGTAAATAAACATAGTAGGATTAGAATTTAATCACAATACTCCAAATAACTATCTAATGTCAAATTAGGGTAGACTTTTCTTAAATTCTTGTTGAAGATTATTTACTTATTCTAAATTTTTGTAATTATACGGACAAATAACAAATGAAACATGTTGAAGTTTGTTGTGACTAGAATTCCTGTGACTTGAAGTCAAGAAGTTGTATATAGTGTATAGGAAATAGTATCAAAAAAGTGTATATTTTTGTATTAAGTCCATTCAATTTTTATTATGTAATTTGGGTATTATGCATTGAGTTGTGATGGGGATCCGCTGCCACCGGGACCTGCTCCCAATTGTAGCATTTATGTAATAATAATAATAACACAGATATGTGATAATTGTGTAGATCAGTATTACCAATATATGTCATTGAAATGTTATCATTTAAATTCCATCTCGGCTTATATCAAACGGATTTTCATGGCATTGGCTACTAGTAGGGTTTATACAAAAACCGACTTTTGAAAAAACCGGTTTTCGAATTCCATTATTTAAAAGAAAACCGGTTATACCGGTTTTCGAATTTTGACAAAAGAAAAAAACAAAATATAATTAAAACTAAAAAAATATTTACACTTATTTTAAAAATTTTCACTTTATTTAATATTTATGGAACTACAAAAATATAACAAAATAAAATATACCCCATACAAAACCAAATAAAAAAAATAAAATAACTAAAATCCGTACAAAATATAAATTATAAATTTTTATTTCATTTAGTATTTTCTTCAGGAAATATGATTTCAAAAAACATAAAATGTCCATTGAACGATTACTTAATCTTGTTCTTATTCTAGATACAAAATTGCCTGAAATAGAAAATACTCTCTCACTGGCTACTGAACTTGGTTTTATCGTTTTCATGGCATCAAATAATAAATCTAAATTCTTTGTTCTTTTATTGGTTGCCTCAAATACTGAAAATTCGGCCTTTAGTGTCTTCGGATTTGGTATTATTTCTTCAGGTTCCTCAAGAAACCTATGAATTGATTTTTCCATGGCTTCTTTTAGAGCATTGCCCTGATTAATAGTTTCTCCATCTCCGATATATTCATCATCGGAATCTGTTTCCATACAAGAATTTGGATATATTCTAGGCAACATTTTTCCAGATAACTTAATAATATCGAGTTTTGAAGCTAGTGGAAATACACTAGATTTCTTTGTTGAAATGTTATGTGGATTTTGCAAATATAGCAAAAGGGTTACCAATCCAACTTGTCTTCTTTCTTGAATTCGTACTTCTAAAGCATTTAATAATTTGGAACTAATTTCAGTCTTTAAATTTTTTTGTTCATTTAACAGAAATTCAAATATGCCTTCACTTGTTAATAAATTGGCATCTCGTCGCCCTAAGGCCTCAGCTGCTAGACGTACTGGTCCCAACACTTTAAGAAACTCCATGATTTTAGGATATTGAGCTTCATTCCACATATGAGAAGCACCAATATCAATCCAAGCTAAAACAACACATTCTTTTAATGTTATAAATCTATCTCTATTCCATCTTGTTTGGCAGTCAAGAATCAGACTTAATTCCTTTCCTTTTTCTTGTTTTACATAATTCTGAAGGATGCTATCTCTTACGGGAGATTTTCTAAAAAATTTGCAAATTTTTTTAATTTGGGAAATTGATTGTTTGTAATTGTCAGACAACATAGGGAATCCACAGTCGTTATCTAGATCAAGAGAATTTAAAAAATCCTCGCCATAGTCATCTTCACACTCTACGTCATCTTCCGATTCCTCACTTGTAACATATACATCGGTTTCAGCTATTTCTTTATTTTATATAACATATCAGTAACTGCTAAGTGTATGGTGTGTGAATAGCATAGTTGATTAATTATAGGTAATAATTGGCCAAATTTTTCCATAACAGCGGCACCATCATTTGTCGCTGCAACTATGTCGGTTGCTAGATCCAAGTTAAAAATTTGTAGCCTCTCAGAAACTAATTCTAATGTTTTCTTAGCATCGCAGGAACTAGCTATTGGAACTAAGCCCAAATTAAAATCTTCCCCAAAATCGTGTACGTTGATATTCAAATATCTTCGATTTCTTTTGCTAGTCCACTCATCTAAAGTTATAGAAAATTTTTTCCCATTCTTCTTAATACAATCCAATTCATTTATAGTTTCACGTTTGACATTGTCATAAAACGTATGAATGAGATCCATTATTCGAGAGTTGTATTTTGGTAATGAATATCCCCGTTGTTGCAAAGACTCTCGTATGAACGAGCTTGTTGAAATGCTATTAATGAACAATCCATCCATTGCAGCAAGTTTTGCTATAATTTCTTCTAAACTGCTCCTTTTCACGAAATTAAAAATACTGGCTTGTTTTTGTGGGCAGGAGGAGGGTCGTTTTTGAAATTATCCCAAACCTCCGACTTATTTGCAACATTCATTTTGGTCTAAAAATCAAATGAAATATTTTAGATATTTTTATCAATGATATTAATATTTAATAATGAAAGAATGTTATATTATTAGAATAGGCATTAATAAATTTACTTACATTGTTTTTGTTTTTACTAACTAAAACAAGAATAATAACAAGCAATAACATAAACTTCCTATTCCTGCTTGTGATTAAACTCAAGTGAACGGAGCTGTCGCGGCGCATTGTGTACTGCGTAGTATGGGTAGTACGCAGGACTAAACTGGTCTGGTGAGGTGCACATGAGCAACGCAGCTGATGTCATTGGTCAGTCTGTGTGCTGCCACATAGAATAGCATAATAGAATGCGTTTGTGGATTTGCATGTCAAACATTCGCCTGACTCATGAAAATTAGTTTTAATACAATATGCTTGTGCCCGAGGCGATTTCAAGTCAAAATGTTAACGTTTTTAATTAAATAATTAATTAATTTTTACATATTAATTCTAGTATCTAAAACAGGTTTTTTAAATTTAAAACCCGGTTTTCGAATTTTTCAAATTTATCAAAAAAACCAGGTTTTTAAAAACCGACAAACCCTAGCTACTAGCATGTCCTGTGATATATAATGATAGAAATGTTTATATTCGCGAATTTCTTGTTTGAAAAACATTTCACATAGATGCAAAAAAATTAATGTTTTAATCTGCTTTTTACAGAAAGCAACCTTAGCCTCTTAAATGTATATTTATAACTATGCTATAACTAAATCCTTGCTTCGGAAAAATAACTAATTTAACAGCAGCAGAGGGCCCGAAATTATTATCACAAATGATTACTTATGAAATGATGAACAACTTTAGCCAAAAATAGCAACGTATTATTTATCGTTCCGGGATCTAAAAAGGTATGCAGTAGTAACGAAACAATAATCTTCTCTGCTTCTTCTCTTCATAAATATTTTTAAAATTTGTTTGTTTGTGCAGAAAAAGTCCTAATTACTGATTGCCTACGAAATTTTGTAAGATTTTAAATTTTGATTTCAGGTAGACTTCTTTCGTTTCCGAAATTATATATCTAGATAAAAATTCATAATAATGGTTTAAAATTTCCATTTTTAATATTCTACGTTACTTTTATAGATTTATTTTAAGAAACTAATTTTCAAAGAAATTAAAAAAATGTTTTAAAACAAGCATAATGTCAAAACGACCGCGGAGATCATTCTCAGATACTACAGACAGATTAAAATATAAGAGAATAGCCACAGCAAGAGCAGCCAAGTCTTCTGAACAAAGACAAAGTCGACTTCGATTACAATGACTTATACAAAGGCAGTCTTTTAAAGTTGCAGGTGGTTATGGAAATATAACCCTTACAAAAATTTATTGCTCGGAGTAGCCGCTCAAAGGACCGACCACCAACTTCGTTCCAGAGACCACACGTGCTTGAAGATACCCGGTGTGTTGCGAATTTTGCCTCAAGCTGCGATGATCCAGGCGATGAGGTCCTCCTCTGTGTCAATGGGGGTCCCGTACATCAGGCTCTTCACATGGTCCCAGAGAGAAAAGTACAGCGGAGCTAAGTCCGGTGATCAAGGTGGCCATGAAAAAGGACCACCACGACCAATCCAAGGATCCCGGAACATCAAGCTGAGGTAGTCATGGGAAGCATGGCTAAAATGTGGTGATGCCTCATCATCCTGGAACCACATGTTCCTGCGGAATTCCAGTGGTGCATACTCCAGTAGCTCAGGCAATGTCTGCTCTAAAAACACCTGGTAGATTCGTGCATTTAAGCGTTGAGGAAGAAGGTATGGCTCGATCAGGAAATCATGGAAGATACCTGCACACACATTGACTGCAAAACATTACTGGTGTACATGGACTAACGTTGTATGCAGGTTCTCCTCGTCCTTAACATGGCTGTTGAACATTTCCTCACTCGTGAAGTATGCCTCGTCCTTGGACAGAACGAAAGCAGGGAAGAGGGGCTGTGCAGTATGGCACTGCAAGAAACACTGCACAAATTCTACTCTTACAGGGAAGTCATGTGGGCCCATTGCTTGCACTTTCTGTGGATGGTTTGGTTCTGTGGAATGTTTGTGCATGTCCCTCCAAACGATAGTGTGGTCTGCATGCATGCGATGTCCAATGCTGCGAGTACTGGTAGAGGGCTCCTCTACAAACTGTTCCAGAACCTCCTCTTCAAACTCTGGAGCGTGCACAGTCCTTTCCCGTCCAGCGTTAAGCCTGTGCACCTTGAATAAACCGGTCGTCTACAGCCGCCGGACAATACCCGCAAAGGTAGTGTGGTGTGGCAGGTTCCTTAGAGGAAAACGTTCCTGATAAAGTCTTTGAACTTCTCTGCCAATGCCCGCTGCTGCTCCGTAAACTAAGACCATCTATGTAACCTCTGTCCATGTGAAACGATCCATGTTGATGCCAATCTGACCGCAATGTAATATATCACTCGGCAAAGGGAACTGTGGGCCTTATGCAATAATGGCAAGGCTCAGAACTGAGGTGACATAATCAGTTGTAGTGCATTCCATGTTCATACTTGAATGGCAACTACAATACTGTTTTAAGTGCACTTCGCGAAACACACCTTTACAGGGCTAAGCTGGTTGCCTACATATAGGCACTTGATTTAATTCTTGTAAGGGTGATATCTCTGTAACCAAGGACTTTCGGATACATGATGTATTAAAGATTTTTACCTCCTTAATATACCCTGAAAATTTGTCGGTATAATTTTCCAACACCCTTATAGTGAGAAAATTTACTTATAATTGAGTGCTCGATCAAAAGTCTTACCTCAAATCTTGATTAAAATGTGTTTTTCCAATCGGCAAAATATTCTACAACAAATAGCAAAAAATATTATTATTTAATCCCTCTTCAATTTTTAGTAACAATTTCTAATTTATGTTCATCTTTTAAACCATTATATATAAATTGAAATTTACTAACCTATAGCAAAAGATGAAGGAGCCAAAAGCACGAGAGAGGAACGATTCTTCCTGTAAATAGGAAAAACCCTAGAAAGGATCGACAAACATTTGTTTCTGGAGTACACTCCACAGAGTTGATGAGTGGAAGGGGTAGAATACAACTACCGAAATTCCTTTCTTCTGAACCTTGTTTAACAGGGGTCAAGGAATTCTCAGCAGGGAATATCCATGACCTTATCTGTATAGAAAGGTTCGTGAAACATCCCACCATTAGGTCGGCAAACATAATCTCAAAAACCTCAAAAGGGCTAAGAAACACGTGTTCTTAAAACTACCCTATGGCCTTGCGGTTTCCTGATTCTCCAGAGTAGAAGCATGAGCTTTTCAAAAAGACACATTTGAGTGTAAGCAAGTACCCTTCTTTCAGTCCCGCTGTTAATGCAAGCCCAGAAAAGGAACAAAATCAGAGGTAGAATATAATACTGCGAAGAAAGTAAACAGAAACGACTTAAATATTATAATTAAGGGTAGGTTTTTGGAAGTATACTTTTCCATCTTGTTGGAAAATCGACACTTATCGATGACTAATCATTTTCATCGATTTTGAAATTTAAAAAATCGATGTTTATCAATTTAAATTGAATCCTACCAAGCCTATATACTAATGTTTAGGCACTTCCAGAAGAGCTGGAGATTCAAAAGTTTTTATGTCGGTAGGATTGTGTGCAAAAACGAATTTAAAAAAACGAAAATCTAGAAAAAGTTCAACAATGCGGCCGCTAGAAATTCGCAATTGTTTAAACAAAATTTCAAGGTTTATGTATTTCTGAATGTGCTATGGAGCTGCAATTTTTTAAAGCTAGAAAATCTAGAAAAACTAAATGGATTATGGAAATTTTGATATCATAATTTGTTTGCCTGTTAAAAATTCTTAAAATTTAAACAATATGATGTTTAGGTACTACAAAGCGAGATAGGGAGCTAAAATTTTTAGGTTATTTAGAGATTAGTGCATATGCACAAATAAACATTTGAAAATCTCCATGTTATTGTTATTGCGACCGTTAAATGTTTTTAAAATTTAAACAATTAAATAAATATTTTAGTTCTAGATGTGCTATAACCTTAAAATTTGGTAGGAATGTGTGGCATTAGTACCCAACTGTGAAAAAAGTATAATATTCTTAAAATTGCAAATTTGAGGTAGTTTTACTAAAATATTGTTCCATTAGGAAAGAATGAAAATCAGTGCAGAGGTGAAATCTTTTGAAATAAATAATATTTCCAATGATGAAATATCTCTCCTAAAAAATAATGTTTTTCAATGTGAGATAAAATAAGCGCCAATTATTTTTGTATATATATTAGGATGGTCCTTATTTTTAAGTTTTGGAAAACTGGAGGGGGCACGTTTTGAATGTTCCATTATGAAAAAAAATAATTTTGGCAAAATTAGGTTAATTTAGAATAATATTTAGGGGTCACTACCAAGATCTGAAAAATCGCAATATATCATAATGCTAAACATAGGTGCATTCATTTTTAAATTAGTTTAAATTTTAAACTTATTTGAATTGAATTGTGAGTTGTAGATACTTAGTATTGAAAATTGTGATGCAGCATCCATTGGTCAATGTTACGCAATACTGCAATAGATATAACCTTTCAGATGTACCCCTCAGAAATCCTGCGTAAGTCCACTTGCAGGAGCACTCTTTGTGTTATGTAATAGCCCATATCAGGTCTTTTGGAACAATGTAGAACTGTCCAGAATGTTATAGAACCTTCATAAACAATCTGAACCTTGCGGAACAATTTGGAACTTTCCGGAATGTTTTAGAACCTTCTGGAACAATCTATGGCCTAAACTATATAAGCAGCCTACCTAGTGCAGCGAGTTCAGTTGTCATCAGGCAGCCAAGGAGTGCAGTCCAGCCAAGGGGTTTCTCCCATAAAGTTGTTGTGTAGAGACTCAAGTGAACCTGACTCATAGGAGATTACAATACAGTGCACTCCCAGTTTGTAAGTTTTGTACTGCATTCTGCTGAACACCAAAAAATAAACTGTGCTTTGACACTACTGCATGAAACACTGGAAGAAAAAATAGAGCATGTCTTTGGATTGAACAGAAATTAGACAAGAACCTTCTCTACATTCCCTGCAGGCACCACATATTGGAACTGGTACTGGAAGCTGTCTTCTCTGTCATCGTAAGTCCATCAGCGAGCTCAGAAATACTAATCTTCAAGCGATTTCAAGCTGTTGCAGCATTTTTCCCTCTTTTGACAATTTATCGAGTTCCCCATCAGTTTTTCGTGTTCGCCAGAAGTTTTTGTGTTCGAACTCTATCAAACGACGAACCCCAGCAAACGACGCAACCCCTGCATACACATGCACCCCAGCATACGCTCGTACTTCGGAAAACGCGAGTACTTCAGCAAATGCGAGTACTTTGGCTTTGCGCATACGTACAGAGTTCCTTCTTTTATAGCAACAGACATTAGCCCAGAAGAGGACGCCACTAGCGAGCCCCTCAAAACCAATAATCGTTCGAGAGTGCAGTGCGCTCTACTCGTCATTCACGGCGAACTAAGGGATTCCCAATCCGACAACCTCGCCACGAGCAGCCAGCCGAGAGAGAGATGGAGTGAGGGAGAGAACGAGAAAGGACTTGGAGACGAGCACACCTGACACGCGGCCTGCGGAAGATTACCCTGCGAGTCGAATTCTTTTCGTATCGTTTGTGATTCCTCAAAGTGGACATTTCTCTTAAGTATTTTACTATTTCTCTGCTTTGTATTATGTCATTCCAATATAATTGTTAGCATATTTCTTGTCATTTTCCAGTGGATTATATTTCATTTCCTGTTGGCAGCAGCAGTGTCACCAAAGGTGTATCGTATCGTTTAACTATTTTCAAGTAATTAACGGATTACGAGAGATTAATGTATAATGAGCCAGTTTCGTCTCATTATCACTGGATAAGTCCGAATACAGAACTGCACTTGATGATGAGTTCACTGCCAGTGCTGTTGCCGATATTAAAGATGAAATAATCACTTTTGCTACAGACCAACTGAACCAGCAGCAACCTCGCAATGATTACAGAGAACTGCTGGAAATCTCGATCACCTTTCTTGGAAGTGAACCTTCTCATGGAATTAGATTTCTTGCTCCTGGTGCAAGGCATAAGGCTCGTTGGATGGCCAAAGCCATTTATGCTATCAAACTGTGGATGTTCAAAGGACAGTTTCCATTGAAGACAGAAGAGGAAGCTGGGATAAGGGACATAGCAATTTTTGTTGTGAGATTCTATTTGAAGGCGTGGTTTCAAACTGCACTTCCAACTGTTGCGCCTTTAAATGACCTGATGCTGTTGAATAACCTCCAACAGTACAAGACTACAAACTCAATAGTTGCCAACACTGCTCTGAAGAAGCTTGCTCGTCATCTGTGGTACCTCAGCGAAGAGCTGGTTGCCCTTGCTTTCTTTGATAAAAAAGTATCAATAGATACAAAAGCTAAATTGATTCAAGTTCTCCAAAATGATGGCAATGAGGACCACTCAACTAGAGTGACTGTCTATCTGGATAGCATCTTGGAGAAAATTTTGGACTATTTTGTGTCAGCCAACACCTTGAGGTTTTTCGACATACTTGATCTTGACTTGAAATTCACAGAATTGGATCTCGAACTATGGGCTTCTGATGGGAACTACATTGCCACAGAAAAGTGCATCAGGTCCATCAATTGCATTAACAATACAGCAGAATGCTGAGTTGCCCTGATCGAGGAATACAATCGATTACACACTGCAGCATTTTTCTATTTTTGACAATTTATCAAGTTCCCCATCAGTTTTTCCGAACTCCAGCAAACGACGACCCCTGCATACGACGACCCCTGCGTACGTATGGAATGCCGTCTTTTATAGCAACAGACATTAGCCCGGAAGAGAACACCACTAGATAGAGGCTAGAACCAATTAGCATTCACTAGTGCAGTGCGATCTACCGGCACTTCACTGCGAACTAAACGAGTTCCCACCCAACAACGTCGCCACAAGCAGAGGCAGAGAGAGCGAGAACGAGAGAGGACTCACAGCGAGGCGAACGCACCTGCAGAAAGATTATTTCTGAGTCTCTTTCCGTATCATTGGTGATTCCTCAAGTGGACATAATTGTTAGTACATTTCGTGACATTTATCCAGTGTATGCTATTTGATTTGCTGTTGGCAGCACCAGTGTCACAAGGGGTATCGTATCTTTTAACTATTTTCAAGTACTTTTAGTATTACGAGAGATTAATGTAAAATGAGACAGTTTCGTCTCAACACCCAGGGTGAACAACAAAAGCAATTTCTTCTGCAGGTTGTCAGCGATCATCGGAGGAGATATCCATACTTAGCGAAGGGAACACTTGCCACAAATAATTAATATGCCACTGGGTCAGTATTGTTATATTCATCATATGACAGTGTAGCATGGAAATTACCAACTCTAAATTTTATATGCTTTGTACTGTATTGCATTTTGTTTAAAATAAAGAAAACTTTGTTTCAAACTTTGGTAGCAACCCCTAAATTTCACCTAAAATTTACCAAATTTTGGAAATATTATTTTTTTAAATATTGGAACAAGATAGGCTGGTGCCCCTATTCAAAATAAAACGTTTGTTTTTTCCCCATTATAAGGACCACTCTAATATATATATACACACACACACATCATAAGTAAGAAGCAGTGATATAGTATAGATATTAGAAAGTAAAAATAATCTGAAAACATTTGAAAAAATAAACAAATATTCCTATAAATGCATTGAAAGAATTAAAAATATTATGAAAAATTAAAACCCTTTCAAAATATATTTGAAATGGTTTCCAAAATTTAAAGTTAAAATATTTGTTGCAAATATATTGAAACATTTGCAAAGATATTCTGAAAATTTTCAGATATGCTTTATAAATACTTCATTGAAAATACAGAAAATATTTTTTCTAATTTATAATCTAGTTTCTAATTGGTAGTTAATTTTGTTGATTTTTTAAGAAATCTCATTTAAATAAGTTTTAGCAGAAATTGTCTCTGAGAATACCGAGGGTTAAATTTTGTCCCTTTAAGCAACCTTAAACCTTTAAATGCTGGTTTTTTTGGGCTTTTTTGTTTGTTTTATGAAAAAATTGCATATCTAATGAACTATTGTTAATAAAAACTTCAAATAAAATGCATTATATAGTAAAAATAATGAAAAAATGCATTGTTAAAGCATGTTAAAAAATATTGTGCCAAGTATGCCCGTTAGCGATCGCATTTTGCATGCCTGTATGAGCACGTTCAGAATTTAAAGGTTTAATTCATGTATTTAAATATCTTATCCAATTATTTTGTTTTAAATCCTTTTGCTTCTTATAACCCAGCAACTGCAGTATGTATGTTTGAAAGCTCATACCATAAAAATTAGCTAAAATTTAGTTTAATAATAAATTGGTAAACAATTACATTCTATGAAATTTTTTCTTTATAGTTGAGTTCCAATCTGACAAAAGTTCTGATGATTTTAGATCCTTTTTTACTGATAATGACTCACTAATAAGTATACAAGAGATTTCCATTCTTTTTAAAAGAAAGAAAATATCAGAAAATAATTTATATTTTCAACAAAGCAATCAACAATCATATTTCTATTAGAAGTGTAAGATGATTGTGCTTACCGTATATACTCGTGTCTAGTTCGACTCCGTGTATAGTTTGACCTCCGATTTCTCAGCGAAAAAATTAGATTTTTTCATATATCTCGTGTATAATTCGACCCTAGCTTTCTACTTACTCTTTTACCCTAGATTTCCGTCAGGATCGACATTTTTCGTTTCGATATCTCGAAGCTCACAATCGAGGTATATAGAACGATCTTGGTTTTCAACAGCCAATAATAAACTGTAAACATCGTAATCAGCGGCAAACTTCTGCCTAGGCAAACTAGACAGCTGCCTAGGGCCCCAACCTCGGCAGGGGCCGAAATGGTACACATTGAGGACACAGGACACGGAAAATAATATGTCAGGCTTAATTCACTCTCTGTGCTGTACATAGAGTCAGAAATAACGCAGTCTGTGGACTATAGTGAGGTCATCCGTTCCTTTGCAGAGAAGAAAGTTCATCGCGTGGCAATGTAATCTTGTAATTATATGTAAATGCAAAAATTATAATATGTAAAAAAGTATAGTTGGTACTTGTCTATTTCATTTCTAAGTCTGCTTGTCTATTTTCTAAAGTCAAAGTACGTTAAATAAATAAAAAATAAAAGTTTGTTTCTTGCTAAATAACCAAAAAGGGGGCCCCGACTCTGTTAACTGCCTAGGGGCCCTGGGTCTCTATGTCCGGGCCTGATGGTAAACCTATTGCACAATCTTGAGAAGAAAAATATTTATTACTTTTTAACTACGAGATGTGACATACAAATGGTGGCAGAATTTCTAGCAAATAGACGAAAATTAAGCTTATATAACGAAAATTAATAGATGCATATTACTCGTAAAACCTTTAATAAAAGTTATGAATGATAGTCGAACAAGATGAAATAAACTCATTTTAATATAATTAATTCCAACTCATCTGTTGTTATAAGACGCAAGAAAGATATGCATAGAAATCAAGAAAACAATCGGTGAATATGAGATGCTTTAGTATTCACGTAACAACATTATGACGACAAAAGGACAGTATAATGGTTACATTACGAATTTTGGTTAAAATGCACCATAACCCACCACAACGTATAAAAAAATAATGAAAAATACTACTGGGTCGCAATCAAATCAGAATTTCAAGATAATACAGGACAGGTATATAAGTCTTAGAAAAAGAAAAAAATGAAAAACACAACATAGTTCTAATGAAAATCGATAAAATTAAAGGTGAATAGGAAGTTTTGGAGCTATATCATAAAGTTAAGTCAGCGAGGTGGGTCCAAAAAAATCTTGATTTTTATAATGATATTTTTTTAGATCAGAGATTTTAAACCCTCAAAAGTATTACTCGTGTATAGTTCGACCCCCAATTTTTTGCACAAAAATTTGGTCTTAAAAACTCGAACTATACACGAGTATATACAGTATATTTTTACAAATCCTTGGTTTCAGTTTACTTAGACATTTCAGTACTTTTTCCATATTTGGTCAAGATTTTCACCATCTCAGTATGCATTAATATCAAAAGTTATGCAAAAAGGATATTCAGAAATTATAGTTTACATCTGAAATGTTTTAAAGGGGTTTGTGTCATATTTTAAAATCCTATTCGTTGATTTATCTAGGTACATTAATAGACAAAAGTAGCCATGAGCAAAATAAAAATATATTGAGTCAACAGAATCGTTACAATTAATGGATTAGTAGGTTTTTTAATTCATGCTTTTTCTTACATTACATTACACAACTCGGTCAAAAATGTCCTACTAGTTTAGAATGAATTTTGCATTGAATGCTTACTTTTAAAGAATGTAATCTCTTTAATTACTGTTATTCTTTAGTATTTCTTATTCCTTGGGATTTAATTTTCCATAGCATATCAAAGCAATGATGAATCTATTGCTAAAACAATTCTTACAGGACCAATTCTTCCTCCCACCACCAGCAACACTGTAGAATAAACATTCATTTTATCCTATAATAATATAATTTTCATTTAATATAAGCACCAATAATATTTTCATATAAAATTATATATTGTGTATACTCAAAAGGAAGACAAGGTTTTTCCTCTTATTTTTATGGTGCCATCATTAAGATGCAATGTAAATGATGATTTCACTGGACAATTAGTAGGGCATTGATTTTTTGGGTTAAAATTAAATCACAGTCAGCGATAGTTACATTTTTAAGAAAATCAGATGGAATTGAGTTTAAGCAAAGCAAACACTACAATTTTCTATGCCCTGTTCTTTTATTCTATCATAGGGCTTTTTACCTGGTTCCACTGAAATTTTATGCAGCAGTATTTGCACACTACAGCATTTTCATCGGTTGTTTTAAAAGCACATTTTCTTTTTAACCCATAATAAAAAACACCCTCAAGTGTTGTCAAAAATGTTCTATAAATGGATGCCCTTATCACACCACTCTACACAAACAGAGTAAATAGTAAACTCATATAGAAAAGCACAACACATGCGATATCTGGGATTTTTAGCCAACAAAATATGCCACAAATGCCTTCACACTTGAATACAAAGTATTATATTATTGTCTAAAAATTGCCACAAATTGGCATCAGAATAATTATGAAGAGCCGGCTAACTGTTAAGATATATTTTTGGGCCTGATTTGATAAAACATTGTAAGCAGTTATCATGCACCAATGCCTGGAAGTGCTGCTGATTGTTTCCATTATTCAATCAGTCTTACAAACAGTGAAGTATGTGGTGTTGTTTAAATTAAATTTCTTTTCTGTGATGTGGTAAAATGATTAAGTCTTGCAGAAACTCTTTATGCATGTTCTTCCCCATGGGATGTAATATCCAACTGAATGAATTACATCCCCATTTCTGTCCATAACTATGCATTTTTGAAATATGTAATTATAATTAGGGTTGCCAACCTATGGCTTTTGGGCCAGAGATCTCCAGGTTGTCGCCATAATCTGCAGTCTCCGGGTGAGTAGCACAAATCTCTGGTTCAATTTTGATTGCAGTGGAAAGCCCCTTTTGTGATTTTTTGCCTTTTTTACAAACGATTTTAATTAAAATAGTTTGCCTTTTAATTTCGATTGTATTTTGTTTTATACAAAAAACTTGAAGTCTTTGCGTATTTGTTGATCAGCTATACTCTACAAACTACTTTATTTGTGGATCAGCAATATGACACAATTACGATGTTGAGTAGGGCACTGCAAAATATGTGAAAATCACCAGTTGTGGGATAGTGTAATCTGTTTTTACCCTTTCTACTCTTCAATTTTACAATATGGAAAATCAGAAGATTTAGTCTTATTCCATGAGACTCCAAGCAAAGTAGGAAAAATTGGTATGCCTAGATTCTGATGCTATTAAAATAGCTTTGCTTTGGTCTTACATAATATTCTAATGTTCAATAAATTTAGTCATGTTTACTTTCATATATCGTATATTTAATTACTCTTGGGTTTCTTCTTAAGTATCCAGGTTTCAAGCAAACTCCGGTTCATCTTACAGTGGGCACCCCTAAAACAATCTCAGGTTCATGAAGATCTAAAAGTTGGCAATTCTAGTTATAATTAAGACACTAACTCGAGATTTAAAAAAAATTACTGCCAAATTAATGAAGGATATTTATGTCATAGGTAGAACATGAATCTATGCAGATGATTGTTTTAGAGTAATGTATTTATTTAACTCGGGCATTTCAGCTCACGTTTTTGCATATTAAAATGGAGGCCCAAATGTTAGAGCCCCTAGTTTAATATTAATTATTTTATTAATCGTGTTGTGTTCCTGCTTTTTTTTGTTTTACCCGAATTTTTGAAAATGGATTCGGGAGGTAAAAAACACAAAATTGGACAAAACCCGAAAAATCAATGCCCTAATAATAAACCTCGAATAAACAAAATTCTATGCATAAGCAGTGAAATTAGCCACAAAATGGTGAATGGTGATGAATTACCATTTTAGCCTTTCCTATCATTCATTAAAGCATCCATGTGGGTTTTTGATATTAAGGCACAACATAGAACTAGTTACTCCAAAAGTAAGAATTACTTTTCTTCTACATAGACATTTTCCCAAGTGGGAGGGAAAATTCAGAGTCATCTTCCTTTTGGGCAAAAATGGTCAGTTAAGTAGGATTACTTTGACCTCTGAATTTATTTGAAAGTTTTATTTTCAGAAAATCATGCTTAAATGCTTCATTAGTAGAACAGTAAATTTCTATATTAATCAAAATTATTGTGAATATAAGTCATTATTCAAATGAAACATTGATAAGTTATTGGGCTTTTGTAAACAAAAACATAAAATAATGTAATTAGCACTGGCAGCTTCATATCTTCAGCAAAATAAACAGACTCATTTACATTGTAGCCTGCATTAATGCATACATTTAAAAGCATTAGTGCAATATAATAGAAATTTGTGAAGTATTCACTTAACCATATGTAAGAATGTATAACCTACAGTTGGCTATTTACATCATGTAAAATTATAGAGCCAGGAAGTCATTTAGTCTTGAATTGTTACAAAGAATTAATGGAGTGAATTTCCCTGGGCACTCTCGTCAGTCACAGCAGCTAATTTCCCATAAATTTCTCCAAATTTACAATCCCTTGCACTGGAAACATAGTTTAAATGAAGCTTCACGTCTTCTGTTACACGATATTAGATGTTTTCCCAGCTGTTCCAGCCATCATGACTCTTGTCACAAAATTAACAATAGCCGTGGCAGGTTGTTCGGGATCAAGTTCAGCAAATATATGACACTGGTTGTCTCCTTTTGATGATGGTTTTCTTGCCACAAATCCAAAGCACCGACTGGAAATGATAATTGAATATTATGTTTTTCAACAAAAAGAAAACCATTAGTAAAAAAATTTGTTCAAAATAAAACTCGCATTTCTCTTTCAATAAAAATAGTCATCATATTTCATTATATTTCATCTACTAACGATGTCAGCTTCTCTGCTGAAATACAGCACAACTTCAATAATACCAAATCAATTAATACAACCAACACAACAGAAACGGTGTAATAACAAGAGATAAAAGTTTAAATTTAAATGTCCCTTTGTAAACTGCAGAATTTAATTTTGCATTCAATCAGAAAATACATTGTATTTCTTGAACCGAAACATTCAAATAAAAAGCATTGTTTAACTAATTATTTGGAAAATAACAGGATTATGTCTTTTATAGTAAAACAAAACAAAAAATTGCAAATCTGCTGAAATTCAATAACATAACAATGATAAATTCAAGAAAAATATCAGTGATAATTTTTATAGTTCATTTATTCATGCATTACATTTCTATTTCTATTTTGTGTGCTATTCTTCTAAACAAAGACTGACATAATATATTTTGCCACTCTCTGTATGTATTTTCCCTTCTCTGAGCACACTGACAATTACCCTTTACAGGCCGATGTTAATTTTCTTTTGTCTCTAACCCAACACAATGGGACCCCACTTGCACTTGGTCTTCACTTTTAGGAAGTTTTTGTGGGAATAGCTTTTGCTCCTCACAAACGCAAGGTGAAACTGCCAATGCAGCATTTGCTTTCCCCCTGAACTCGATAAAACATAGCTATTGAGCACTGTGACATTGAGGAGGTGGAAGAAGAGCTTCTTGGTACACTTCCAACATCATTGGCCAGATTCGGAGAGTAAACGCTTTCACCCTATTTTCTGTTTCCTCTCGGTGTGAGGTGTCCCCACGCAGTAGTTGATCTACCTCATGTCTGCCTCAACATGTCTTGAGAACAGGCCTCTGGGAAGAACCCTCCCAAATTTCACGAATCCATGACAAACATCTGTTGGTGACTTCCAAACTAAGCATGACTGTACAGGCACATCAAGCATCGAATGAGACCCATGTTGCATTCCCGTACAGGCATGCCAGGCATCAAATGGGACCCATTTTGTGTGCTTGTATGTCAGGCATTTAACAGTTAACCTTTTATACCCTGACGGTACTCCTTAAGCACCAAAACTTGAAAAGATTCTATGCAAGATGCTATTACAATTTTCCTACCAGTATAGAGCTGTACCAAATGATATTAGTTCCAACTTAAGCCAGAAGATGGTCCATTTCAATTTTATTTGAAGTAATAGTTCTTTATACTCATGCATGCTGCTTGGTCGTAATTATGTGAGAAGAATTCTGTGTTCATATTTATCTTTGAAACCTTTGTTGATCAAGTATACATTGATTTTATTTTTTAATTCAATGTATAATAAAATTATCTATTATCCTAAATTCCCAAGTATAACGCGCACTCATGCATAACGCGCAGGCCAACCTTCGGCTGTTTTCCGCATATCTCCAAAATTTCTAGTATAACGCGCACTTGTGTATTACGTGCACTTGTGTAATACGCACAGGGCACCCGCAGAACATGGGATCGTTGAGCTTAGCGTTTTTTTTTAAAGAATGCTACACTTTTAGCGCCCTTCCCCAACTCTCCTGTGCGAAGGAGAACATTTGGGGAAAACCCCTGGATACTGATTTTTCCCATTCTTATTTCCGATACAATGACCACTCGAGGGTCAAAGAAAACTGGTTGGGGAGTGAGGTGTAAGGAAGTGGTGAGGGTGTCATGAGATGTGTTGGAGTGGTGGGGGTGGGTAGAGGTACACAAAACAAAAAAAGGACCAGACCTCAAGGGTGGTACGACAGGGGGCAAGAGAAAGCTAGCATAAACAGCCAGAGAATCTGAGTGTGGGAACGAATGTGGAGGGCACCCATTGTTGACTCACAGACAGAGAGACGACCTGTAATCTTCATCGCCCATTCATTTGTGGTTTGCAGTCTGGCTGTAACGTTTTGATCAACGAGGTAGGGCACTGAAAGTACGGAGTTTCGTTCCTCTTGGACAGAAACCAGGTGAGGTATTTTCAAGGATATTTTGTTTTCCTTAAAAACATTGACATTATTTTTACTGAAACTTAGTGGGCGAATCCAGCATTCATGAGTGGCGGTCCCAAAAGAATTTGTTGAGTGTTCTACCTTTGGCAAAAAGGGCACGAAGGAAACGAAAGGAGTTTTGGCCAGATCTGGAGCAAGAATTGAAGGACTGGGTCTGTGCGCAAAGGAGTGAAGGAAGAGGAGTTTCAACTGTGTCACTTAAATGCAAAGCAATACAAATAGCTCGCGAGAAAAATATTGATAATTTTAAAGGCAGTAATTGCTGGTGTTATCATTTTATGAAGCGAAATAGTTTAACAGTACGAGCAATTACATCTACCGGACAAAAGTTACCAGAAGAGTGGAAGGTGAAAGAGGAAGAGTTTAATTTGTTTGTTGGGCAGGAAAAGAAGGACGTTGAACCAAGTCAGATAGGGAACATGGATGAGGTACCTATGAGTTTCGTCATGCCATCGAAATTTGCAGTTGACGTTAAAGGCACCCAAGACATAAAAATATGCACTGCTGGAGCTAAAAAATGCTGCTTTACTGTTGTGTAGTGACGGCTGATGGAGAAAAGCTTCCCCCAATGGTAATTTTCAAGCGGAAAACCATTCCTAAATAGGAATTTCCTAAAGGTATTGTTGTGTGCGTAAACCCAAAAGGCTGGATGAATTGCGATATATTGCGAATGTGGTTAACTGAGGTATGGGGAAAAAGGAAGGGCTCATTTTTTAAACCAAAATCGCTGCTTGCATTGGATTCAGCTAGGTAAATGATTCGAAAATATTATTGAAAAAACATTCCAAGATTGCAGTTATTCCTGCAGGTCTAACAACAAAGCTGCAACCACTGGACATCTCCGTAAATAGATCATTCAAATCGAAAAGACGGAGGCACTGGGAAAAATGCATGGTAGATGGTTTCCACTCCTATACAAAGTCTGGAAGGATGCAGCGAGCGAGCTTCTTATGCTGAAATTTGCAAATGCATTGTGAAAAGTTGGGCCGATGTAACCCGTGAATGTATAATTAATGGTTTCAGGGTATCGGGAATTTATTCCCCTGATGTTGATGAGGGGATGGAGGGTATTGTGATTCATCATCTGATGAAAGCGATAATTTTTCGCTTGAAAATTTTCCGGACTCATTGGTTAAGAACTTGAATGATTACGTTATAAATTGTGACTGAATCAGAAGATTTTTATGGTTATGTTAATTAATAATCGATTGGGAATAAAAGTTTATGAAGAATTTGTGATTTTTTTATTTTTATATGTGAATGTGTTTTGTTTTGGAATTCGTTATCTTATTTAAAAAGGCATTGCGTACATTTTTTTCAACTAATAACTTCGAATCTGCCTTAATTTGTCTTAGGTTGAATAATAATTAGGTAACTGAAATTCGATTTTGTATCTGTAATGATTGAAATGCATGGTAATTTATGCCAGAAAATTTTTTTTTATCAACGGAACAAAAAGAAAGAAGTTTCGAAAGATTTCAGCCATTTAGTGATTTCACGAAGTTAGAATTTGAACGCTTTAAGGCATTTTATTTTATAAAGCTGTACTTCTTATGCATAACGCGCACTAGTACGTCTTATGTATAACGCGCACTAAATAATTCCGAAAATTTGACAAAAAAAACCTTGTATAACGCGCGCGTTATACTTGGGAATTTAGGGTATTTAGTGCCAAAATATTTATGCTAGTATTATTTTATAATTAATTATACTATAAAATGACAACAAACACTTTCTTTGATTAAAATGTTATAAACAATTTTCTTGATAAAAATGATCAAATTTTTTTCAGAAAACACCTTCCTGAGCACAATAAAAGAGTCATAAATAAATAATAAGTGTATTATAATTCAAGGTATAAAGCCTAAAACCATACCTAACCTACCCACCACCCCCAACCCGAAGGGGCTCTAACAAGAGGCAAAAGTTGTATTAAAGCCTAAAACTATTCCTAATCTACATATCTCTGCCTAGTCAACCTGAAGGACATTCAAACAAAAGGCAAAATTTGTATCAAAGTCTAAAACCATACCTTAACTATCCCTTCTCCAATTATAGTGATTAAAGATGATATGTAAAACAGTTAATCAGTAATATTCTTGTTGTAAATATTTAATGAAAAGGCTAATTTAATTCAAAAAGGTTTTCATTTTGATAAGATGCCAGTGAGACCAAACAAAATAAATCCAAGCCAATTCTTTTTAGGCTAAATTTTATTATGCCTTCATTCCTACATACACCACCTTTTTGAACTTGGCGAATAATTAGTTCCGGTAAACTGACGCGAAATGCAAATTCGCGAAGTGCAAGTCCTATTTTCCCATAAGGCGCCATGTTATTACGAGAGAATGGTTCTCAGTAAACCTAAAATATTCACTTTTTTATCATAAATAATGCAGTTTAACAGAAAATAAAAGAAAATGTAAACACAAATGAAAACCTGGCATTATAAACTGAAAAATACTTTCAATTACCTTCAAAACACGGAAATGAAAACACAGCATAACTAAGTGATACACTTCTTTCCGCACTTGTACAGTTTACCCTAACACAATTTCGCATGCGATTTTCGATCTTCTTTTGTCATTCTAAGGAAATGCTTTAATTTAAATCGAACTACTGAGATGGAATGTTGGGTACGTCATGCACGAATGTTTTCCTGGATTCTGCAACAAACATTTCCAAGCCTCAAAAAAATACTAGCATTAAAAAGCGGTTCCATTTCTTTTACTAATTACTTTAGAAATGCATAACAGAAAACCAAAACCTAGCGTAAGAAAGTTTAACATTTCTTTTAGTAATCACGTTCAAAATACGCAGCAGAAAATCATACGTTGCAAGATGATAGCTATTCATAAGTTTACATTAAAAATTCGTAATAAACAATAACAAAAGAACAGTTCCTTAAATTACATTCAAAATACAAAGATTAAATCATTAAATATTTCGGTCAAATACCAGCAACTTCATACGCGAAGAACGAATATTATCAATGCCATACTCGTAAAAGTTGCGAAAAACTAAATGCGCAGGACACTTTTTGATTAGGCAATAATTTATACTTTGGCAGGTAGATGCCAGCAACTTCGACTGTTATCGAAAATAGCGCCATCGGCAGTGAAGTTTAATTTGAGCTACAAAAGAAATGTCTGAAGTTATAACGTTTGGTTACTTAGAAAACGAGCATTATAAGTATCATAAATCCCCTTTTCTAGGGTGCTAAACTTTAAAATGAACTTAGAAACAAAAAAGTAGAGGGAGTTCACACTTGTTGGCATCGTAAACACATGACGCGAAATGCAAGTAATATGCGCGAAACACAAATAATGGTCATAAATATTTATATATTATACTACTCATGTAAAAACTACAGTACTGGATTCAGACATTTCTGATCATTACCCACTAATATCCATTTTTACTATTGAATCCTCTTCAATGGTCGCTAGGCATCTCAAACATTACTTTACTAAAAAAATTTTTATGTATAAACTTCATTCAGAAACTTGGAAGAATGTATATTCTGCTAAGTCCTTTAATGATAGCTTTCAGTGTTTCTACAGTAAATTTTTGTATTATTTCCAGTGTGCATTTCCACTTAGATGTAAGATAGCTTCAAAAAAGGTCTTTAAAAAGAACTACTAATGAAATTCGACAACTGTCATATACCTTAAAAGATCTAGCAAAATCTGCTAAATTAACAAATGATAAAAATCTAAAGTACGAATACTCTTCACTTAAAAAACATTACTGTACTCTAACAAGCAATGCTAAGAGAACTTATAACAATGAATGATTGATTAAAGCTAATAATAAAACTAAAGAAACATGGAATATTATCAGGAATTCCAAAAAACAAACAGGGTTTCATGTAACACCACAATTCAAAGACTCCTCTGGCAACACTATTTTAGACTATTCTCTTGTAAAAAATGCTTTCAGTGATAATTTTTCTCTCCAACCTGCCATTTCCACATCTTCTGCTAATATTAATTTTAATATTCCAAATCATTCAAAATCATTTTTCCTATCACCCTGTCTTGAAACAGAGTTAAGGTCTATTGTTAAAAACCTGGGCCATAAATGTACTGCTGGCATAGATGAGATTCATAGCAATTTAATCTCACAGTGTTTTGATGCAATTAAATCTCCATTATTGTACCTCATAAATGAATCTTTACATATAGGCATATTTCCCTCTCCTTTAAAAATATCAAAAGTAGTTCCAATTTACAAAAGAAAAGGAGATATAGGTGGCAAAAAAAATTATCGTCCAATAACAATACAAAATCAATTTGCAATAATTTTTTAAAAGGTAATTTATACTAGACTGACTTCTTATCTTGAAACACACAAGCTTCTATCGCCATGCCAACACGGATATAGAAAGAGCCTCCACTGCTGTTTACCAAGCAATTAACTATATCTTGTCTGTAACTGATGAAAAAAAGGAAACTCGAGGTCTGTTAGTTGATTTCACAAAGGCTTTTGATACTGTCAATCATAATTTTCTCTCGCAAAAACTGGAAATTCGTGGCATACCATTAAAATGGTTACAATCATATCTAAATGACAGGTCGCACATAGTATCACTTAATGTTCATGGAATAAGATATCATTCTTCTACTAAAACAATGAAAATTGGAGTACCACAAGGATCTGTGTTAGGCCCTATCCTCTTTTTAGTTTATATCAATGACCTTCTTAACAATGTGACGTTAGTTGAAAATGCCAAATATATTCTTTATGCTGATGATACAAATATTCTCATGTCAGCCAATTCATGTTCAGATTTGATTAATGACAGTAAATTAATTACTCAACAGTTGAACAACTGGTGTATAAATAACCAACTTAGCCTAAATACAGATAAAACCCATGTAATTCGTTTCTATCCTTGCAATTCACAAGAATATATTCCATTAATGCTGAATGGCACTGTATTACACCAAGCTCACAATACTAGTTTTTAGGCATGCATATCAGCTATGATTTATCCTGGGAGCAACACATTAGTTTACTAGCCATTAACCTCAGTTCAATGAGTTATCTGATCAGATACATAAGGTACACAATGAGTCCTGAAGTTCTCTTAAGTCTATATTATGGGGGAATTTACTCTCACCTTATGTATAGTATTATTTTTTGGGGTGCATCAACAGATTCCATCAAAATTTTTAAAATTCAGAAAAAAATTGTTGGGCTAATGGCATATGCACCACCCAAATCACCTTGTCGCCCGATATTTCAAAAATTTAATATTCTTCCCCTACCAAGTGTATATATTTTAACTCTATTAATATACATAAAAAGCAATATTAGTGAATTTGATAAGAACTCGGACTATCATAATTACAATACGAGAAGGCACAATGATATACATGTTCCTCGTATTAAGACAAAACTTACATCGTTAGGTCCAAAATGTATGGGATTGCATCTTTATAATAAACTACCTGAAGAACTGAAAGGGATCAAAGGGAATGGCCCTTTTAAATTAAAACTAAAAAAGTTGCTTCAGCACAAAATGTACTATTCTGTGAATGATTTTCTTTTGGACAACTAAATGTAATAATTATACCTTGTATGTTTCAATGTAATGTGATTGTTTTAATTTTATGATGAATCCTATATCTGTAAACAGATCATTGGAGAATAAATATTATTATTCCATGAAGTTTCGGTCTCATCCATTACCTTTTGTATACTTATCTAACTATATTTTACTTACTAGATACTAGGACAGCATGGGAAACAATACATAAATAAATATTCTATAATATTAGTTAAAACTAGTTGTTTTATTCATTTAATATGGGAAAGCTGTTTTAAGACGTCAATATATCTTTTACATATCTTCTGCATTTCAGGCAAAATAATAGTACTATTACAATAACTAAAAATAAAATCGAACTTCTTTTATCAATTAAATGTAATACAAACCTGTCCGCCTTCACTCCACGCATTTCAACATCTGAATATTGTTCCCTATGACTTCCAATGTATGCAAAAGCATGTATGAATCAACATTGGGCAAATTATCAGATCTGGCTATACACAGATTCCATTTTGCAAAACACAAAGCGAAATAAATGCAGGAAGGTGCAGTACTTCTACCAATATTTCTTCTAAGATGCCGTATAGAGGTAAACAACAGAATTATGTATGTCTTTCAAGCTACTACTTCTATATCAGCACAATGGCTTCGAGCATGGCTAGCATCGGCTAACATGCTTGTGGCATGCACTGACGTCACTTTACACTCGGCTAACTTTGGCTACCGATTGGATGTGATTGGCTTCGGCATTAACATTAACTGTTTTAAATTGCTTTTTATAAATATCTGTTAAAAATTTAATGAATAACTTTATATTTGCATATAACAATAGCCATACTTCATAAAATTTTCGCTAATTCCCAATATTTGACAGTCCCCTATTATAGCAACATTGGTTGTATTTTTAATTAAACATTTTTGTGGATGTTAGAATATGATTCCACCATATTTCTTAATGTTTATCAACAAATTAAGAACAAAACATCTCATTATTTGTGTAAAAGTTGAGTCGGGAATGCATCCAAACAGCACATATTCCCATATATTGTTATGGGAAATCATTTTTTGATTAACGTGTTTTAGTTAAGCAAGGTATTTTCCAGGAATGCATCTAATGCACTAAACAAGGGATGGGTATACTTTCCAAATTAAAGGATACTTTGACACCAAATCAAACAGTATCATTTAGTTAACTGCATCTTAAATCAAATTATATGACATACTTTGAGCTAATTGGATTCCCCAAGTCTTCACTCTTTTCGGTCCATTTATGGTCATCAGGATCAAGGCCACAATGAGAAATTGAGCTGACAGGATAATGACGTCTGTTGAGTAAACATGTAGAAAAATACAAAGTTTAATTACTATATGCCAAGAAGTATTGATTATAACTAAGTAAAGATCTTAATAAAAATCTCTCATAAGTCATTGATTGGCAAGTAATGCTACTAATATACTACTGTTATAGAAATACCAGATGAAATTTTCTAATCAGAATTAGACGTAAACTTAAGGGATGATTTTTGGAATAAATCTATTAGCAAATAGTCACTGCTGGTCCAACAACATATTTAACATTGATGTATCAAATGATGAAGATTTGCATCCTAGCCATGGACTTTTACAAACTGAATAAATTCAGATTCAGGAGACATGATATCTATGGCATCACATTATTATCACTCATTGATATTTACCGCAATTTAGAACCAAAATTGCCTACATTTATTATTTAAGAACATAGAATAGTACATTACATTGTAATTCTATCTTTTAGGTTTTAGGCATTCCAAACCCAATTTATGCTGCCCAAAGCTTTTCTTCGAGTTCTCATACCCAATTCCTTCTCATATTGCATCTAATATATGCCTTTATTCTTACCTCTTTGCCTAACATTCTTCCTTCTATCACTTCTTTCAGTAAACCATTTCCTTTAAAATTACGACCCCCACATTTATTCCGTCTGCCTTTTATTACCCTAATTAAGGTCCCCTCTTCTTCTCAAACCTCCCTCGTTCGTTCTCCTTTCTCTCCAACTAATTTACGCAATGCCAACATCTCATACGCCTCTAATCTTATCTCATCTTCTTTTCTCATTGTCTATGTCTCACGTCCATATAATTCTAAACTCCATATCTGAGTTTTCACTAGCCTCTTTTTAGCACATTTTAATTTAAACTAGTCCATACATGCTACACGCATCAATCCTGCCCCTTGCTCACTTTAGGGATTTTGCATCTTGCCAAGCTGAAAATAATTTTTCAGGATAGCTCTTATCAAGTTGCATATTCTTTGTCCATAAAGTTTTTCTCCAACTTACCATTTCTGATATATACTTTTTTAAATATTTGAAATAATAAATACTGTATTTCTTGGCATATAAGATGCGCTGGAGTTTTTTAGAAGATTTTTCAGAAAAAAGGAATTTTCGTTCACTTAAGCATTTAGGTCGTGTATCATTTCCAGCCATGATTAAGTCCGTACCTGGCCACATTTACAGAAAATATTACAGCGTGACAACAGTTAAATATAATGTTTTAGATAAACTTAATTGGTAAAATAAATGGGGATGATCTAAAACATAAATAATTGCTTCGAGACTTGTACATCTAAATGTGCTCAGCGTGACCTTGGCAGTCATATCAATTAAAGCTGTCAGAGTGTGCCACACTCATCGCATGTATAGCACTTACTTAAACTTAAGTTCAAGATGATGTTTTGATATAATGGGATAAATAATAAATGGAATGCATATGTAATAACGATATGTACGCTCAACTAGTCCTTTTTCTTCTGCAACTTTTTTTGCCACATACATAAAGATTTTGATTGATACAGCAATACCTAACTTTCTGTGTTCTACTATCCACCACTTCTTCCTCTAGCTGTGGCCATTTAAGACCAACCTTGCGAATAATATATTTCTCTTATCCCATCAGCTTCAGTTTCTCAATTCATGAATCATTTTTCCTGTGGTAGGTGGACCAAAATGACGTGCTGCAGCTCGGTTTCCGTGCGTTTTTGCATATTGAATCACCTAAAGCTTATAACTAATAGCGTCGGCATATCTTTTCACTTTTGTAGCCAATGCGATCTCAAAACACGTGACGTTATTTATCCTAGATATGTATAAAATATTTATGACATTTATACAAATTCTACTGTCCCATGGCATTAATCATGCTATTCAATAGGATCATAAGGAACTAAAACATTGCAAATACACCAAAATTGTAATCACTGTGAGCAGACATGTATTAAAGTGTAATAATGAAAATGCGTCTTTGGAATTCACGTTGCATAATGTATTACTGCATATATTAACAAAATTTTCACTATCAATTATTAATAATGTATATTTTATTGTTTTTCGATGAATGACTGTCAATTGTTCCATTTTGGGGATGAGTTTGTTCATTAGTGTCAGTATTAAGAACAATAATAATCTTAACTTTGGAATATAAGATGCAAGCTGATTTTGAAGGTCATTTTTATGGGAAAAAGTGCGTCTAATATGCCGAGAAATACAATAATAAAATATCATTCCCAATAATACCTAAAAAACAGCTTCCGCTTATTGTCAGTCAATGTTATACCCTGTCCTGACACTTTGAAGTGGACAACAGTGGGTGCTGGCAGTGGATGCTTAGAAAATAGGTCTGCAACAGCACGGCGAACTGCTTGTGGTCCAGTTAGAGATTCAGTATCCACTGATATTAGATAGAGTACATTACAAGCTAGAAAAAAGAAAGAAATAGCATTAAACAATACTCTTTACTGTAAACTAGAAAAAAACATTTTGTGATAATAAAAAAGTGTGTTAAAATTCAATATTCACAAGTCAGCTGTACAAATCCCATTACATTGGCATTTTTGTTCAAAAAGGAATTCTTTTTGAACAAAAAATGCCCATGTAATTTCAAAACAAATTGCATAATGTATTTATTTTTTAAAGTAAAAATAATATCAATTTAGAAAAATGTTTAATTAATATCAATTTAGAAAATGATATGACAGAGGAACTTACTTTTAGCAAAACTCAAGAGAGAGAAAGAATTACTTTATCCGCCAACTTTATATAAGGTAACTTCTACCCAATATGGCCTAGCTAAGCTTTATAAATTTTTAAAGCACCTTTCCCAAAAGCTGAAAGTAAAACTAGCATAATGTACTCTTATTGTTCGACAGTTTATTTAAGTAAACAGAAAAAAATGTTACAACTATAACACTTCGACATGGAATTACTGGTTAGCATTTTTGCAAAACCTTACTGTTAGGCCCTATTAGGTATAAGAGAATAAGAGAACAATAATCTGAAATATTTATAAAGTACTTGTATCAAAATTCTAATGCTTGATTGCTCAAAAATGGTTACAATAAATTGTATGTAGGCAAAAATAACTAAAAAATGAGAGAATAAAAGTCAAGATTCTAATTTTACACAGGTCAAAATTGTAAAATTGTACCACCAAATAATTAGGCACATGAGGTAAAAATTTAATTTAAATAAAGAAATGAACAAAAAAATGAGATCTAAAATCATTAAAAAAATTCATTGTCATTATTTAACCATTAATTAGTCATGCTAGAAAAAGTTCCTTAATTAGTCATGTGGGGTCAATCTGACTCCAAACCTTTTTTTGTAAAAGTAACACTAAAATGATATTTTATTTGATTATTACTATAGAAAATTAAATTTTAAATTAAAATACCATAGTTTATAAGGACATTTTGTGGGAATATTTATTAAAAACGACTCTTACAAATCAAAATTTTATTTTAACTTTTATTCATTAACATTGTTTGCACATTTCAATGTCTTTCAGTTTATTGCTATAACGGTAATACGAGGTGCTACCCAAAAGTTCCGGGAATTTGACTAGTGCAAGTGAACCGCTTGTAGTACGGCCACTCGCCGCTAGGTAGTGCTGGCAGTATCTTTTGTGAATAAGTGTGCAATGTGGCGGCTAGCTGAGTGCATGTGATCGCAAGTTTTGTGCATTTTTGTAACATTGTGTTTGAGTGGTTCTGCAAATTCGTTTGGAACTGAAATGACTGATGTTAAAGAGCAAAGAATTTGCATCAAATACTGCTTCCAACTCGGCAAAATGGCAGCAGAAACGCACAGAATGCTTAAACAAGCATTTGGTGATGATGCTTTAAGCCAAAGCAAAATGTTCCTTTAGTACAAACGTTTCAAGGACGGATGGATGTCTGTCAACAACGATGACATCGACAAGCACAACTCCGGAAAACGTTGCAAAAGTGCATGAGGATATCCTGACAGACAGAAGGCAAACAATCCATGATGTTTATGACATCATCGGACTGTCATACGGGATGTGTCAATGCATTTTGTCAGAGGATTTGAACATGAGACGCATTGCTGCAAAATTTGTTCCGAGCAATGACCAGAAAGACCATCGAATTGCTGTCCGCAGGGAGCTTTAAAATGAAGTTAGAGATGACCCCAACTTCATCTCCAAGGTCATAACTGGTGATGAATCTTGGGTTTATGGTTATGACCCTGAGACAAAGCAACAGTCGTCACAGTGGAAGTCGCCAAATTCAGTGCGGCTGAAAAATGCACGTCAAGTTCGCAGCAATGTCAAGTCCATGTTGATCATTTTTTTTGTCGACGGGATCGTCCACAAAGAATTCCACCTACCCGGTCAAACTGTCAATGAAAAGTTTTACTGCAATGTTTTGAAGCGGCTAAGGGAGAATGTCCGACGCAAACGCCCAGACAAGTGGCACAACAATGACTAGGTGCTCCACCATGACAATGCGCCCGCCCACACATCACTCATTATTAGGCAGTTCCTGGCTTCCAAAAACATGACAGTCATCTCCCACCTCCCCTACTCTCCTGACCTCGCCCCCTGCGACTTTTTCCTGTTCCCCAAAATTAAACTCCGGCTGAAAGGGCGACGTTTTGACACGATTGAGGAGATCCGGGCAGAATCGCAAGAGGTGCTTAACAAGCTCACACCTGCAGACTTCCAAGGATGCTTTGCATCATGGAAAAAACGCTGGGAATGCTGTGTAAAAGCCCAAGGGGACTACTTTGAAGGGGATGGTGGAAATTAGGACTTAGTGTTAGTAATATTTAGTTAGTAATAGTAAGTAATAATAAAAAAATATGGCCACCGTAGGGACGTCACGAGATTTACGCGCTCCGGTGTTTTCTGTGTTTTGTGCAGTTTTTCTTCTCTTGTTTATTAACTTCAGTTCTCGGTTGCATCCAGTTTCATGTTCCTTCAATGGAGCTATGTCGGTGAACAATTTGGACATGCAATTGTTTAGTTACAGGAGTTTTTGTATTTCTGCCTTCTCCTCGTGTGGATTTTCTCTGGGAAGCCTTCGTCGTGTGGCGTGCCCTGCTTCCTTGCCGGGTTACGACCGCCCTCCTGCGCAGTGTTTTCATCTTCTTCTCTGTCTTTTGCTGCTCTCCGGTGATGTGCATTTAAATCCTGGTCCCCAAGTGTGTTCTTCGCTAAATATTTATTATCAGAATATCCGTAGTTTAAAAAACAAACTTGGCACCCTAGACTCATATTTTCATGAGCTACGTAGATTTGAACTTGTCGCTCTCACCAAGACATGGCTCAATAGTAGTGTTTGTGATGGTGAAGTGTCTTTGACAAAAACACATCAAATCTTCAGACGCGATCGAGAACTAAAACGCGGTGGACGAGTGCTTCTGGCGGTTGACTCTTCTTCACCCGCCAAATGTTGCAATGACTTAGAAACTTGCCCCAAAATGTTATGGGTTGAAGTAACTGCTTCCTTAAATTTAACTCAGTCACATCAGAAGAAATTATTTATTGGCACTTTTTATCGTCCTCCTTCGAGTGATTTATCAGTTTTGGAGGATTGTTTTAATTGTGTGTCACATGTTTGTAGTCTAGGGGATATTATTGTGGTTGGTGACTTTAATTTGAGCATTGACTGGTCATCTCCATCTGATGGTATAGCCTCCAATAGACAAGATGATTTTTTCATTCATCACTTCATTAGTGGACTTGGACTCAGACAGTACAGCATGCTCAAAACTAGAAATTTGGCAACCCTTGATTATGTTCTCTCGTCTGTGCAAGTAAGCGTTTCCCCCGGAAGCGATATTTTCTCCTCCGACCACTCGTCCCTTGCCCTTTCTGTAGAACTCAGCGGGTGTTCTCCCTCAACTCCTTGGTCCTACTGTACCCCTTCCCACCGTCCGGGCTTCCCCATCTGGAAGAAGACTAACTGGGGTCATGTTAATGACACCATTAACTGCCTACCGTGGTATCTTCTTGAGAATGGCACCATCAACGATGCTCTAGAACTATTTTATGAATGGCTTGCCGCAGTTGTGAAGGACTGTGTCCCTCATCGTAAGCCCCGCTCAAGAAAATTTCCCCTAAGGTTGAGAAGTGAAACTATTTTTGCATTGAAAAACAAGCACAGTGCTTGGTGCCTTTATAAACACTTCCCGAATCCGCATACTTCAAAAACCTTTAGTGACCTTCGCTGACATGCAAATTTTCTGGTTAAAGTGGATTTTAACGATTATGTTTCTTCTGTCTCCTCGGAGTGTGTTTCCAATCCCAAGCGCTTTTGGTCGATGATAAACTCCCGCCGTAACAACAGCTCCATTACTTCAGAAATTTCTCACGGCAATGAAATAGCTGCCGGTCCATCACGCGCTGATCTCTTCAGCAAGTTCTTTTTATCGACTTACACTCCAAACTCATCCCTTAACACTTCCAGCTTCCTTTGCGAAAGCGTTTGCTCTCACTCCCTTTCTTCAATTTCCACAACGCCTGAGGAATGCCTCAAACTTCTAAGTTCTCTTTCAGCTAATCGTGCTACTGGCTCTGATCAGGTTGGTGCAATGTTTTTGAAGCATGCAGCGCCTTCATTATCCATACCTGTCTCTCTGCTTTTTAACAGATGCTTTACGGCGGGTTACTTCCCCACGAGTTGGAAAACGGGAAATATTTTTCCTCTTTACGAGTCTGGTAAAAGGTCTTCCATCGATTCTCATTGCCCAATTTCCCTTCTTCCTGTACTCTCAACTGTTTGCGAATGCATCATCCATCAGCATCTCCTTTCTTTCACTCTCCCTTTCATTTCTAGTGAGCAGCATGGTTTCCTCCCAGGCTCCTCAACTTTAAGTAACCTTTTAGTTTTGCATACACATATCACCGATTCCTTCGAACGTTCCTCCCAGTTGGATGTATGCTATATTGACTTTGCCAAAGCCTTCGACTCCATTAATCATCAACTTCTAATCTTTAAATTGGCTAACAGATACAATATACATGGCAATTTCCTTTCCCTTTTGGCTTCATTCTTAACAAATAGACAACAACGCGTAATACTTGACGGCTTTTCATCTTCAGTTACTCCCATCTTGTCTGGCGTTCCCCAGGGTAGTGTAGTTGGTCCTTTACTTTTCGCGTTATTTGTTGATGATTTAGTCGAAGCTATTTCTTCCACATCTTGCAACATCCTCCTATATGCAGACGACTGTAAAATTTTCAGACAAATTAACTCAGATAAAGATTCCACTGCCCTACAAAACGCTCTTGATGCGCTCCTTTCATGGTCCAATCACTGGCGCCTTCGAATTAACCCGTCTAAATCCACAGTACTGTCATACACACTCCGCAGATCTCCTCTTAACTATCCATACAGGCTCTCTAGCCAAGTAATACCCTCTGTCACCAACCAAAGGGACTTGGGAGTAATCTTCGACTCGAAGCTTCTTTTCCAAGATCATATTAAAAGTATTTCCTCCCGTGCTATGTCGTTAGTAGGTTTAATTTATCGTTATACAGAAATAACTGACATTTCCGCTCTTCGTACCTTTTTCTTTAGCCGCGTTCTCCCCATTCTTGATTACTGCTCCCCAATTTGGTGCACTGCTTCGCCTTCTACTCTCAAGCTCCTTGACCGACCCTTGAATTTCTTTCTGTCTGTAATTCGTTTTCGTCACCCTCCTCTCCATAACTCTTCACTTAGTGCCATACGAACCTCCCTAGGGATTCCATCCCTTACTGATCGACGTACTCACACTGACATTAAAGCATTTTCAAAAATTATTAATGGCAATTTTAGGTCACATGAGCTTCTTTCTATATTTCCACTCCGGGTCCCCGCTCGTTCTACTCGCTTGAATGAGCTTTTTCACTGCCCTACCCCTCGCCTCTCAATCACTAAACACTCCTTTCTCTATCGCCATCCCGATCTTCGTAATAGTTTGCTGAAGCGCTTCCCTGACTATGACCCCTTCACTAAGTCTACTAACTTCCAATTTAAACCGAATATTTGATTTGTTTGGTTGCCTATTTTCCTTCCCCTTTCTTCCGATTTGTTTGTCTTTCTATTTGCTCCTTACCCTGATTTCGTGTGATTGGTGTACTATGTATGTCTTCTGTGTATTTATTGCTTGAGTATTAGTTATTTTGTTTAATAGTTTTATTTTTGTTTTATTCTTGTTACTTCGTTGTTATGTGTCCAATGTAATTGGCCTTGTGCTGTTTTTGGGCTTTTTCAAATAAATAAAATAAAATAAAATTTTGTTTTATGCACAAATTCCCGGAACTTTTGGGTAGCACCTTTCATATTTAGAGGTCTGATGAGAAGAAAGTCAACCTTTCGTATTTAGAGGTCTGATGAGAAGAAAGTCATTGCTAACGAAACAGCAAGAAACACATACCATTTAAAAATTTTCATACTTTCTTTGTAAGCAAGTCTACCAAATATCATGAAGATCTGCCCAATATTATACAGGATATAGAAATAATTTATTTTGTTTTTGTAGTAGTGGCACCCATGCTTGGGTTACGGGAAGCATTTATATGATTATTTTACTTTCTCTGGCAATATGTCCAGTGTACCACATTTCATGGAAATTCATTCAATATTTTACGTCATATGGAAAATGTTATTTTTGTTTTTGGAAAAGTGGCACCCCTGTTTGGGTTACATGCACCATTTATACCATTTTGTTACTTTCTCTGGCGATGCGTCCAGTGCACCGAATTTCAGGGAAATACTCTCAATATTTTATGAGATATGGAAAACATCAATTTTTTTGTTTTTGTAATTGTGGCAGCCCTGCTTTGGTTACGTGAACCATTATTTCCAAAATTAACAACAATGCTAAATTATAATCAGGAGGCTAAATAATGAAGATACTAGAAGTATGGCCTGAATATACCTTATAGTTTTTATTATATTGATAAAAATAGTTTGCTTGGAGTCATATTGACCCCAAGCAACTACTTAAGGGTTAAGGCTCACAAAATGGGCAATATGGCCTACAGAGGCCATAATGGGGAGACTTGGACTAGTAAAACATATTCCGTTGGAACCACAAGTTATCTTGTAGAATGCCTAAGGTCAAATTAATTAATTAACTTTTACCTGTACAAACAATGACTTAACCAATGTCTTGAAAATAGATGCACGTAACCACAAACCCTGGTCTCAAACAAAACACTCCTGCAAATTCAGCCAACTGAGCACATCAAGCGGAATTCCATATAAACATTGGTAGCAATCTACCAATATACTGCAATCACCATCGATCAATTGTCACGAAGTACATTCGATACCGCGATTAGGCAATATTGGGAATGGTTATCTTATACTTTTTACTAGAAATAAATAATGAAAGAACTGATGAATCAGATATTAAGGTCAAGATTTAAAAATGAAAACTATAGATATACACAGGGCCGTTTTATCCATTAGGCACAATAGGCACAGTGCCTAGGGCCTACGAGCTTTTCAAGGGCTTACGAAAATGTTTGAGACCTGAAAAAAAATTCAGATCGAAAATAGGAAAAGGAAACTGCAAAATCAACATTAATAACTTTTTAATTAAATGTCTTGACAAACACTTACATATGTCAACTCTTAATAAACTTCTAAATAAAAAATAATAATGTTTCAGTGAAATGTTTATATTCTGAACAAAATTTAAAAATATTAGCAAAACTTAAATTGTGTTAACTTTGCGACTCCTTTTGTTAGCAAAATCACATATAATGTCTTCAAATGTCATTTCCCACATTATATCATTTTCTATCCTATGGTTGACCGAAGACAATTCTTTATGAGTTTGAGTTTTGAAAAAGTATGCTCTCCTTCTAAACTTGTTCCAAAAATGGAAAGATATATTCTAAAAGCAATATTTACATTTGGAAAACTTGTAATCAGCTTACCTGTATTTGTGCACTGATCATTTCAGCCACAGATTTCTTGTACTAATCTATGTTCCCAGCTGATTCACCTCTTGCCTATGTGTAATGGGTATCTAAGAGGTAGTGCAATGAATAGCTGGATAGCAAGGGAGAAGAGAAACCTGGTGCCGGCATTAGCCTACTCTTAACCAAGAACACCAAGGGGACCAATGGCTTAATGTCCCTTCTGAAGGATGGAACAACTGAATTTGCGTGGTCTCCTCAAATCACACAAACAGGAGGCCGGGGGACCTTAGAAAAAATCCTACTTGCACAGGATTCATGCCTGCTGCCTTTTCAAGCAGCAGGCGAGTAGCAGCCAGCGTCCTAACCACTACACCACCAGCACCCCCCAGATTTCTTGTCTGCATACATTTGCGAGAACAATAGAAACTCATCAATAAATGCATCTTCGAGATCTGAAGAATATATTTCAATTAATGCCCTTGCTTTAGAAACCACTTCATCACTGGACATTGATCTGTCTGGAAGAAAATTAAACCTTTCATACAGTGTTACGCATGCTGCTCCCCATTTACTCATCTCAATTATTAGTTTGTCTATAATAGGATAGAAAGACTGTGTGCAGAATTTGTCGCTGGCACTCAGCCTTAAACTTGGATCAGTATTATCCATTACTTCATCGAAAAATCAATTTCTCATTTGTTTGCGTTGTGTACATTCCTTATAGTCGGATGGTGCAAGTTTTTTGCCATGGCCTCGAGCACATCAAATTTGTTGTGGGTATCATGAAAATGTGCTAAGAGACTATCATATAAATTCATAATGGTACACAACTCAACGGCAGTCTCCTGCAGGGCTTTATTGACAATATCAATATTTTGCAGCAAATCTTTCCAAATGACACATCAACGCTGTCTCAAAATGATCAAGGTTTTTAATTAGTGATCTTGCTTCATGAACAGCTGCAGGTGGCTGTTGTTCGCTTTCAGCTATATCAAACAATGCTTGTTGGATTTCAAAATAGTTCACATAAAGAGCTCTGGTAGCATTGCTTCGTGCAGACCATCTTGTTTCTGATAAACTTTGGACAATATAGGTATTTTCTTTAATTTTCTCTATCAATCGGACCAGCACCATGCAACATGGATAGGGAGTAGGCAACAGCATTATGAATTTCGGCAATGTATATGGCATTAGTGTCGCGACTGTGATTAGATATATATAACCAATGCTGGATGGGATATATGGCAGTTTGGTGATATCCGTGTTAGTGTACTGTGTGAATAGTCCTGTGGTCATTGGAATTTGGCTTTTGTTATGTTTGTGTGGAAATGCTATCTGCTGAACTGCAGCAGCAAGAAAGGCACAAATCGCCTTTTTCGATTTCCTACGGCTGATGAAAGGTAAGTGATTTTAATATCTTTAAATTTTGAGATATTGGAAGCATTCCATTTTGCAGTAAAATGGCCATAAGTTTCTATTGTCTTTAATATTAAAAAGAATGCAAATTTAAAATGTTTTTGAATTTTTTTCATATCAATAAATTAGATTTAACGAGGGAGCATTTTAATATGATATAGGATAGGGCCTCCGAGTGCAAGAGTGCCTATGAAGATCTTAAAACGGCCCTGGATCAAATCTGTGTCAAAGGCAAAACAACCATTGATGTCTGGTTAGGTCAGGAGATTAATATGGGTAATTTTTCTGAGATCAGGCAAGCAGGCAGGGGCACCCTGCAGATTCGCCCTCTTTATTTCTTAAATCATCAATGTGCTCAACAGCACTTGATGTTGCATTTCAGTCAAACTATACAAATGCAACAATTTTGTGGCTGATAATAAGGTTACACTTTGACTGCGCATATTTATTTTGTCTTTGTTTTTCCTTATAGTATGCACAGTAGATTCAACCAACCCCATTGAATTAGAAATATCAATTACATGATCACCTTATTCAAGGCACTTAACCACTTGACTGGGTGTGATGATCATACTCGTCAACAAGGTTTTTCATCTTGAACTATTTCGTCCCGAGCTTCTTCTCATATTCCTTGGTCCTTTAGATTCACATTCATGCAAACAGATGGAGTACGTGCAATAAAATTTTATCGCACGAACATGCAAACTCGGACACCAGGAATTTTTACTCATTCTTCTTCTTTGTCACGTGGCGTTTTTACTGATTTTACTTCTTTGGCACATCTGGTTTACCAGGGCTAATAAATATTTTCCACTACCCCTTGCAGAAACATTATTTTTGATATGCACTTTTTTCATTTTCTTTATTTGTCCTCAATATCAAATAGCATATGGAATACTGCATTGTAATTGATTCATCTGAAAACATTAAGAAAACTTTGGTTCAAAAATCATTAAAAATTTAATTGTTTAACAAATTAATTATTAATAACAAATTGTAAATTGACGAATTTTTTAATACGTTATTGTAAATTGATAAAATCCTTTGGAGGAAACATAGATTGTCTATATACAAGCAAATTTTATGCTAAATCCAACTTTTACTGCTGCACCAGTCCTTGGAATGTTAAATACTGCTTATCGTAAAAACGAATTCATTGGTGATTTTAATTTATTCTACCAGAAATTTTAGGAGGTTTTGATTTAAAATATTTTGAAATTTATTTTAATTGTTAATAACAATTTGTTAATAATAAATTATTAACAAATTATTTGTTAAAACAATTAGTTACTTTACAAATGTTAATACATAATTGCAAATATGAACAAATTCCTTTAAACATTAAAAAATAAATATATGGTAAGAGGTAATATAAAAAATATACATTTCATTCCTGACTCCCCAACTGGAGTGCACTTCTGGTCTCTTGCTTCCTCCAGTCAAGAGGTTAAGCACTGCAAGTTTCACTTCTAAATTAATACTTTTCCTCTTTGAGGAAGTCATAATGAGGGATAAATTCCTTTTAATACAAATCACAAATAATAAAAAAATTTAGAGCATAAAATGTGTAATTGTATGGTGCTAACAAGATGTGAGCACAAGATAAACTGAATATCTAACAAATAGATTGTGGTGTGTATTTCAAACCAATTCCCCACTGTGTGAAACACAGTAAAGCACTGGTTGAGAGGAGAGAGGAAAGCAACGCTTGCATCTCAAGATATCTTTCTGAGGGGTTTTCCTCATTTCTGTTGTTTACTTTTCACTTACGGCAAGGATGGCAATCCTTTTTGAGTTGAAAACATGCAGTATTATTATTAACTAACTGTTGGTAACTCTACATTAATTTTTTTATTAATTAAAGGGTGGCAGTTGTGATCATTCACTACAGAAATATACGTACAGCAGCAACGAAGTCCTCTAAAATTTTTAGAAATGGTTAAGTAAAATTACATTTATGACGGAGTAGCTATTTTCAAGAAAATCTAATAAAGATTGTAACTTACTCTGAACTTAGAACATTTCTTTTGTGTTTTTATAACTGTTGTCAATGAAAACAATCTCCGTAGCAACCAAGGTAAGCAATATCTTCTATGATTACGTAAATAGAGTGTCCTTGATTAACGTCATTAATTCATTCCTGAAAATAGCGATGTAAAATGAAATGATGTTAAATGAATCAATATTTCTCATAAGAACCCATGTTATACAATATAATCGGTTGCAAAACCTTGCATTAAAAACCTCTTGAAACATAAAAAGACCTTAATTACTGTATTTTATGGAGCTTTATGCTGCCACGTATTATATAAATGGTATCAGAACATAAATAAATCAATCAAATAGTACATTAACATAAAAATAACATAACCATCATTCGCTTCTCTCTACTCTTTGTAGCACTTCATTGTTTTTCATTCTATCTGTCCATTTTATTTTCAGCATTCTCCTCCAAGTCCACATTTCAAAGCATTCCAAGTATTTGATGTCATTATTCCTTAGCGTCCATGTTTCTGCTCCGTACAAAGCTATACTCCATACATAGCATTTTATGAACTTCTTGTGGATATCTTCCCTTTATATTCCCCGTAAGTGGGTGTTTCTTTCTTCTGAAAGCAGCATTTGCTTTTCCTATTCCAGTCCTGATCTCATCCGTACATTTTTCTTCTCTTGTATGATGCTTCCAAGGTATTTATAGTCTGAAACTTGTTCTAAAGGCTTTCTTCCAATACTTATGTTCAGATTTTCTTCTTTGCCTGATATTCAAATGACCTTGGATTTTTCTCTATTTATTTCCATACCGTATTTTTTACCTGTTCTTACTAGTCTATTTATCATTTTCTGGAGTTCCTCTTCCTTTCTTGCTAGAAGTACTTGATCATCCGCATATTTTACTGTTCTTATAATCCTTCCTCCAATTTTGAAATCTCCTGTGCCTTCTAACGCTTCTTGCATTACACTTTCTCCATATACATATATTGAATAGGGTCTTACTCCTCTACCGATATTTATTCCACAGGTGTCTGCATTGTCCAATCTGACCTTTACAACTTGATTCACATATAGATTCCTGATCAATCTCCTGTCTTTCCATTCTACACCTATATCCTTTTACCTTTATCTGCCAAATGTGCCATATATGTACCAGCAAATATGACAGGAGTATGCCGAATGGTACACACGTGTACCACTGACTTTTGAGGCTGCTCATAGATGTCATATTTGTCACAGGGGCATGAGAGTAAGAGGAAAATGAAGATGAGATGTAGTTCCTTCTTTTCCTCTTCTCCCAATACCAAAAGAAAATTTTTAAGGGGAGGAGAATGGTAAACAAACCCTTGAGAGGCTCTCTGTCCTGAGTGGTTGGCTTTAGCTGTGGGACTCTTTTTCACAGCTCAAAATAGATGCAGTACATATACACGATATGTATACATATACATACATACATACATATATATACATATTTTTTTTTGTTTACATCAATTTTATATACCGATATGATAAACCATAGCATTTATTTCCTCTACTAAGCAAAACCACATCATTCTACAATATATTTATTATAAACTGCTTTTTATTTGAACATTTTATTACCAATAGATTGGGAGATATACAATATTTTTCAAATAGATACAAGGAAAATTTAAATACCCTTGAGAAACTCTGGCAGTGGGACCTTATAGGCGGGCATTTCAACCCGGCGTTAAAAGGTTATCTTCATCAACATTACCCAATTTACTCTACCTAAGGCCTTCTTCCAGTTTACAAATCATATGCAGATATCTTGACTGTACTCGATTGCTCTTCCTGATATGCTTCTAACTACCTCTATAGCAGTGGTACTCAACGGGGGCCACAGCCTATTTCTGAGAGGCCATGAGTAAAATACCTAAATTAGGGGGCCATCAAAACTTCTTTGTGGGCCACGTAAAGTTCGACTCGGTGTGAAAGTTGTCTTAAGTCAATGCTAATAATGCGTACTAATAACAATACTAATAACGCGTACTATTCATTGTATTCTGATTCAAATGTGCATGTTTAGACTGACATAACAACTGGAATTGAAATGCCATGAAAATTGACGAATGTATTATAATATAAATAAATACTTTCTTATCTTCATTATAGTTAGGAAATAACTACATTGTACTCCAACTGTTAGCCCACAATTACGTGACTGAGAAAACTCTTCCCTACCTCTTCCTTTCCTCCCCTCCACATCGTAGCTACAAAATGTTATTCTTACGCTTTCATTCAGCGGATTTCACCTGAATACGACAGCTATTTATTTGAAATACGCTTTCCTAATATAAGACAGTAATATGCATGACTACACTTTCAAATGAAAGCATGCGGCCATGCAAGCTACGGTAGCTCTTGGAGACAGCGCACAAGGACAAAAAAGACAAATCACTAGATTATTTCAAAAAACTGCGTGATAATTTCCAAACAGGGGCAACATTAAAACAAATATTTAGTGAAAGAGCACCTAAAGTAGACAAAAGGTTCACTTGCATCCTATGAGATTTCTAAGTTAATAGCAAAATCTGGCAAGCCACATAATATTGGCGAATCATTGATTTTGTCTGCAGTGTCTGTTGTGATTTCAACTGTTATGAATCAGAGCGCACATGAAATTACTCAGGCCATCCCTTTGAGCAACTCACCAGTATCGAGACGTATTGATGAAATGTCAGATGATGTGGAAAAACAACTAGTTGCACAACTACAAGTTAAGAAGTTTGCCCTGCAAATCGATGAATCCACTTGAATGGGTAATGAAGCCATTCTAATGACATATGTTAGGTTTTTGAATGATGATCAGCTCAGTGAGGAAATGCTCTTTGCCCGAAAGCTTAAGACAGACACCAAAGGTGAGACAATTTTTGAAGAAGTTAAGAGTTATTTCAAGGATAACAACATTCCACTATAAAATGGTGCTGCTTCGATGGTAGGTAGATAGAGAGGATTCATTGCTCATTTAAAAAATGCTGTCCCTGAAGTTTTTTGCATACACTGCGTGGTTCACCGTCAAAATTTGGTTGGAAAAAACTTGGGAGGACGTTTGCATGATGCCCTTACTATTGTAATAAAGGCTGTCAACTTTATCAAAACAAGTGCGCTTCAAGATCGTCTTTTTCGACAACTTTGTGAGGAAGTTGAAAAACATTTTGAACACCTACTAATGCATACAGTGGCCCGATGGTTATCAAAAGGTAACTGTCTTCAGCGTTTTGCTGAACTTTGGGACATAGTTGTATCATTTTTAAGTGATAAGCAGTTTGAGAATAGACCGTTGCTGCTAAAAGTGACATATTTTATCTATCTGATATATTTGAAAAGCTGAATTTGTTGAAAAAACTGTTACAAGGAAAGAGCTGCAAAGAGTCCATTACTGCTTTCCTTGGGAAACTCAAGTTATTTTGGAGTAATATTGGACGTCGTGAGTTCATACAATTTCCATCACTGGCCACTCTTGACATAGAAATTCAAGATTATGATATTGCTGTATATGTTGAGAATTTGAAGAATTTGTACAGTGATATGCAAAGTTGGTTCAACGACCTGCTCGAGATGAATATTCCAGATTGGGTGGTGAATCCGTATGGTGTAAATGCGGTTGATGTTGACATCACATTACAAGAATGTCTGGTTGAGTTGCAGAATGATATAACAGCTCAAGCTAGATTCAAAAACGGCAAACAGAATTTCTGGATAAATAGTGAAATTGCCAATAAGTTTCCACAACTCTGGGAGAAGGCGAAGTTGTTTTTTATCGGATTTCCCACTTCTTATTTGGTTGAATCTGCGTTTAGTCGAGTTCTTCACCTGCAGTCCAAAACTCGTAACCGTCTTGATATTGTAAAGAGAGGTGATCTTCGATTATCTCTAACATCGCTGCAACCAGAAATTCAAAAGCTTGCTAGTTTTCATCAGCCGCAAGGATCTCACTAAATAAAGTGACAATAATATTATGGAAATATTTTTTGTTAGGAGCATATTTCATATGCATATTATAAATAAACAATATGTATATAATAAACAGGGATTATTTTTTATAAATAAACAGTAGTTGATAAAGTATCTTTTTTACCAACTAACGGCGACTATGAGGGGGGCCACAGAGGTAAATGAAAATCTAAAGTGGGCCACGAGCAAAAAAAGGTTGAGAAACACTGCTCTATAGCATCACTAGTTCCTTGTCCTTTTCTGAAACAGAATTGATCTTCCCCTAGTATTTCTTCTGCCTTTTTCTCCAGCCTTTTATTAAGAATCCTTGTGATGATCTCCGAAGTGTGTGACAGAAGGCTTATCGTTCTGTAGTCTTTACACTGCATTGCCTTTGGCTTCTTCTTTAGAGGGATAATTTTTACTTCTAGGAAATCCCGAGGCCACTCTCCCATGTCGTAAATCTTATTAATTAATTTTGTGGTTGCTTTTAGTCCTTCTGATCTCATGACTTTAAGTACCTCAGCTGGTATTCCATCGCTGCATGTGGCTTTCCCTTTCTTTAGTTCCACTATCGCTTTTTCTACTTTGCTCTCCATAATACAGGATGTCCGGCCTTAAAGGTCAATAAAATAAACGATTATATCTCTGCAACAATGTAGGTACTGTTTCATTTTAATTACATTTACGAAGGCAAGTCTTCAAGTTTTTTCTCCCAGCGTCCCCAAGGTCAAGTGCACACGCATGCATGCAGGCAGGAATCACATTACATAGTTCTAGATGTTCTTCGCGCAGCAGAAAGTTGACTGGCTTGCTGAGTTGAAGTCATACACCTGTTTTCGATGCATATTCAGCCAGGTTTATGAAAACCAAGCAGCACCAACTTACAAAGTGGTGATGCATTGGGATCAGCATCTAAAGGAGACAGAAAGTGTGTTGCAACAACATGGCCCTCCATGCCGCTGTGTATCGGAGTGGAAGGTGGAGCAAGTGTGGGAGGCATTTCAAAGAAGTCCACGAAAGTCAGTTCGTCATGCAAGTTTGCAGTCAGGGATACCTCGCTCAACTGTGCACAACATTTGGATAAAAGACTGCGACTACATGTGTACAAACTCCAGCTGCTCCATGAAATTACACCTAGAGATCGCAGTTTAAGAAAGGATTTTGCTGTGGAAATGCTTTCCTGCATTGAAGGAGAAAAAACTTCCTTGAAAGGGTTTGCATTTCTGATGAAGCAACATTATGTGTGTGAAAAGGTAAACAGGCACAGCTGCTGAGTTTGGAGAAGTGAGAATCCGCACTAGATGCTGGAACATGAGCTTGATTCACCGAAGGTTAACGTCTGGTATGTCCTTACAAAGGACAAAGTTATTGGTCCTTTCTTTTTCAAGGAACGGGCAGCTACTGGCAAAGCTTTTTCGCGATGATTCAAACAAATGCATTGCATCAGATTCTGGCAGGATTCTTTTTCTAGTTGGATGGAACACCACCTCACTTTTCTTGCCATGTCCGCACCTTTCTGGATTATCAGTTTCCATGTCATTGGATTGGAAGGGGGGGGGGGGGTCCAATTCGTTCGCTCCCTCGGTCTCCTGATCTAACTCCTTTAGATTTCTTGTTTTGGGGGTTCATTAAAGACATTGTTTATAAAGATAAGATGCAAACTATTGACGAATTATGGGACAGAATTCTGAGAGCTACCGATTGTGTCACAGCTGCCATGCTTGTCAACACATGGCAGGAAGTTGAATATCGGTTTGATGTGTGCCATACCACTAATGGTGTGCACATTGAACTGCATTAAGGGGATAAAATACTTAGTATTGTAGGGCTTTTGAAGATATTTTCACTTTTCAATAAATGAAATGAAAACAGAGATATAATCGTTTGTTTTATTGACCTTTAAGGCCCTGTACTTGGTCCTAAGTTGTATTCTTCAATGTTTTCCTCATCTTCCAGTTCTATTTTTGCCAATCCTGCCTGCGTGCTGTATAGTTCCTTAATGTGTTCTTTACAAACCTGTGCTACATCCTTTGTTTCTGAGACTGTCTTCCCATCCATATTCATAATTCCTTTACCACGAATTCCATTAGACTTCTTATCTTCTAATTCCAGTGCCCTAGCGTACATCATATCGTACCATCCTAACTTGTCCATTTGTTGTATTTCATCACATAATAATACCATAATAGAGAAAATTAAAACATTTATTTAGTTGTTTTTATTGAACTGTGAGTTTCATTAGGCCCAAAGAAGGATGACTACTCCATTGAGCCACAGCTCATACAAATGAAAATAAAATAGGTAGATGTTAAACTCAAGTTATCCCAATAGAAGTTCAAGATTATAAATGGGGCACTCAGCAGACCTTCCTTTCTACACAACTCGCAAAGCTTTTAAAGTTTCTATTAACCCGTCTGCGACGGGAGGTATTTAAATCCTACGGTATCGTACACCGGCTGATATTTAAACAGAATATCAGATTTTATAAGTACCATCTTTAAAAAAATATAAATTTTCATCTATATATGTTAGATGAATGAAATCTTGAAACCAACAGCTGTATAGTGTTCTGCATTTAGTATTAAATTTACAATATAATATCTTAATATTCTTTTACGTTAATGACCTCTGAAGATGAAAGACCATGCCAATTGAAATGTGTTACAGATTCCTGAAAGCAATTTTTTCGGAAATAGTCATCGATATATTCGACGTTTTGTGATATCACACGCTGAAGTTCTCTGTATAGTCTTAGCTTGCACTTCTCTGGTCTACTCAATGGTCTACTGCGTTTGCTTCCTTGGCTTCTTGTAAACACCGACTCCTTGGAGCCTATGCCTGGTTATTAACTCTCTCTCTCGCTCTCAGAGAGAGAGAGAGAGAGACTGTTATCGCATTTGGATGCCTAACAAAGAGAAGTATTGTATTCCTATCGTCCATTACGTGACCACTTAGCTTAGCTCACAAAATCTTCACTCAAATTACTTCCTCGAGGTCTCACCGAGATGGCACCAATATACAATGATTTATTGCCTCTCGAGTTCGTTTAGTCTTGAGAATATGAAGTGTTCCTTCGAATGAGAGCACGCACAATGAGATATGAGAAGATATATCACGAAGAAAACACGGAGTGTCCCTTCCGTCACCAAGAAAGAGACGCTCTAGAACGATCCGTTTTCATTTCATCTCTTGCCTCTTTACGATACTAGCCTACTCCAGTGCAGCTGTGTTCCAAGAATATACGCACGTTTATTTAGTTATTTGCATAATCTGTCCATTTAGTCCAGTTTTCCAATAATTTCAGTTTTTAGACTTTTTACTCTATTATGAAAAATTGATATGTAGACAACAAAACAGCAAACACTTCAATACAACTTAAATGTATAATGACAAATTTTGCATTAGTAAAAGTTTCACTTTAACCTTTTCCACTCGTATGTCGAGTGTGGCTCGACATGGCTAGCATCGGCACCAACTTGTATGTCAAGCGACACTTGACATACATTTTATCGTGAGGGGAGGGGGCTTTTCGTCTACTTTTTTCCAATAACTTTTTTGTAAGCATCAACAACCTTTTTGTGAAAGATAGATTCAATTATAAATTAATAATATCCCTCTAAAAGCTACGGGGATCAATGAGGTCAGAAAGAGGAGTTTGCTCCGTCAGCTGCCTCATATTAGCTTCCATTTTTGACCTCTTTTTGTCAGTTGATGATCCAAAATTGTTTATATGAGTGACAGCAGTTTTGAGAGCAATAGTGATGGAGGTGAAGACGATGTTAGTGTTGAAAATCCTGTCATAAAATCCCGTGAAAGTGATGTTTATGTTGGAAAACAAGCAAAAGAAAAATGTAAAGCTGCATCTGTGAATGACCAGGCACCTAAAAGGATCCATTTCTCCACGGGACAATTGTTTGTTGGACCACAAGTTCCTTCCTTTATTAGGAAACTTGTACATGAACTAGTTGGAGATTTCACGGAGGGAGGGGGGTACACTAACTCCTAGAGGTAGACCATCATCCACAGATCAAGAACAGTGTTTAGATGGAAAGCTCCACATAATCATACCTCAAACTATTAAAAAACATAAAGACTTCTGTTTGTTCTAATATAAAAGTCTCAGGTGGAAGTAGAGAGAGAGTTTACATCTGTGAGACATTTAAATGTAAACCAGGTCTTCATGCGGGTGAATGTTTAAAAAAGTATCATACGATGAAAAAATATAGACTAAAATTAATGACTGAGTTGAAACATTTTTAAAGTAAAAAAATGCAAATAAATAAGTTTATATGCAAATAAAATGCCGTTTTTCATTAGAGTGCTGCCATTTTAAAAATAAGGGGGCATTTAAAAATTAAATTCTGAGTAGACTAATGGAATAAATCCGAGTGCAAAGGGTTAATAGTAAAAGATGACTAAGACCTAGTCATCATCAGATTGATGACTAGCTCCTAGTCGAAACCAGTCATCTTTTGCTATTAAAGTGGAACTTTTATACAATGTTATACTTCTTCATTTCACTTATGACCGAGTTCTACCAAACAATGACTTCATCTAAAAACATTCATAATGTAACAATAATTAAAATTAAGACAGTCAAAGAAGAACATTTTTAACCTGCGCCTTGCTGAAGAAGAATCTGATTAGAGCTGACAGTGTTATCAGTTGATATGATTGTCCGTAGCACAGTTGGCTCTGATTCAGGCAAGATGAGCCGACATGGCAATGCCATAGCAGTGAGTGAATGCTGGTACACTAATGCTGATAAGGAACCTGCAAAAAAGGTCAATTTTTAATAATATTTTTGACAAAATTTTCAAATTTCTCCACTAATGAATCACCTTAAAAGTTAGAATATTCGGAAAACTGATGGAGGCTTAAGGAAAATTAGAAAATGAAAACCTATAGACTAATAACATTGCATTGAAATTATATAAAAATTCACATTTTTCTAGCTGGTAAGAGGAGAATTACAGAGATATTTCTCAGCCCAATGTTCAAAGGCAATGTTGGAGACCATCATGGTAACTTGAATGTGGATTGAGCTGATGAAATAAAGTTATCACTGAAATTTACCATAATGGTTTTGGTGATACTTAATGGATTGCATTGCTGGATGTATTAAAATAAATAACTAACTTTCCACAGTGTCTCAGGTTAAAGCTTAGTAACCATGTCCCTTAAATGGCAAGCTTAGTAATATAGAAATTAAATTTTTGGAGCCCAATGTTTAATTACAATAAAAAATCTGATGTGGCCACCACATGACTTTCTCCATACCTGTACATGACATTACAGGTAATATTTCTCAAAATTCCAAATAGGTTAAATGATAAGGAATATTTTAAGGATCTGTGAGAAAAATTTATAGACTTTACAAAGAACAGAAATAGACTCATACCGTAGCTTTATGATATTGAATAAAGCCAGGAATCTCCAATAATTAAGAAAATAAAAAGAAGCATTACTAAGATGTAACTAAGCATCAATTGATAACAACAGTCGCCGGTAGATGGTGGCAGCAAAAAATTAGTTTTAAAAATATCTCTTAAACAATGCATTATATGGGAAAATGTTTCAAACACAGGTTGTAGAAAATTACATTTCCTACAACATTTATTCCAGTATTTTTCTACATTGATCAAACATTAAAGCAAACATTTCAAAAAAATCTGATGTGGCCACCACATGACTTTCTCCATACCTGTAGTATTTCTAAAAATTCCAAAAAGGTTACATAAAAATAAATATTTTAAGTAACCGAGAAAATTTTAGATTTTACAAAGAACAGAAATAAACTCAAACCATTGACTTTGATATTGGGTATAGTCACAAAGCTCCAAAAATTAAGAAAATAAAAAGGAGCATTACTAAGACGTAACTAAGTGTCAATTGTTAACAACAGTCGTCGGTAAGTGGCATGGTGGTGGCAGCTAAAAATACAAGATATCTCTTAAACAATGCATTATATGGGAAAATGTTTCAAAAAAAGGTTGTAGAAAATTAAATTTCCTACAACTTTCATTCTAAGAGATTTTTACATACAGTCAAACTCGGCTATAACGAGCACCACGGGACTGTTTAGTTTTGCTCGTTATAGCCGTTAAACTTAATATCCGTGAAGGCAAAAGCATGCATGCGTATGGTGAAATAAGACATAAGAAGTAAAAGTGATTATATAAACAGAAAGGTTATTTAGTAAATTTATGAAAAAAACCTAAAAATGAGAATAAACTAGAAAATTTAAGTAAACATACGTACATATAAAATTTAATCACAGATGCATCCTTAATCACTACCCAAGTCGCACTTCCTCATTTTCTTGTTCGTTGTTAGGTTGTTCTCTAGTGCATATAAAATCGCTTCTTTGTTTTTCCATAAGGTTGAAACCGTAGACGATGATAAATTAAATTTTTTACACACTTCAACATTTTTTTACCACGTTCTAACTCTCGAATAATATCAACCTTTTCGCGAATAGACAAACACTTCCTTTTATGTACGGACATGTTACTCGTTCAAGGGCAAAATCTCAACTGATTTTTGTGATCAACGCTACGAACTTTCTTTGCAAACTGTGAGCATACCAATTCCAGGAAGAGTTAATGAGGAGACGGATTAAACGTGGGATTTCCCATCTTTACGTGGGAAAGGGTGTTAGGTGCATTCGGCTGAGCGACAGGGGTGGGCGCCATTGTACATGCCCTCAGCCCCTTACCCCCTTCCAAACACAACCTCCTGGCTGTAAAAGAGCTGGGGGTTGGGAGGAGAGGACAAAGGACCTCCGCGAGTGCCACTGTACCTGCAAGTTGGGAATTCTTGGTTTGGACGAAGGGATTATTTTTTAACAACAACGCCGCGGTCTTTAACCTCCCCGAGGGATAGGGTGTAGAGGCTGGACTCAAGAACACAAGGTTACATATTTTGGGTCACTATGAGGATTTAAGGGGCTGACCGCCACCGCGTTTGAGACAGTGAGAAGTGGTCAAAGTTTGCTCGATATATCCGTGAAGCGTGCTCGTTATATACGTGAAATATTTGTATGTAAATGCTCGTAAACTTATCTTGGAGGTAGCATTTGCTCACTATAGCCGTGAACTCGTTACAACCGTGCTCGTTATAAACGAGTTTGACTGTATATCAAATATTAAAGAAAATATTTCAAAATAATGGATGTGACAAGAGTAAACACCCACTTCTGGTTGACAGATTTTTACCAAAGCTAATCAGTTCTTGTGACTTTTATAAAAATGTTAAATATAAAACTTCACATTGATCTGATTAATAGTTTTTGAGTTCGAGCACCCACAAAAAACACACACACAGACATTATCGAGAAATGGTCAAAATGTGTTCAGGAGACCTCAAAACATGTTTTTCTGTTGAAATCTCGAAATCGATTGTTTTCAAGAAAACAATACTTTCCCCTATATGGAGCAAGTAAAAAAGAAGTACACAAATACACCAGTTTAGGGGAAATTACTCCAGGCCAGGGATCGAATACTAACACAATCTCAGACACTGGGTTTAGTGGAACTACTCTATTATTAGTAATACAGGATTAATACATCTAATATAACTTCCTTTCTCTTTGTCTCTTTCCTAACAATCTTCTTCCTATGACTTATTTTAGTGGACTGTTTCCTTTCAAATTTTGATTCCTATTTCTTCTGTCTGTCTCTTATTATTCTATTCTAATTCTCCCACTCTATTCTAAGCTTCATTTGTTTTTTCTCTCCATCCATATAATATCCTATGCCATCTCAAACACCTCTTATTTGTTCACATTTTTCTCATGGTCCACTTATTATAATTATACCACCTTTTTGAACTTTGCGAATAATTGCTTCCGGAAAACTGACGCAAAATGCAAGTTCACGAAGTGCGTCCTATTTTCCCATAAGGCACCATGTTATTACGAGAGAGTGGTTCGCAGCTAACATAAAAAATACACTTTTTTATCATAAATAATGCAGTTTAACAGAAAATAAAAAAACGTAACCGCAAATGAAAACTTAGCATTATAAAGTGAAAAAAATACTTTTAATTACCTTCAAAACGCGTAATAGCAAATGAAAACCCAGAATAACAAAGCGATTAGGTACACTTGTTTCCGCACTTGTACAGTTTACCCTAACACAATTTAGCATGTGATTTTCGATCTTCTTTCGTTTATTCTAATGAAATGGTTTAATTTAAACTGAACTATTGAGATGGAATGTTGGGTATGTCATGCACAACTGTTTTCCTGGATTCTGTAACAAAGAATTACAAACTGCAAATAAAACACTAGCATCAAAAAGTGGTTCCATTTCTTTTACTAATAGCGTTAGAAATGCATAACAGAAAATCAAAACCTAGCATAAGAAAGTAATAACATTTCTTTTAGTAATCGCATTCAAAATACTCGGCAAAAATCTTATGATACAAGATGATAGCAATTCATAGGTTTACATTAAAAATTCGTAATAAACAATAAAAACCTAACAAAACAACAGTTCCTTAAATTACATTCATAATACAAAGATAACAGCATTAACTCATAAAATATTTCGATCAAATACCAGCAACCTCATACACGAAGAAGGAATATTTTCGATGTCATATTCATAAAAGTTGTGAAAAACTAAATGCGCATGACGCTTTTCCATTGGTCAATAATTTCTAATTTGGTCACTAGATGCCAGCAACTTTGACTGTTATCGACAATAGCACCATTGACAGAGAAGTTTAAACTGACAATGAGCTATAAAAAAATTAAGTAGATGGTTATTGTTTATTTATTTTGATAACTGCTAATAACGAGCATTATGAATATAATTATATACATAATATCCTTATTCTGTACGTTGGTCTGTCCATCTGTTGGTCCACCGGAACACTCTATAGAAATTCCCATAAGAGAACACTTAAAAATATCTTTTTTTTCACTTGCAGGCTTTTTTCTTTTGCAAAATTAAATTGGAAGTAATTGACCTACGATCTTTGAACCTCAACCATTTTAAAGAAAAATTAACATAGATTCTTATTCTTATCATTGACCTTTGCCTTCGGTTCGAAACCGCTCAAGTTATACGTTTAAATCACATTTATTGGAAAATTTTAAGCTTTTTAAAGATATGTTGTCTTGCCGACCGTGTCGTTGTTAAACCTTGAGATTGCATTGTCGTCCTTATACTATATTCGTAAAGAAAGTGTGTTTTTAATGCTTTACGAGCGAGAGAGAAGTTGCCCGAATTATTTATAATTAAAATCGTGTTTTTTATTAATTTCTTTTCAGTTAACTTCCTATTGAAATTTGTGGTAATTAACTAATTTTATAGTTATTTTCATAGTATTTTTGCATTACATCTTATAATTAACCAGAGTTATAAATTCGCAACGCATATATGAATCACACAAAAAGCCATTCCTTAACACGCAGACATTTTTTCGTTTACATTAATAATATTTCAAGGACGAGATACTTAATTTACATTAGTTATGTGAAGAGAAGAATTTCATAAATCTCCAAAAATTAGGTTTTAAGATTTTTCATATTTTATTTATATTGGACCAGTGTTGTTCCAATTGTTCAATTCTATTCTTCGCCTCATAAAAATGCACCAATTTAGTGCTTTAACATGGGTCAGACTTTCATACATGGGTATAACGTATTTACTGAATCTATTAAGTAATTAGAGGGAGGAAGGAAAAGAGAATGGGAATGAGCAGAAACTGAGAAAGAGCACATAGCATTTGTATTGGATTAAAAGGAGCTGCAGTATTAAATAACAATAATAAATTATAATTAATTATAAAAAATGTTATACTATTGAATCATGCACCATTGCCAAATGGTGTAAATTCATAAAACTAAATATAGGTCACGTAATTTTCAATGGGTTTCTTTAACTGATAATACAGCAAATATTTCGAACTGATTTTAAATAGGAGTGAAAAACTAAGTCCACTTGGGAAGGCTCTACTTTGTGGAAGGATTCCATTTAAATGGAAAAAGAAACTGACGATGCTGTAACAGGCGAAACCAGTTGATTATTAAACTTTTTAGTGGAAATTTACAAGTTTCTTTTTTCATTTAAAAGGAATGAAAAAATTACATTTTATGACTTTTATTTAAATTTCTTTAACTAAAGTGATTTTTCTGGAACCTTTTCAAAACTAATATAGTTAAAAGAAAAGTGCGATCTTAAAATATAGTTAAACTCATTACAGTTAACAGTAAGTAAGTTACTACACATTTTTCGTTTGATGGTAAATTGCCTGATCATTCACATTTTATCCTGTTTTTATGCATTAATAAGAGTATAATAATCCAATTATTAAGTTAAATTCTATATGTTTTAAATAACTTATAATTTTCTCAAATATTTCAAGTAAATTTCTGCAAATTCTTTATGCAGTATATCTTATTATTTTGATTTTCCTCTTATTTTCAGCAAATATTTGGATAAGCATTTGGCCTCTCTGATAATAATTATTTAAACAATATAATTAAAACAAATATAATCTTCATAAACAGTGGTTTGATTGTGCATGAAAGCCAAACCAGATCATAGCCTATCTTACTGTTTTTTCATATCGAAATCATATATATATATATGGAATACTTTTATGATAAACCTGTCATATTTGACGGTCAATTACGCTAGTATAATAATAATATCCTTTTCTAGAGTGCTTAAGTTTAAAATGAAATTAGATACAAAAATGTGAAGGGAGTTCATGATTGATGGCATCGTAAATGCATGATGCGAAATGCAAGTAATTGGCATGAAACACAAGTAATGTTCATAAAAAATTTTGTCGCAAAATCCAAATTCGCGATCCACAAGCACGTGAAGTTCAAAAAGGCGGTGCATTGTATTATTTCTTCCTTTTGTTGCAACTACTGACCTAACATGGCACTTATTTTCATATTCTAAGTAAATAGTAACTAAAAACTAATGATATATTCAAGTGGTCAAATTGAAAATTTTTAACAACTGGAATGCTTGTTACCAGAGCATTCTGATCTGATTTATCAACAACAGTAATGCTATGGGCTTCATTTTGTACATGTGGAATGACATTCCCATGCATTCAGACCCAATTTAAGAGCTGTAGTACTAGGTATAACAAGTTTTGACTTGTTCCACTAAGTATGCAAATATATACAAGTCATTACATGAGGCATACAAGTGAGAGAGATCGGTTTGCCATCACATCCACTTTAACTCCAGCCCCAACAAACACTATTTAGTAAAACACCAATGATTTTAATTAATGAATTTGATCTTTTTCAGAAATGGTGCTGTTTCCGTTTTTTTTTTCAATTTTGTATAATATTTTATACAACCAGAATGATTCTATTTTAAAGGATTTTAATAAATTTAACATTTAAAAAACTTACATGGACCATGTTAATTCATTTTCATATCTTTCAAAAGATTTTTATTGATTTATCATCTATTTTTTGTGTTCATCTTTATTGATTTATATTTTTTTATAAATTACAAAACTCTCGTGTTTGTTTTCTTGGCTTTGACCTATACTTGAGCTATGGATTTTAGATGCTGCTTTAGGCTAAAAAGTACACTTTGACTTATACTTGATCAGCCCTATATTCGAAGATATTTAGTAAACAGATCATGAAAGCTCACTTCTTATATTATGTAGATTATACTAAAGGTAATTTAAAAATACAGAATTTTTAATCTTTACATACAATTAAAAGACAATAAACAAAACTTGGAATGAATTTATTGCTATTATTACTATTAACTGTTACTTTCCACAAAGTGCAAATGGTGTATTTAGTATGCTGTGCGATCAATTATGTGAAATTTGTAGATGTGCCCCAATAAGGGTTAAATATTAATTACTTACTAAAAACTGGTTCATTAACGCAACCCTTCAGCTTTACTCCTCTTGATGTTGGCTCAATAAGGAAGTGGCCGCACTAGTTCATTTGCAAAATCACCATTAGCAGTTGTACCACTTGACAGCACACGATTAGGCATATTAGCAG